>VZRN01002329.1:194821-225038 GCA_013397935.1 Dasyornis broadbenti
TTTTTGGATGTGGGGAAAGGAGCATATACATTTCAGAGCAGTCCAGTATGCTGTTAGGCCCACTCCACTATTTAAAATTATCCTTTATATCCTTCACTTATTTTCCTTATCATGATTCAAGAGGGTGCTTAAATATACAATGAATCCTTTAGCAATCAACTGAATGACATGCTTAAATTTTGGCAACTATTAAAATACCTAAGTGCAATGAGGCCTTAAATGAGATTTTGTATGTGACTGAGATAGGCCTTACACAGATATGTAGAGATGATATATAATGCTCACATCAGTTTCTCAATTATTAATATACCTCCATGGATTTCAAAGTCACATGGATTTATGCTGCTAAATACTTGTCTCACTGTATATATCATATATTAAAACTGTGGGGTTTGAGTTGTTAAATAAATATCACTTTTCAGACGAATGAAACACTGTCAGACAGTATAAAAGCAAAACTCTTCGAAGAATATTCTATGACAAGGTCCAGAACAGAATGTTTTGCACAAGCAAAGTTAATTTTTAAATTATTAATAAGGAAATTTACACTTTCCTTTGATTTTTGAAGGGCTAGACACCATTCTTGTCACATGCTGTTACAACTGAAACGTCATAATTGAGAAATGCAACATTCCATCAAAGAGAAACTGAATAGCTGTCGAGAAATAAAGTCAATCAAAACAACTGTTTACAATGCTGAATTTGTGTTGTTCTCTGTTTAGTACAGACCCATTCTTAGCTGGTCTTGTTATTAAAATTTATAATTAATTTAAAATTACATAAACCTGGAATAATTTGGATAGGTAAAGCCCTTGGGATGTCTCCAGCCCAACTTCCAGCAGTGTCAGTTATGGGGTCAGTCCAGGCTGCTTTGGGATTTATCCAATTTTGTCTTGAAAGCCTCCAAGGATGGAGATGGCACAGCCTTGTTGAGTGGGCAGAAGCTCCAGATGGACAATCTCAGTGGTCAATGCCTTCCAGCTTGCTGATGCCTGTCTTGCACTGGACTGTGGAAAACTGGATATGCATTGTCCTAAACCTTTCACAGATGCCTCTGGTATTTCACTTCTAAAAGCTGAATGTTGCTTGTTTTTCACCCCTGACTGTTCAGGTACCATGGGGTAAATGATTCCCCCAGGGCTGGCAGCAAGGGCTGCCCCATGGGGGTGGGCAGGGCAGAGCCTCACAAGCCAGACCCTGCCCCACAGCTCCAGGTGAGAGCATCAGGCATCTCAGTGGGTCTGGGGATGGAGGTGGGGACGGGGACAGACAAGGCCAGGACATTCACCCATGGCTCAGGGGCAGAGCCTGTCGCAGCAGCAGCCGTGGGCGAGCAGTGCAGGCTGCAATCCAGCAGGGCCACAGCTCGGGCAGGGGCTGAGCACCAGAGCTGTGGGGTGCAGCAACTCCCCTGGGCCAGGAGTCAGCCCCAGACAAAGTCTGCCCGCAGGTTCTCCCCCACAGCCACCCAAAGGATGGGGCTACCAAGGGAAAGGGCCACTCTGGGCTTCACTGGTGCTGAACTGGTCCCCAGCCCTAGCACTCAGATCTCCCAGCAGTGCCAACCGACTTCTTCTATTTAAAGACTCATAGGTTGAGTTTTGTAAAAAAAGAGAGTAATTTTCTTGCTTAGAAGAATGTCTGTGAAGTAAAATCTCCATAAAACAAGGTATTAATTTCCCTCCAGTAAGAATCCTCAGATGAGAGAGGTAAGGTCTCATGGGAAGCTGAAACAGACTTCTCAGTCCATTCTCCAGCCCGGTGGAGAAATTTTACACCCAGAAAAAGCAATTTCAGCCTTATGAAGCCCAAGGCAGCCTGCTTTACTCGGGGGTACCACTGACCACTTGGTTCACTTTGTACTTCAGTGACCACTTGAAGTTTGGAGCACACACCATCACTATTTTGGTTATTTGTCCAGCAGAATGGGAACATTCTTTCTTCATGCTGGAAGCGCAGGATCTGTCCATATCAACAAACTACCACAGTATTTTCTACATGAGGATGTCACTCCACAGATGATGACACTCCACACTCCGCCCCTTGACATTTTTATCTCCAGATAGTGAGATTGTGACATCAGTCTAGTGACACAATTGCAGACAAGAAATACAGACCCTCTAGGTCATTCCTCCTGGGAAAGACACACCAGTAAGTCTGGCTTCCATCACTCACAAGATGGTTGAAGCTTTAACAAAGAGCAAGATCACTTTGTCCATGGATGAACACAATGCGTTGGATAAAAGTTGTCAAGGGAAATCCTGTTTTACCAATCCAGTCACAGTTTTATGGAGATTCAGTAAGTGTGTGGCTAATGGATGTGCAGAATACACTTTTAAAAGGCTTTTCATAAGATTCCATAACATTGTTAGGGAAACTGAGTTGCCAAGTGACACTAATCCAAGTTTTTGGACTGAAGCTGCTGAAATTGTAGGAAGTCACACATTGCAGGATTTAGCAGCGGGGTGCCCTTGGATCCTTAAGTCAGCAATTCTTAAAAATAAACAGTATATTTTTGGGGGAAATAGGACAGAAAGAGATAGTAAGTAAGTAAACTTGGAAAAGTGTATTAATATACAATTAATTGAGAAGACATTTCCCTGCTTCCTTCCCAGGTATTAGGAATTATCATGACTCTTATAGCTGTGAAGAGCTTATGAGTTAACTGACCACTTCTCCCTCCTGTACACCTTCTCACAGCTGGTTGTTCAGATTTGGAGACTGGATTTTCAACATACCTCTGTGCTTCGTTTTAGAAAATTGCAGCTAAAGTGTTCTGCTGTGTCCCGCATGTCTGGTCATAAATAGGTCCCACACTGGACTCCTTCAATTAGGCTGCTGGTGTCAAAACTCAAGCAATCTGAGACCCTTACCACTCATAGGGTAATATCTTCCTCACTGCCTCAGCTTCCCAGAGAAAAAAATCTATATTATAAAGAATCACTTTGATGTTTTGACCACAAATAAGCCCTTTGAGCAGAAAAATTCTTATTTCCAGCTAAACCATACAAGTTGGTGTTCAAGGTTACTGACCTCTTCCCCAGACCCTGAATCCCCAGACATGATTCTTTTGCCATTTTCCTCAATAGACTGCAATAAAAGCTTCTTTACTATTAAACACAAGTATCTCAGAAATCAACAACACAGTCAGAGAGCATCAGTAGGTTTCTCTTGTCCCTCAAAGGTTTCTTCCTACTTGAGTTATTGGGTTATTATCTGGATTTCTCATAAGCATTTCTATTCATCTACCGATTCCCCCTTCATTCTCTGAAGATTTAAACTCCACGCTTCTCACTTCACATCTTCAGGTAAATTCTGAGGGAGAATGAAATGTGCACAACACAGTCTGCATGTGTAGCTGTTACAAACCAATATGAAATTGTCATACTTAAATAAACAGAATTAAAACTCAATTGAACCCGTACTATCGCAATCAGTAATACATTTAGATGAGAATTCATATTATATTCAATACGAAATATGGGTATCATAACAGCTGAGCTATCTCTAGATGGCTTTCAGGTTGATAAGTAATAACATGCTATTCAGAGACAGATCCACGTTCTTCATCCCTCCTAAAAATGCAAGAACAAATTTCTCTTTGTTCAGTGTCTCATTATACCTATTTTGCTGTAGATAATTTTAGTCCTGTAAGTTCTCTGTGATTGCTGTTTACATTGTGCTTCTGCAAAAGTGACTGTGGAGCTCCATAAGCATTGCATGCCAGTGATGTTCATATCAAATAAATTCAGTTTAAAATGCAAGGTTTTTTCTTTCACTACTTCCAGTTCTATAAAGTCAAGCCAGCGCCCACACTGTGATAGCCAGAGCTGGGGTTTTCCACAGTTAGTGCCACATGGATGACCCCACCAAGGGTCTGGAGCATGTGTTTCAAGGCCATGTTTGCTCCAGTGTGTACTTACACATCCAGAGTTTGTGACTCCCAAAGTCATCTCCCCAAGAGACAGCTCTGGTATCTGAACCCACTACATACACACAGCTCAGATGTCTTTTTTTAACCTGTATCACTACTGGCAGTAAAGGTGGTGTCCCATTTTTATCCATATTGTCTTCAGGTTTGTTCCAGCATCTCCACATGATGCCAATTTCCACCCCTACAAGGACATTTTCTGTAGAGCAGTTTTTTTCGTGGTGTAACTTCGGGGATGAGCAAATGGCAATGGGGTTATGGAGGTGTTATTGAATTGTTACTGCTGGCAATAAAGTGCCAGCAGAGCACAGCACACTGTGACTGCCATATTCCAAACTGAGTTACCAGCACTGACAGCTATGAGTACATATCTTTTTGCTGATAAAGTGATCACACTTGACTCAAAGGCCCTGGAACACTGTGTGTTTGGAATGATATGTTACAGCCTTTATAGCCACTAATCACAGGAGAAACGTGATTTGCTATAACTTTTTTTAATGCAGACATCTGGATGATACAAGCTAACTGCACCCAGAAAATCTTACAAAAACTTAAATTCTGATCCAAAGTTTTGCAATAACCATGAAAACCTACAGTAATAGCTTGAGCTCCCTAATCTTTATTGCACATGTAGTGCACCACTGTGGTAGCATAGTATACTTTACAGTCATTTGTTTTTCAGCACTGAAAATTTAAATAATGTTAAACTCCCTTTAGGTTTGATGCAAATTTAACTTGCTTATATAGCAAACTCCAATCTTCCCCTGGATAGATTCTGCATTCCTCTTCTGTCTCGACCTTTGAAAATCTTCCCCATGACTACCAATCAAAACACTCTAAACATCAGAAATTCTTTCAGATCTTGCTGGAAGATTAATCATTCTATGTGCCAAAATACTCAGCTGAGAGTCTTTTAGTTAGTTAATTTCCTCAAATCTCACTCGCATAGTATCTAAGTACTAAAAATTGACAGGAATGATTAGTGGCTGTATCCTGCATTTGCCATTGAAAAGGATGTGAATACTTCCTAACCAAAGAAATTAATTCCCTGAAGTGTACTTTTTGCTTTCTAAGCTAGATCCACTACCAGACTCCTATGCCTGGAAGCCAGTATATGGCATTTAGAGCCTGATGCTCCCTAGGCAGAATCCAGAACTCTTCAGTGTGTTGGGACTCTGGGTATGAGACACAGAGAATCACACACCACAAAATGAGACCAGGGGCAGCAACTGTGCTGAGCAGAAAGCTGACAGGAGCATTTATGCTCAGAGTGCAGCCACCCAGGTGTTGTCACTAAAAAAAAAAACAAAAAACCAAACCAAAAGCAAACTGATAACTCTGGACACAGCTTTAAAACAATTTAAAACACCTCTGCTCTGGCTCCTTACACAGACTAGTTTCATTTGAGTTGTAACTGAGATCCAAAGATAATCCAAGAATAGGAGCAGACAGGTTTAAGAAAGAGCTGTCAAACTCTATCCAACAGCTCTCCCAAAGCACACTGGCAATTAGCACAGACACACTCCAAACAACTTGCCAAAGTCAAGCCTTGCCATATCCAAGAATATGGGATGAAAGTGAGTGTGTGTGTGTGTGTGTGTGTGTGTGTGTGTGTGTGTGTGTGTGCGCGTGCGTGTCTGTGTTTGCAAAGTGTTCATGCTGACCGTAAGTCCCTGTTCCTTCGTCTGTTTGATGGAAGGTAGAAAGGTAATTAGATAAGAAATACTCAAAAAGGGGGGCTCTGGGATTTGCTGTTCTAACATGACACAACCACTCACACAGCAGCACACGGTAGCAAGACGTCACTATTCCCACAGGTCTAATTTCTCCATTCTACTGCACTAGAAACACACGTGTCCAAGGGAAGGCTCTCAATTAGCAGAGGGAGACAGGTCTTTAACAGCAGGTGCATGCAGGTGTTCATCCCCCCAACACTGCACTTTTCCCCAGAAAGTTATTTTATTTTTAATTCCCTTGTATGTGGTATAATCATGTCTGTAATAATTCCTCCTTGGAAAGTACCTGCAGCATTTTTCACTATGAGAGACACTTTAGAAAAACATTAATTATCATCGTGATATCAGAATTTATCTTTTGCAAAGTATATAACTAATGTCTTAGTAGCTTTCCCTAACTTTATGTTTTTGCTTCCAGTAATTGGTGTCTCTCTTGGGATTCATCACCACCAGATGGGTGACCATATGAATAGGGACATTTGTTTATAAACCCTGTTATTTATGCACCTTCAAGGCTACCTAGAGAAAATAAACTTCCTCTAGATTTTATTGGGAAGACAGATATTAAAGTATTGTCATTCCATAGTGGTAGAAATTACATTTTTCTTGTCCCTTTTCAGTAGGAGTTAGAGAAAAAGCTAAGGCTTTGGTTGGGTTTTGGTGGTTTTTTTTTTTTTTTAGTATCTTCTTAAAGAAAGTGAGGATTTAAATCAGTAGTAAGGTGAAAAGTTACCTTTTCAACTGCATCACCTTTTCTTCTCTAAAGAAAGAGCACACAGAATGGTGAAAGGGGGAAAAAAAGGTGTTTTGCAAGAAGGCTGACTCTAACAAAGAATAGTGTGTTTGACTATTGGTGAGTGCACCAGAAATACCAGCTGGAAAACCAGCAAAGGAAACCTGTGTTTTAAATCCCACCAAGAAGGAAAAGGGATCTGAATTCTCATCTATTACTTCAATAAATGTTAAGAGAAAGTTTAGTAGCTCTAAGTTAACAGCTATCTGCATTCAAACCAGTATAACTGAGATCAGTCCCTGCCCTGGAAACTGTAGTAAAACTAATAATGCTAGAATAACATTTTAGGCTAATGATAATTTATATTACTTAATTTGCCATTTACCTAAAGCTGTTTAATCCACCAGAAAAATTAATTCACTGCTAAAAGACCTCTTATATGCCATTGACTTCAATGGACGTTGGAGAAACCTTTATAAGTTCACAGAAATTTGCTAAAGGGAATGGAGATAAGTTGGTAGGTTTAACGTTGGTGAATTGAGACAGTACAAGCATTGGAACAGGCTGCCCAGGGCAGTGATGGAGTCACCCCCCCCAGAGGTATGTAAATGATATGTAGATGTGGCACCTGGGGACAGGGTTTAGTGCTGGACTTGGCAGTGCTGGGTTAATGGCTGGACTTGATGATCCTAAGGGTCTTTTCCAAGCTGCATGAGTCTAAGTGAGGAATAGAGAAAAATTTTATACCAAATCATTTTTATATAATTCCAGTAAGCCAACAAAGGAGGTTTTTCTAACATGAAGTTAATAACTGCATTGCTAACACATATAACAAATGGACAGGGCCTTACACCAAAAAGAAAGGCAACAGTTTTGCATTGCTGTGTGTGACATCAACACTCCATGGATATATCAGATGAACAAACCTTGTAAAACCATCAACCCAAGTAACAGAACATCTAGTCATATTTTTTCTGTAATCATTAAACATAGCGTGATGCCACTGTTGGACTGAAGGACTGAAACATGACCAAGTGGTGTAAGCAATGAAAGGCAGAGTTATACTTACCCATTCCTAGCAGGGCTGCTATGTCCATCCCCAGGCATCATTGCCCAGCCTGAAAGGCCTCATCCAGCTTCTCTCAGCCCTAGTCTTCCAGGCTGAAAACCTTACTGGGCCCTGTTGGGAGCATGCTTCTCTTCCTAGTTAAGAGGAAGAAAGACAGGGTATCTGTGCCTCATCAGGACATGAAGTGAAGAGAAAGCAAGGCTTGAAAGTTAATACAGAAGTTGGGACCACAACACATCAGATTGTTGAGGTTTTTGTTTAGTTTTGTTTTTTGTTTTCAGATACAGCTCAAGAAACTGCTTGATTTGTGTTTAGCCTCTACAGCCACTTGAAAGCGACGTTATAGCAAAGCTGAGCTTACATTTTCAGATTGTTGGTTTCAGCAATACAGCACTGCAGGGGGTTTTCACAAAGCAGCTCACCTTCAAAGCCCAGTGTGCAGGAATGCTTTATTTCCCCTTTGAAGCCCTGGAAAGGAAATAACTAGCTGGTGTGAGACGGGGAAAGACTCTTGTGCACTGCGATTCTCTACTTATTTGTCTGAAATTCTGCCTTACTTTGATATCTGTCGAGTTAACTCAGCTGTGAGGTTAAATTTAGGTAGAAGGTTTGCATTGGCATTCCTCCCCCTTCTGTATAATCCTTCAGTAATGCCCACAGCAAACGTTGCTGCAGGCTGGGTACCCAAGTACTGATTTCTCACAACTGCCTAAAATACCCATACTTCCAATGACAGAGTAGCACAGAAAGTGTTTTCTGTGGGTCAGAAAGTCAAAAGTTTCTTCCTGTTTACCTAACAGCCACATTAATGTAGTTTTCCTGCAGAATTTATGTCTGTGTCTATACAGCACATTAAGTAGTGCCAGGAAACATCCCCAGACATGGATATTCAATTGCACTGTTAAATCAGTCAGAAGGTCCCTGGTGCTGTTTTGGTCCATGAAAACCAGCAGTCCACCGAACATTTGGGGAGTTAGCACAGGCCAGGGATCACTCCTAAAAAGAAATTTGGATGTAGTTACCCTGGTTTGGAACACACAGAGTTTCAGGAAGCCAATTGCTTCAGGGGCAGACCATGGTCTTGGTTACTTTTGACTTGTTAGTATAGCAGTAGTCTGTGATTTTGTTGTATGAAATGTTCATGTCAAGAAAGAGACGCTTAGAAAAGGGTGAAATTTATAGCCATCACAGACCATAAAAATCACATTCCTGTTGTAGTAGGCAGCAGTGCATGTTATTAAGGCAGTTTATAAAAATAATGATAGGATATAGGGGATGAAGACAATTCCAGACAAGATGGATCCAACAGGTAAAATATACTGTGAGGGTGACTGAGCACTGGCACAGGTTACAGAGTGAGGTTGTCTTCGTCCTTGGAGATACTCAAAAGTATCTGGAAGTGATCCTGGGAAATAACTCTAGATGGCCCTGCTTGACCTCCAGACGTCCCTTCCAGCCTCAACCATTCACTGATTCTGTGATTCAAGTGAAGAAAAATAATTTTAATTTCTTCTATTTTAATTGCGTCAAAGGCTCCAAAGAAGATGAAGGGAAATATCCTTTCTCCTCAACTGTCTGGCAGCAGAATTGGCTGTTTTACCATGACTGCATAAGGCTTAGGCAGCAGTGAGTTTGACCTGTGGAAATCCTCTACTCCTGGGTATGCTCCTATACTATAATGTGCCAGAAAGAGGGGAAAGAGACTGGTGAACAGGTGAGCCAAGAGAGTAGAACAAGAAAGAAAAAAACACCTTGGCCACTTCTACCTTGTTTTGATAAAACATCAAACATCAGTAATGACTATTTCCAGCAGGAATGTGACATTTTCCTTTAAAGGCAGAATGTATTACATCACAAAAAGTAATGAATTGCTCAGCTTCTGCATGGAATGGGAAAAGCACAAGGAATGAAAGAAGAAAACTTCTTTGTCATGAATTGACAAGCATGTTATTAAAGGTATTTATTCTGCAAACCTGCCTCCAGAAGTTAGCTGTCATCCTGTCATCTGAAAGGACTGCAGAGTCCAATGAGTAGGGCGGACATCTGACCACTAGGAACAGGGCTGAGATCACTGCACTCACTTTCGACCACAGGCTGCAGGATAAAAGGTCTCACATCCAATAATTCATCAGGTTTATAAAGTCAGAAATATGGCCACATTTGTGGTCCTATTTACTGAATATACTTGAGCATCAAAGTACCGATAAATCAACTTTTAGGCAAAATCTGCAAGAGAAACATTTCAGATGTGCCTTTAGTATTTCACAGCTTGAAGAGGATTATTGGCTGCTTACCTCTCATATCTCAGAGGGCTGAGGGTTTGAAAGACATGTCTACACCACCTCCTTCTCATATCAACTGCACCACACGTTATTCCCTCTAAATAACCCACATTTTGGACTAGATACATCAAATGTTTTTTGATAAATAAGTAGAAATATTTCGACCTTGGACAATGCAGCAGTTGAAGGTACTAGGGAAAGTAACAGCTTTTGAAATAACTGCTGTTAGAGAAATTTGAGCCAGATCAGGGTGGAGAGGGGGAAAAGGTGTTGCCAAATGACACAGAAGTGGAAGGAGTAAATCCAAATGGGGCTCAACTCAGCTGCTACCCACCACTGAGGCACCTCAGGCAAAGCAGGTTTCTCCTCCTGGCCTTGAACTCACTGTGCATGTCTAGAATTGCCCTGGTAAATATGATAGGTCCCTATCTTGTTCTTTCTACCTGGGCTGAAAGACAAAAAAATGTAAGAAAGTAGGTTTGGAGTGTCTTCATGACCGCATCTGGTCTGTTCAGTCACATGCTCATCCTAGCAACCACTTCTGGAAGATGCAGAATATGTTTATATTTGCAGTGATGTCTGATGGCACTACCAACATTTTCTATATAGCATCTCACTTAGCAGATTCCTCTCAGGCAGCAGACTGCAATAGCACAGGAAGAGGATTTCCATCCCTATTGGTGGCATAGATAATGCTTGAACAGGTGCAGCTTCTTTAAAACCACTGTGGCTGAGAAAGGCCTTGGACCAGGGTCACATTTTGTGAGTAAGAGTTTCCAACCACTTGTATTGAAGGTAAAGTGCAGTTTCTCCTGCATCTTCAAAAAGACAAGAGTGAATCATCATCACATGAGCTCTTTGAAAGACTGTAGGGGCTTTTCCTAAAGAGAACTTTGGGCTCTAGCTTCCAAACAGAAATTCTCTGAAAGATCTTTGTTGGGACTGCTCATCTCTGGAAGACAGTGAAGGCTGGAAAAGCATCCAGCTGCTTGGCAGATTCAACAGAGTGCATGGAGAGAGGCCTGAGCTCTCAAACGGCCGAGCTGATCTAAAGGCACATGGTAATTAGGAGTGACCTACATGTGGTTATATATTCTCGTTGCATCTTACATCCATGGACATCTTGCACATCACTAATCCAGGAGAAAAATGCTGAGTTCTCCTTCTCAGAGCAGTTTTCTTCAAGCATAAGAAAGGGAAAAAAGAGAGAGGAGAAGGAAGAAAACGGTACCTCTGGCCAAGTGTAGTTTTTTTCATGAAACAGCATCCTCTGAGTGCACACGCCTAACTTGATTTCTTTGCCTAAATCTCCCTTTACATCACATGGAAAGTGAAACCTCTGAGATCTGGCTGCAATCCCAGGCATCAGGGAGCTCCACTTGTAGGTACTTAAGTTGTACACTGAATTAATTCAACAAGAGTCAATAGTGCAAAAAGTCTCAATGCCCAATAACCACAGGTCAAACCACAGTAAACAGATCTGAGCTCCGCTGCACTTTCCTAATGACCCTCTGGCTAAGTTAAATTTTCTTCTTCATTGCTCAAAGATGGTGAGTAATGCAGAGAAAGTGATATATCTTGGCATGTGGAAAACACTTCGGAAATCCCCCAAGAAATGGGTATTTTGTTGTATAAGTGAAAACCATTCTCACCACCATTTGAAAAATAGGTCTTTGTGTCAATCTTACTGATCTCACATAAACAGATGCTACAAATGGATAATTTAACACTTTAGTAACTCAGTTTTTTAGCATTTTTGTTCTTGTTATTAATAATGTTTGGACTATTTTTAATCCAGGATCTTACTTACTTTTGTGCCATTAGGATAAAGTCAGACTGGAATTCCATTTTTTTTTTAATATGTGTTAAATGGTAGTTGTTGCTCTCAGACAAATCCTACTGGACAAGCCATAAGAGGTGAGTGTCAGTGCCCTCACAAGTGCAATTACTAATGGAAAAGATTAAAGAGCTGAATGGGATCACGAAGCAGTGCGTGAAAGTGGAAGAGAGGATTTTGAAAACAACCTATTATTTCAGCATTAGTCATCAATATGCATAATTTACAGCTAATCAATAGTGGTAATTACAACTCCTTACTGATCTAACCATTATCAGATGGCAATATGATATAAATATCCATGTTATTGGAATGGATTACCATTATTATTCACAGCTATATTAATTTTTATAGTGACATAATGGTCAAAATCCTTTTCATCTATGCGTGGCATATTAAAATTTTAGTTTTGGTACAAAGAGATCTGCTACATCCATCTTATCATAATTCAGCTGCTGATAAATTTTCTGGTTACTTAACCCTAAAGAATTATTCCTGCTAAACTGCCATTTTCTCTCCTCTAGTCACAATCTGCACTTCGGAATAGGAGGACAAGCACTGGGAGGTGTCACGCATTTATAATTTGACTTCAGTGAAAGTTACAGATGCTTGATACTTTTCAGGTCATGAACCACCGTCTGCTTCTCCAGCTCCTGAAACACTAATGCTGTCCATTGTAATTTGAGTTCGCTTTCAAATCATGGACTTGATTGTCAATTGCTGGAGTTAATGGCTGTCTTGCCATTCATCCCACATGGGCAGGAGAGAGCTGCATGCAAAGCATAACAGAGATTTATTTTGCATGATTTCATTGAGTATTCTGTGAGGGAACTAAGTAACAATAGAACAGATTTTATACACAAGTCATAAAATTAATTTGCCAATAGCATGGGGTTGTACTTCATGTCCAGCTCCCAGTGATTCAGAAAAACTCTTGTGGTAAGATTTGGTTAGCCTTTGCCCCAAGGTCAATGCTCCAGGTAAACAACAAAGTATTTGTTTACCAACAAAACAAAATTAAATACTTTGTAAGTAATTACTTTAATTATTCAGTAAAACGATCTATAAAAATATAACATTTTGGCATACAAATCAGATTAAAATCTGAAAAGAGATATATACATACAGAAATTATTCCAGTGCTCATATCTGGCTATGTGTTTCTATGCCTACAGATTAGATGGAGTTTTGGAGCGGGTCACATGAATTTCGAATACTCATCTCTGGGATGTATAGTATTTCTGATAAGTATTTTTTAGGCAAATATATAGAGTTGCACTGACCTTTCAGCAAGGGTAAGACCTGATGCATCACTTTTTACCAGCTGATCTGTGATGTGTTTGCACAATAATTCTGAAATTTCTTAAATGGGCTGACCCTCCAAGGAGTGGAGGTTGTGAGTTCCCCTGTGACTGAAGAGGCACTGAACACATTGCAGTGGCACAGAATTGCACAAAATCTTCTAACTCCACTGAAACTGAAGTTTCATGCAAAAAGAAGATGTGACTGAGAAAAAGTCGACATATGGTAGCCATAAACCACTGGGCTCTGCAAAGCAGAGATATGAAGCAGCAGAAGAAAGGTAAATTAAGTGTCTTGTAAGATGTTACAAATGAAAAATAGTTTCATTAGAAGTTGAGCATTAAAGAAATCTCAGCGCTAAGGTGACAAAGACAGTGTACCACTGTCAAGACCATTGCAAGTTCACAGCTCTCTATTTATTGTATTTTTGGAAGGATTTTGATCTTGAGAGATCTTCATCACTTATAAATGAACTAGTCATTAGTAGTCTTTTATGTATCTCCAGAGAGCTATCACAGCTCTCATTAACTGCTATATCTAAACAACTGAAATCTCCTGTTGCAGGGGCACGTGTTTTCAAGTCTGAATCCTTACCCACTACTGTGTCCTATCTCACAGAAGCAGAATAAAGCCTGAATAAATTAGGGTAAACCACAAATCTTTCAGCACTGCTTCAGTTAGTGTTTAGGATGTACACAAGATATATTGAACTTAACCATTCAGGCTCAAAGATGTCTTCAAGAAAATACGGCAAAAAGTAAAGGACTACCACAACATTTTTCTTCTGAACTGACAGAACTGGGTTTTTTCCCACCAATTGTTGATGGTCTAATTTATATCCGTCATTTGCTAGCTGTGAATGTGATAATTTAGGTTAGAAAAGAAAACTGTAATAAGAAGGGTTTTATGCAAAATCAGTGTGGACAACTATAGAACGCTATCAAGAAAAGCAGACGTGTTTCTTATTTGCTCTTTGCCAGTTTCCTAGAGGGAAAAAAATAAAATCCAGGAATGAGTTTTCACCTAATTCTGTTTTCACATTGCCCTTTGCATGATTCTTTGTCCTAGACTGTGTAAACACACTACATGTACTTAATAGACAAAATAATTTTGCTTCTCTCAGTCTAACTATCATCTATTATTTTAGTTAGAAATTTAAACCATATCCATACTGAATTAGAGAACAGGTCCAGCCTGCTAAGTCCTGTCTGCAACAGTGGCCAGTAGCTGCTGTTTATAGAAAGGTATAAAATCAGACTATGATCCAACAGTGTTTTCCCTCATACACATTTCCCAGTTTCCAGCAAAAATATAATGGGTTGCTTTGTACTCATCTTTTTGCCCAATTTCTTCCCTTCCTGCTAACTTGAAGGATTTTATGAAGCACTATAACTACACAATCACTGTCCTCTTTTATGGGTACAGACAACATTTTCCCCCACCCCCCCTCTTTTATTACATTTATAGTCTTTGCCTGCCAAGATACTTTTATGGCGGTGGAAATGATTGCCTCACTCCTGATAAAGTCTGGAGTACCCCTTGGTGCTCCATATAACTTGTCACAACACTCTCAACAACAGCTCCTCCTGTGTTCCTGAGAGACTGACGCTTGTACCAACTCCCCTGATGTGTTTCCTGACATGGGCAGAGAATATTCTTCTTTACAGCATCTCCCACATGGGGCTCTGCACCAATTCTTTCCAATGTCTGCTCTTAGTTTCTTCACTTGTCTTAACTCTGGGGCTTTTGCCTTTGGAGACAATGAAAATTTATACGTTTGCTTTGCACAGTAACTGCACAAACAATTTAAAGAGAAACATTTCCTTTGCTGCCTCACATTTCTGCAGAGAGTGTTGAGTGTGGGGCATATCCCCAAACTTTTTTTTTAATGTAACTGGAAACCAGGCATGTTTACTTCGAAATATCTTGTACAGAGCAGCCTGCATTGTTGAATACTCTTGGCTTTCCATTTCAGCCCAGCCTTGTTGCCTGGTTCATCTGCATTTCCAGCTCACAGAGGATTACAAGCGTGCTTTCTGTACTGAAATGTGGGACCTAAAGGCAATAAAAGACCAGGCAACAGCATAAAATTGATTCTTCTTCAGAGATCTAAATGGGAAAGAATTATTGAAGATACTGTTAGGGGCCCTTGCTGAATCATCAAACTATTTTGCAGTGGTAATTGAGACAGCATATAAATACTGCATAGATATCTCTTCAGGCCCTCTTCATAGAGCAGTTGTGTTCCATTAAAGTGCTTTTCTTGTACAGGTTAATCTCTCAGAATAAAAGTGGAAAATACAGCAACAAAACAAGATGATATTTTCACTACTCAATAAACCTCTCTTCCCTTGTCTGTAAATAAATGGTTCCCAGAGGCACCCTCTCCAGGGCTCCTGAAAACTCAAAAGGGCAAGGAAAGGAATTAAAAAATATCACAGACTGCTCCTACACATTCATAGTGTTTATTAAAACAAACAAACAAGCAAACAAACCAGCAGATCAAAGTCTATCCTGCTTTATCCTGCATTTACATGGTATGTAAGTTAAAACAGATTTGGATCTAGTCAGCCGGGAGGACACACCTTGTACCCCCATTGACTGACATAAAGGTGAGAACAACCTCCCCATTGATTTGAAGCAGGAAAGCTGGGGTTTTTTGAAATAGAATGACAAATGAGGCTTAATGATCACAACAAATCCTAAGTGTGAAGAAGGAGTAGAATAAACACATTATCACCAATTGTAATTTCTTGTACATCCCTCACTTTCTTTTTTTCTGGTCCTGTGATTTTTTTTTCCAGTTCCAGAACTATATCTACAGCAACTGAACAGCACCTGATTTATTTTGGATACTAAGGCAGTGTAACTACCAGTGACAAAAATACATTCTCATTGCAGCTGCACACATAGGAAAGTATTTCAACACTCCGAGTTGGATTGATTTCACATTATATGTTAAAAAATACAAACGTCTCTCCTAAGGGAAGTGAAATCCTACAGCTTAATGGCTAGATTCCAGAACCAGGGTGCTTAGATAAATTGCTTTTATTCATAATGTATCTAATTCTATACTATCTATCATTCTGTTTTGACACCTTTGTCCTTCTCTTCCTGTCCCAAACTGGTGTGTTGCATATTTTTCCAGACAACTGTTTCTTGCTCAAGAAGTTCTTCATGGGCCTTGTATTTCCTCTCAAAAAGGGTGTTTAGAGGAGTTCATAAAATGCTTTGGGATATTTGAGAGATGAGAGGAACTACATAAATCTTAGTTCTTCTTATTAAAAGAGCACTGAGTGAGTTGTCTAGAGTAACTCCAGTATGTGGTTTGGATCTTTATTGCATTACTGGTCTGCTTTGCTGTAGATCAAACAAGTGTTAGATGACACCTTGTATTTCTCCAGCTGCTTTCCTGCAATTTTTCAAAGAAAATAACACAATATATGGTCCACCTGCTGTGAGAACATCTGAAATACCACAGATAGTAAAAAGCCTTTGAATAAAGTTCTTCCAGAAAGTGATTTGTTGATATGCTTAATGGCATATACATATACCTTACATATAACATATACATCAGATACACCTTACTCAGTTTTCAGACAGTATCTCTATAGTTTCCCATGAAAAATAACTATGCGTATATCACTATCCTTTTTTTTTTTTTTTTTTTTTAATNNNNTTTTTAATGTGTATGAGAATTCAGTGAGAATATTATTTTAAAATGTTCTTTTTCTTTTGTTTTAGGTTTCTGGTTTTTGGGTTTTTAAAAAATTTTAATTTGGGTCTCCACAAAGGATCAACCAACCCATTATTACCTCATTGCTATCAAATACAAATTTAGGTCCTACAAGAGTCCTAACAAAGGACTAATTTTGTATCTTTCACCTATGTAAATAAATTGTCAGATGTTAGTGGAACTAATTACGAGAGCATTGTTTTCTGCTTTCATCAGGACTTCAAGGCCTGATTGAAGCATGGTTGATACACACCACTGTCATCCAATAACGTTTTTATTCCAGATCTTGATTTAAACAGTACTTTCCTCTTTGAAGTGCGTGAAAGAACTTTATAAGAATTAATTTCTGTAGTGACCTGGAAGGGGGCTACAGCCACTCTACAGGCAGGTCAGTGGAGTTGCAGCAAGGCTTAGTGGTTCATCTGATAGATCCTCATCAGCCACATTTTCCATAACCCACACAATTCTCATCATTAAATTCCTCTCGACCCCCCTACGAGCACTCAGTGCCTTTGATTTATACTCAATTCCTTCAGACCCACAGAGCAGACACTAATTGTGCTGTATGTACACAGTGGAATGGGACCTTAAGGGATAGGTTTTTAGTAACTCTGATGACACCTTTCTAGTTAGTGCAGTGTAGCAGGATCCTATTTAAGACTGCTTTGTTTAATTATTTAAGAGCCATTATGGTAACTGGATATACTCTAACTGTAATTTATTAACTCATACACTTGAATTATCCAAGTCTCTACATCCACTTCACAGAATTACAGAGGAACTAGAATAAGATAATGGTATTGAAACGCTACAGAATATTCCCTCTGCTGAGAAGTAGAGAAGCTTACTTATCTCTCATAGCAAAGGGGTTCATAAGATTTTTCAAACTATGCACTAAGACTACAAGAATCATTTTATACTACATCAGATGTTCATATAGGCAGTATTAAGAAAATGTGTGCATTTTCTATGTACGTATTTGTATAAGCAAATACCTACACATATATATGCATACGTAAGTCTTCAATGTAGTACTGCAATTTGCTTCCCTTTTTTCGTAAAAAATGGTAGTGTCTCAATCTATTCATTCTTCTGTCTGCTCTTCTGAATATGCTTCTTTATGCTCTGATCCTTGTTTCTTTCCACCTTGTGCTTTCTTGTTTTATCCACATTTTATCTAAGTTTGGATGTTGTGTTAAGAGTTTCCTTACTCAGTGAAAACGCTGCCCATTCACCTGCATCCCTCTTCACCACCATCCTCTGTGCACACTGCCTGTCTGCTTTCTGCCTGCCTGCATGGGACATCTTTTTCCTCTGGAAAATGACAGCTCCGGGAGCAGCACCTTGAGAGTGCTCTGATATAGAGTCTGCTCCTGCCATCAGCAGCTGGATTCTCTTCTTGTCATTCTGGCACTTTTGAGCAGAGCTGTCATTTGCAAAAAGCATAGTGACACATGGAGCAGCAGACAAAGGAAAAAAACTTCTAGACTAAAGCATGTGAACAGCCAGCCACCTGAAAGCCACAGCAAGCAGTCACAGACCATCTCAGTGCCATAAATTAATCAGGAACTGCTTAAGAAAGGAAAATTTTTTAGCACTCAAGATTCTTATTTACATCAGTCTCTTCAACAGAATATTGCTTTAATTGAAGCATGTATCTTTCTTAAACTGAGATGCTTCCCACGATTCTGCTGTGCTCCAGACAACAGGTCATAAACATCAGGAATGTGCAGCAGAGACATTATCAGTCCTGTATTCTGAGCTGAAGCATCCCTGCTATTCTAATATACTGGCACAGGACAGAAAACTGATAACAATAATTCTACAGAGCTTTTGAGCCAGGACAAGAACAGGATTGCAAGCAATTACTGCCTTGGAGGCTCAGAAGTTTTAAAGCAAAAAAGGGGGAAAACTTGTAATTTACCTGGACTGACCGCTTTTGCAATAAAAATGTAATTTGCTCTAAATTAAGAGCCTGCTAAAACCAAAAAGTTAGAGAGACATACCTGAGAAAGATTATTAGCAGATACAGAATGCTTTCCTGTGTAATCACTAATGCACAATATCCCTCTTACACTAACCTTTATGTGCTACCAAAGAACAGCATCAAGATTGTCTTCCCAGCACACATCTGTAACTGAAAGCTTTTAATATCCTCCTTCCATCTCCATCAAAGCCAAGGTATCAGAAACAGAAAGATTTTACCACGTATTAAACAGGGCTATCATGTCAGTCAATAAGTTCTTGTCTACAGGGCACCAGTGAATTTAACATGCAAGAGAGACAAAGTGTCCAACAAAGAGAAAGCTGCTGCAGGACAAGGATTGCATCTCCTCTCCCAAGCAACTCGACTAGCAAGGAAATCTTACGGAGTACAAACCAGAGCAAGCCAATGACAGCAAATGAGTAAATGGGAAACCACAGAAATAGAGGTGTAGAAAGAGACTGGTGGACATGAACCATTTAGTTGGGTTTCTTGTTGGATTTTTTGTTGTGTTTTCTGTTTGTTTGATTGTTTGTTTTAGTATTACTTCAATAGTAAACAAAAACTTCATAGAATCATAGATTCATAGAGTGGTTTGGGTTGGAAGGGACCTTAAAGATCATCCAGTTTCAACCCCTCTGCCATGGGCAGGGATGCTACCCACTAAATCATGTTGCTTAGGGTCCCATCCAAACAGGTGTGAGCCCCATCCAAAGTGGATCATTGGATCCAACTTAGGATCTAATTGCTTTGATAACCTGGCTCAGGATGAACTTGACTCTCCCTTCCTCTTTTCCCGCAAAGTGGACCTGGAAAGTCGGGTCTCTCTGTCATGTTTTGCATAACCATTGCCCAAACATGGTGTACACCAGGCCGAGTACAGAACTCAGCTGAAAATCAGACCCTGAGGCAGCGACTCATATCACAGAATCACAGAATTTCCTGAGCTGGAAGGGATCCACATGGATCATGGAGTCCAACTCCTGGCCTTGCACAGAACAGCCCAAGAGTCACATCATGTGCCTGAAGCATTGTCCAAATGCTCATTGAACTCTGCCAGCCTTGGTGCTGTGACCACTTCCCTGGGGAGCCTGTTCCAGTGCCCAACCACCCTCTTGGGGAAGAACCTTTTCCTAATACCCAGCCTAAACTTCCCTGATACAACTTCAGGCCATTCCCTTGGGTCCTGTCACTGGTCACCAAAAAAAGCCATCTGTCTCTGTCCTTCCTTTTCCCCTTGTGACGAAGTCGTAACTGCAATGAGATCTGTCCTCAGTCTCTTCTTCTCCAGGCTGAACAGACCAAGTGACCTCAGTCACTGCTTGTATGGATTCCCTTCAGGGTCCTTCACCATCTTTGCAGGCCTCCATTGGCTTTATATTCTTACATGCTTAAGTACATGAAATCAATATCATTATGTAACAATAGGTATTTAACACCATGAGAAAGCTGTCATTAGGGACGGTTCCAGTGAAAGAAAACACAACAAGCAGCTCTCCCCTGGCAGCATTCACACAACTTTATTGCACAGCATAGATGCACGAACACATACTGACATAGAGAGGTCAGAATGAGCCTGTATCCATCTTAACAACCCCACAGCTTCAGGATATTGACACCTGCACTATCTGAGGAGACAAAACAGTGCAAACAGTTCAGGTGCCCTACATTCCTATGCTGGTAACTCTCATCTACCTCTGAAACTGCTGCAGATACAGATTCACATTACGTCACATTTGTTTCCTGTCTTTAAAGCTGTGTCTAAATCCATAATTACCAGTTGATGCCCAGTCATGAGTCATACAGACAAAAGCCACCAGCAATTCTGGGCTCTTCAGTTTCTGAAACCCAACCCGAGACATGCTGACCAACCTACAGCATCTACAACATCTCTACTCGTCTCTGCAAAGCTCCACTAATTGGAGGACACAGGGGCTTGCCCACTTTTTTTGACAGAATTCCATTGGAAAAAAGAAGATGCAGCCAATAACATATGAGTGCATGGCAGCCATGAGTTTTAGACTTCCAGGCTCACAATGGGTTCCTAAAATCAGTAACTATTTAAAACAAATGTTGCCTGTGACTTTTATAGGGCCTGGAGCATTCAAGGCAGGTACTTTCTCATGGTCATAGGAAGTGCAGTACTAAGGTGAGAAAGAAAAAACAAAAACAAAGCAACCCCCAAAACTACACCCCCAAAGTGAAATACACTGTCATGTCAATGGAAAAGTAAAATATTAATATAAAAATTCAGAATTCATTACCTTGTTTATTTCACCTTAAAAAAAAGGGAATTGTTTTGCAGTCAGCAAAACAGCTATTTAATTAGGCTTTTCAATTCACATACAATTGAATAAAATACATAGAAAATACGCATAACTACCTCCACTCATTATACACCATTGTTTGAATGAATACAGCTTGCCCCCATAGCCCTTAACAGCCTTTCCATGAATCACTCTCTGAGGGCTGAGGGACTGAGTGGGCTTTGTGCAGACAGGACAGGTGGACCTGTGTGCTCTTGAAGAGTTGTAAGCAACACAAAAATCTAGTGCGTGTAATTAAGTTAAAGGATACAGGCTCATTAAATCATTTCTGCAAAATAATGAGAAGTTGCCAGCAATCAGATTGCTCAATAAAAGGAATTGCTCTGGATGCAAATTTGACTTAAGGAATAGAATCCTTTGTGCATCTTCCTTAAGAATCTTGTCAAGGCAAAATGAGAAGAAAACAGTGTGTTGAGGCTTCCAGTCTGAGCCTCAATTACTGCAACTGTAGTAAAATAATCATATGAAAAAGTCAGGAAAAAGCATCCTGCAAATGCAGGCATGAATGTGGCTGCATCTTGTTGTACACAATAAAAGGAGGGTACTTGTGTGCATTTACCATTCAAAACACAAAAGAAACAATAGGATTTATTTCAGCTGAAAACCAGCTGTAAAATGTAAAGGCATCAGGGATGAATGAGAGAGGAAGCCACCGGGAGGCACTATTGCCACTCAGCAAGTGCGTGATCAAAGCCTCCCCTGCTCTTGCAGGTCTGAGGCCATCAGCGAAACAGCCTCGTGTGCAGGTCGACTTAGGAACGACAGCATCACTGTGCAGAAAATATATTTATTTAGAGGCTGGTGCATTTTTACCTACTTTGAATGGTGCTGAAAGTGTATGAAATAACAGTGATGTGCGAGTTTTGCTAGTTACCAGAGACCAAAGATGTTGCGGGGGTTTTTGTTTGTTTTGTTGTATACACACATCATCTAACTTTATCCTGAATGAAAAAGAGGGCTATAATGAACAAACCAAAATCTTAAGGGATTATGAAAAACTTCTTTGTAAATTAGAAATCTAGGCATGTCTGCAGAATGAATACTTACCTTTCAAAATTGCAAACTGCTACGCAAAAAAGGAAAATTAAAGTAATGATAATATGACTCTCTCTGCAATTGAAAAAAACGTTTAATTTCGCATTTTATTAATTTTATACTGTATCAGACACTTTGATTTTAATCTCAGAAGAAAAAACAAAGCTGTGTGCAGTACAGATGAAAAATCAGAAACCACAGAAGCCTGAGATGTCCTGTTCTTACACTGCCTCTCATCAGAATAAAAGTCCATAAAATCCAACTTACTTTTCCATCCAGGTACAACTAAGTAAAACCTTATTTTTCATGTAATTAACAATTCTTTGGCAATTTGAAGAATATTGTACATATTTTTAAACTCTGCGTTCAAATATTTTGAAGGCAGTTCATAAAAATATTTGACTCATTTTTGTAATATCACAGTGAGACAATAGTATTCTTGTCTTATGCATTTACTGTATTTTTAAAAGTTGCCAAAATCTGAAAAAATACAGCATTATTTAGGATTTTTGTCATTTTATAATGAAAATAGCATATGAAAAATGCCATTTAAAATATTGCTTTATGATCTCTATTGACTCGTAAGTATAAGAGTTTAACTCCTGAAGCAGATCATGCATATAACATTTTCCTTTTCTGCTGTTATCCACAATATTTCATATGCAAGACATTTGCCCATTTTCACCTCAAGGTAGAACCACACCTTTAATTATTGATAAATGTGATATCAGCTCCCTTGACTGCCCAACAACAATTAACACAGAAAGATCTGCTGATAGCATGAAGTATAGAAATACTTACAATGCAAAGAACCCAACGTGAACAATTTTAAAGCACATTATACTTTGAATTATTTAATTCACCACACAGAACTCATTCAGAGAAACACAATGTACATCTCAATTGAAACTCCTCCTTACCGGAGAGATTTAATATTAAAGTGAGTCTGGTAGGTTAATCCATGGGAATATCAAATATTGTCTGGCAAAACTGCCTGTGTCAAGAGCATGTGCTCAGGCAGCTGGAAACATCTGGCTTAAATTTGCTTCTACTCGAAGCTAGAAAAATGCAAATCATCTCCACGTTTGATTGCTGTGCTCCTGTGAGAGTGTGTCACCTGAGATGATGGTTATGAGCAGAAACCAGAGTCAATGACACAGACTAGTTTTAGGTTATACCTGGCTCGTGCTCTGCTGTGCAACAACGCATCAGAGCTAGCCCAGGTCAGATGGTGATGGGCACCAGAGGAAGGTGGTTTGCTCTATGGAGTGCTAACCGAAAGCTAATTGCTTTGCTAATGTCCAAAGCTTATCTTTGGACATTTTTTCTGTGCTTTGGATCTTCATCTCCAAAAGATTAATTCTCTAGTTATCACAGTATTGTACAGATAATTCAATTTGTGACTGCCATGCACTTCAATACCGTTGTAATGAGGCTCATATAAAATACTTCAGAGAGGTCCTTAGAGCTGTCCTCTACAAAAGCTGGACAAGCAGAGATTACATGCCTCAGGCACAAGATAATCAGCAGCTTCAAGTAGAGCAAAAACATCTGCTTATTTGAGGTATTTATTTAGTTCTTATTGCTGGACAAAGGAAATAAAGAGCAATCATTTGATTCTACTCCAAAGAGAGAGACAAAACACTGAGTTCAAGAATTTATTCACTGAAAGAGTGGTCAGGCATTGGAACAGGCCACCCAGGGAAATGGTGGAATTATCATCCCTGGAAGTGCTAAAAAAAATGTAGATGTGGCATCTGGGGACATGGTTTAGTGCAGGACTTGGCAGTGATGGGTTAATGGTTGGACTTGATGATCTCAGAGGTCTTTTCCAACCTTCAGAAATCTTGAATCTATGATAATATTCTTCCTGGTGCAGAATATTCTACCTTTATTAAAAACACTCCTAGACTTGCTGTTTGTGAGTAGACTAGGATTTGTGGAGGATGTGACGGCTGTCTTGGCCACGGAGATGGTAACATGGTTATGTTTAACATTTTCAGTGCAATGAGAAAATGGGACCCTGGACTTCAGGAGAGGAAACTTTAAGCTATTCAGGAGCTATCAGCAAAATACCCTGGGAATCTGCTTTTGAGGACTTGAAAGTCCTCAAGTGCTGATCAGTCTTCAAGAAAAATCTTTTGGAAACACAGGAGCAGGCAACTGCACTGCGTCCTTAATCAAGTGAGAAAGAAATCCAACTTGCCTGAATGTGAAACTCCTTGTGGGGCTCAGGAGGAAAAATTAAATGTATGATCTCGGAAGTGAGGTCAGGCTTTTCAGGAAGAATACAGAGTTTTGGATACTGTCCACCACAGCATCTTCTGGACAAGTTGCCCAGCTGTAGAAAAATCAGGTACATGGTGCACTGGGTGAAGAACTGGCTGACGGACAGAGCTCAAAGGGTTGTCACCAATGGTGCTCCTCCAGGTTCATTTCTAGGGCCAGTCCTGTTCAATTTATTTAACAGTCTGGATGCAGGAGTTGGGTGCACCATTAGCAACTTTGCTGATGATACCAAAATGGGAAGTGTGGTTTGCTGTTTTGAAAGACAAAAGGCCTTCTAAAGGGATCTAGACAGATTGGAGAATTGGGTTATGATTAACAGGATGAAATTCAAAAGCTGAAATGGTAGATTCTGCACCTAGGATGGAGTAATGCCTGGCACAAGTCTAAATGGGGAGAGGAGTGGCTGCAGATCAGCCCTGCAGACAGGGATCAGCTCACCAGGAGCCAGCACTGAGCTCTGCAGCTCAGAGGGCAAATCCCATCCTGGGGTGCATTCAACACAGCATGACCAGCTAGAAAAAAAAGAGGATTATCCCACTGTGCTCAGCATTGGCGCCCTGAATTCAGGGCTGGGAGCCACCAGGTAAGGATGTGAAAGTTCATGACTGTATCCAGAGGGAAACAAACCTGGGGACAGGGGGTGGAAGTCATGTCCTGTTAGCAGCACCTGAGGGCTCTGGACTTGTCTTGTTTGGAGAAGAGGAGGCTGAGGGGCGACCTCATTGCTCCTTAACAGCTTCCTGAGGAGAAGGGGAGAGAGGGAGGTGTTGAGCCTTGGGATACAATGACAGGACACATTGGAATGGCCCAAAACCCTTCCTGGGACATTTAGACTGGGCATTGGGGGAGGATTTCTTTATTGAGAGGGTGGTCAAACAGTGGAGTAGGTTTCCTAAAGATGTAGTCGATGCTCCAGGCCTGCCAATGTTTAATAGGCATTTGGGCAATGCCCTTAATGACATGCTTTAACTTTTGGTCATCCTTCAATTGGTCAGGCAGTTGGACTAGATGGTCTTGTATGTCCCCTCCAACAGAAACAGTCTGTCTTTTTAGTTCTATTCTTGTGATTCACAGACAATAATTAAAAATCAGCTCTGCCCCCACACTGCTCATTGCGCTGAGTCCCCCAGAGTCTCCTCAGGAACCTGTGATAACCTGTGCGTGTTTTCATCCCTGTGCTAATGAGAACTAACAACATTACCAAGTCCATTTTAAAAGATGCCATTTCCAATGGCAATGCCAGAGGTAACCTGCAGGTAGGAAATAGTTTCATTCGTTCTATTAAGCAATTTAGTTGTTCACTTAGCCTAAGCTTTCTGGGGCTACAGGGAACCAGACCAGGTTTCTTAAACCAGTTGCACCCAGGTACTTCATCAGAGAGCATTTAGCAGATTACATTTCCAATGATGTTATTGCAAATTAAACCATCCAGGGTAGCTAGTTCCAGAAAAGTCTGAAATTTGACCAAATGAAACTCATCTACTTTCATTATTTGGAAGATTAATTTGTACAGGACTGAGGATTCTTTGTTCTTTTTCCTTTTCCCTAAAGGATTATATTGTTTCTACAAGTTGATGGGAGTAGAAAGTTATAAACAACTGCTGATGGGTTTTGAACTGAATAGAATAGTCATCATAATTAATAACTGAGTAATATTCTGTACAATGTCAAGACCTGGCAGAAACTTCCATCTATAATTAATTATAGTTCTCATTTTGGATAGGCTTTTTCTTTTTCTCTTTTTTTTTTTTTTTTTTTTGGAAAAAGAAATAACAGTATTTATGCTCATCTTTTTAACTGCTACCATGAGTCTAATTTCTTTCACAGTGAAATTCTGTGTTTGATTCACAACAATGAAAACGCAGATGTATAAGCCCCGAAAATTACCTTAAAACTAACTAAAGCTTTTCTTGCTTTTACCAAGGTACAGAAATAGAAATTTTTCTTATAAAAATAAGTTAAGAAAATATGCACTTACTTACCCTTATTCTCTGGAAATTGCTGTCCATTTTTTCCATTTCAATAATGTAGTAGCTGTTAGAGCTAAAAGATAGGTTTGGAGGACATTTGTTTTAAAATTTACTCTCTGGAGAGTTACTGGATTTATATGCTTTTATATGGGGAAGGGCAAAACAAAAACAATGTTGAAAACTAGGTTATATAAATAGAGCATGCACCTAGTTATGTACTATAAATCATGCAGATGAGTATTTTTAACTGGGGGAAGGAGACACAAGAACAATGAAGAAATATAGCTGTTCCTAAACCCTAAGGTGATGATATTCTGTTGTTCTGGAGATACCAGAAATGCACATAGACATTGAGCTTGCTTCTCAAAGAGAACTGATAAATGAGGGAAGGCATCCCAAGGGGTTCCCTTAGGTTCCCTTGGTTTAACAAAACCAAAAGTACTCTTCAGTACAATGCTTTTGCCTCACGTCTCTCCTCAAATAAAACGAATCATGCACACAGATTGTTTATTTCAGTTTGGATGCTTTGGAATTTCTGTCGTAGTAAACAGGGCTCTGAGGACTTCTCTGTAAATGCTTTTCCTGTTTATTTATGTTATTTTTATCAACACAAACACTTATCTCAACCCCAACATCTTATCTCCCCCCCCCAAAAACTCCCCACAAACCCAAACATTATTAAGCTGGAGATGCTGAGATATGTTTAAGTTGCTGCCTCTCTGCATCTTTCCATCTGCAGAACAAACGAAAAAGGAAAGTTTACATTCCTGCAGGATCGATTGTGAGATTTTTTAACATTCATTATATACTTAGAAAATGGATTCTCTGCTATTTAAGTTAATTTTATAACTAAATTAGCTGTAGTATTTAGGAGTAGTCATGCACAATTAAAAAGAAAAGTGCATACAAAAAAAAAAAAAAAACAACCTGAGGATATTTTTTATGGTAACTCCATTCTTTACACAAATATGGCAATTTTTTTTTTTTCAAACAGATGTAATTCTGCCTTCTTTCCCTCACAGCCTGAAGCATGAGCTCTGTCAGGATCCAGAGAATATGTAGAGCAATGCCTAACACTCAGACACCCAGTCTGGAAGATGTCTTCTGAGAACAGTCAGGACACATACTCAAAAGGACAAATGCTGCCAAAATACACTTGTAGCTTTTTTCTTTATAAAAACTGAGCTGAAGCAGTATCTGTCATTATATTAGCCCAGCAGCTGCAATATTTACCCAGAAACCGTTGAGAACTAACTTGTATGCTTTGGGAAGATTTTCCTCTCTTGGAAAGCTACTGTAGTCAGCAATTCACTCTTTCACATCCCTTCTCTTCTTGCCATATGAATCTTTCCTCCTTTTCAACACAGGCAAACACTTTGAATGCACCCACAGGCTACTATGTTTTGCATTCAATAGACATTGGATTTAAACAAGAAATAATCTTGAGGGCAAGCTGAGAGTCCAAGACGCCACACTTAATTCAAGGCATTAGACACTGGTGTCAAAGGATTTCTGATTAAGTGTTAAACCCAGCAGGTTATTTTAAACAAGGGCATCACAATGGTTTTTGTATGTGGTTTTTTTTTTTCCATTTTTAAAATTAGACTTCATCTCTCAAAACTGGTTTTGAGTCTGGACTCTGAGAAGCTTGTCTAGGATCTCCTTCACAGAACTCCTTGTGGTGCCTAAATTGCAGAGAGGACACAAAAAATGGACTTCTCCCATGCTCAGAGTTTTCCACTGGAAGCTGCTGAGGTACTTGCAGTGCCCTAGTGAATCTCTCTGTCTCCTCAAGGGAAATATTTCTTCCCAGAGCATTGCAGACTAAGCATATGGCAGGCTCTGGCTTCCATTTCTTGGGACCAGCCACCTAAAAAAATAACCATTGCAAAAAATCACTGCAGTCCTTTATCCATCTGTCCTCAGTGTGCTGGTGTGAGACAATTTCGCTCCAAGTTGTTCATACTGAAGGAGTCCTACTTAACTGAAGTACTGCCACAGAAAATAGCTGAGTGGATCAGCTCCTCTTGGAGGATATCTTTCCTCACTGAAGCAGATGATAGTCCTCCACAGACTTACACAATCTTGAAAAAGCAGGAAGATGCAGAAGGCTCATTTCAGCTAAGGTTTTTGTGGCTCTCTGTTCCCATTATAAATGTGCTCATTAGAGTCCATCATAAGAGGTCTTCACACGTCTGAAGTTAAACACCTGCATGACCTTTTGCACAACAAAGTCATAGCTATCACCAGTTACGCAGGTACTTATGTTTATCTGCTCTCATCTTAGCTTGTTCTTATGAGGTTACCAAAGAACTGTGGTGTCATTAAATACCATTCAGACATGAAAAGCTTGGTGAAGAACTTCAATTCCTACCGAAGAAAAAAACATGGCAAAGACACAGACGAGCAAGTATTTACATTTTTTGAACATTTTTGAAATCACTAGCCTTGCAGAGTAGACTTAATCTGTGAAAACAAATCAGCTTATGTTACATATCTTTGGGGTTAACATCAAGAAAACATCGTGTTGCGTGGATACAACTCTGCCATTTAGAGGAGATTAAATATTGTTTGAAGTCAATGTATTTGTGTCCTTAACTGAGATGAGAAAGCCTAATCATTCCAGGCATTTTGGTCTGTAAAAAGAGATGGTGTTTCTCAGGGATTTTCCATAAGCTGGAAAGAAATTCTCCATGGATGGGAAAGGGTCAATTCAGTTGTGTAAGCACAAGCACCTAGTGAGGTCATATATATACACACTTCACCTTAAATGCTGAGGTGTGTATATATATGTCTATACATATAGATAGATCTCTCTCTATATATACACACACACATATAATAGGGAATATAGATAAATTATACATATATATATACACATAGAGCTGGAGGCCAGGTGTGCTATTCCAGGTTTGTCATGTCATATTAGATGTGTTTGGTCCCTGCCTCCCTCCCAAGTCAATATTGTATCACCTTATGCTGACAGAGAGCTCAGTCCTTGGTGTGCACTTGGTGTTGAATTACAGGTGATAGCCTCACTGCTCACCTTTATTGACGGCCAGGAATTCAAACAAAGAAGCCAGAACTACACTCATGAATGCCAGCAATTCTAACCCACCCTCTATTCTCCCCACTTCACCTCTACAAGTTGCGCTAAGATCATAGCTAGAGGCAATTATTTTTCATATATGAAATTTAAGCTATACATTTTTATTTCTCAGACAGAGTTCATGCAAAATCAAGTTTCAAAATGAGTGTTTTTATTCAAACATCCATTAGTAGATTTAGATTGACAGCAAAAAGAATTCACTGAGAATTTCTAAAAGTCACACAGTTCTAGTGACCCCTTTATAAAAATGTAAGAGATCGCTGTTTCACAAAGTAAATAGCAAATCTCATTTTCCAAAAAATTATTCTCTGTTCAGATTCAATGCACTAAAAATGTTCTCCAGTGGTAGAGCAACACCTGCCTGCAGGGGAGCATTGCAGGAAACTGATTTCTACAGTGTACTAAAACTACATGCTGCAGATAACAGAGGGGTATAAACAAAGGCTGTGTCACCCCACTGAATACTGAAATAATGTAATAAAACTGAGAATTCCAATTAATCCTAACAAAAAAAAAACCCCTCACCAACGTCCCCCCACCCAAGATCCCCCCAAAAAGCCACCTATCTTAGCAGAGTCCAACAGATGATTTATTGCACGTTGCACTCAGACTCCAGTATGAAAGAAATAATGAAACCCAATTCAAATGGTCCTACATTATAGCCATAAAAAATGTCTTCTTTGCAGAAAGAAATCAAAACACAGGCTCTAAACCCATCAGACTACCCACACCAAATGGAGGACAATCATGGAAGATTACGGACCCTTGTTGTACTCTAACACTCTTGCTCATGCCACACTGTCTATAAGGTTTATACCAAAATAACCATTTGCAGTAGAACTACATTTCAAGTGAGTTGGTTTTTTCTTTTTTTTTT
>VZRN01002329.1:225063-352516 GCA_013397935.1 Dasyornis broadbenti
TTTTTTTTTTGCAAAGCAGTTATTTTTCAGTACCTGTCAAGATCAATTTTCTTCTTGAACCTTTGCCGGGGAATGGATTTTAAGACCCAATTGAATCAGTCAATACAACTGATATTGTAGAGTTGTTCTCAGTTCAGGGTTTGCAAGTATTTGTAAATGAAGACAAAAGATTAAGTTTTTATAGGGGCCCTATCTTGTCTCAGCTTAGTCTACTGTTGCATCTGTAAAATGTTGTATATTATAATTTCTTCATAACAAAATTTTAAAAAACAACAAAATTTTCTAGGAATTTCCTTAGCCCAGGAAGCGTTAAATGACATGTGGCACAAACAACATCAAGGGCTATATTGTGAGCTTTTTTGGGGGGGCCTTAAAAATTTTAAAACATACAAAGGATTTTTTTAATAAGAGACAATATGATTTTTCACTTTTTAAATGCATGATAATTTTTATTTGTTTCAAAGTTTCTTATATTGGAGCCAATGCCCTTTTTTGGTCGGTTGGTTCTAAGACTCTGGAGGATCAGAAATGGATTCAGAATTCCAGGGCTGCTTTTTTCTCAATTTGGATAAAGAAACACATTACAAATAGCAATAGCTATGTGTGAGGCCTTGGGATTTTGTGGTTTTTAAGGGTGGACATTGATGGTTTTTTTTAAACCAGGTTAGAAATTATTCCAGTAAAGACTCCTGCTGTGTCAGCAGATTTGGATAAAAGTAATCAGTACAGAATGATGTATGGGTTTCTTTTCTTTAATGAAAAACCCATACCAAATCGAACAAAGCCCCAAAAGAAAACAGAAGTTGAGAGCTCAATGTAAATAAGGAAAAGCTAGCTGCTTCTGCCATGAATGAGTGGTTTAGGTTGCTTAAAGAATCACCAGCAAGGGATCAGCAAAAGCAGGTTTGATATAAATTTGCAAAAGCATGACAAAGTTTGATGGCAAGGTTCACTCTACTACTTACTACATAAATAAAGCACACAAAGAAAAAATATTTAGAAGTAACCTCCAATGATTTTAGCTCAGACCAGGGACACAAAAGAGTAAGGTGGGAATAGAGTAAGAGATGCAAAGAGGTAACAGAGATCTTCCTGTTGATTCCCAAGGTTCAGAATGGACCCCCTTGCCAAACTTAGCCTCAGACTGGACCAGCAGTTTAGATCTAAAGGATTCAGCAGCACTTAATCATAATAACACCACAGAAAATATTTTCCATATAGAGTGAGGGGTACTATGGGGGGGGGGGGGANGTACTATGGGGGGGGGGTAAATTTAGGCTTTTATCTTTTGTTTAATATAGGAAAGGGTAACTGGGCACTTTAGAGAGCCTTAAGTTTGAAAAACATCACATAATTATTCACATTCTTTAGGTTGGGTGAATATTACCAAACAAGATGCAGGATGCGTAAGATCACCCTACACAACCTGTGCAAGTGGGATAAACATTATATACATTGTCTTACAGCTTCAGGGCAGAGGCTCAGGTCCTGCAGTGAGCTCTCTCCTGGCGCACTCGCATCCCACAATGCTTTACATCAAAGCAGGCGTCTGAAGGTACAAGGGAAGGCCATTACTGGGGCCATTGCATCCAATTTTTGGCAAGGCAGTTCAGCAGATACTACTGTTCCCTGGACTTTCCTTGGGCAAACTCTTGGATTAGATGACCTTGTGAGGTCTGTTCCACTCTCCTTTTCTTCAGTTCTCTATCATGCAGCTCACTGTAAGACTGTGCTGCCTGTGCTGTCAAGAAAAAAAAAAAANTGTTCGTTCAAAAAAAAAAAAAAAAAAAAAAAAAAAAAAAAATCATGTTGATATTCTTACTGCATGTAGAGGACAACAGCATCCGGCAAAGCAATCTTTTATAAAACTGCACTTGACCACTAGCCTATTGTGTTCAGGAAACTTGAATATTCTTCCATATTGAAAAAACAGCAAGACTTTAACACCGCTGTAGATAAATACCATAAATCTTGAAATGAAAGCGTATGTTTATTTCATACATTCCCACTTTTATGCTCTAATTTATCCCAGCCTACCTGAAGTGTTTTTGCTGAAATTATATGTTACTAGTATAACATTATAGCTATTCTATTTATGTGATATAAAGAAAAAGAAATAGAAATGTATCTGGTTATACTTAGGATTGGATATTTTTAATATTGTTTCCTAATCTTGCTGTGGAAATCTAATGCAATATAGAATGTAAGAGTTCACATTATTATACTTATAGCTATAATATAAGCAATCAGGAATTTAAAAAAAAACAACAAACAATAATGGATATTAAAAACCTAGTTATTTGTGTCATTTAGAAAATTTTATTTGTTTTATAATACAACAAAGAATATGGCACATTTGTGTAACACATTCTGTTTATTGAAAAACAAATCCAAGATGAGATAATTTTAACTGCATATTGTATAGTGGGAACAGAAGATCTGTGGCAAAACACCAGGGAAAAAAAATCACAGTAATGAATGAAAAAATCAGTAGCTGAGAAACTTACAGCAAGAGACCCATTTATTCTTTAGGATTGTTATGCTAATTTTTGGGACTTGCTGGAGCAGCAAAGTAGACATTTTAGGATGAAGACATCAATTACTAAATACTAATGCTATAAAGATATCATTAGCTTCTCAAGGTAATTTAAAACACCCATTCATACCCTACTTTTCAGGTGCTGCATTTTTACTTGAACTCTGTAAGAGGTAAAGCTCTTCAAAAGTCAATAAAACTTAACAGTTTCCTTAAGAAAACAAAAGTAGTTTCCTTGGGAAATATTATATTCTAATCCTCCACTAATTTGAAAAAAGATAATAAACTATCTAGAGGCCCCTAAATAAGACCCAGAATTGAGATATTAGACTACTGATGTATTATTTTTAAGGAAGTGTGTGTTTGGATGCATTTAAAGCCTTACTAAGCACTTCTTACCTGAGCTTATACGTCTGGCTGTTCACTGCCAAAATAAGGCAGTGCATGAATAAAGTTCAAACTATTGATTTTTAGTAACTTATTTTTGACAAAAATATATTTCTCAATTTAAGTCACATAACTGCATTAAGTCAGAATCCCAAACTACGAAGGAAAATTATTGGGTGAGGGAGGGACACCACATCTAATGAAAACATTCTAACAGGAAAGCAAAGAGGTACTTTTGCCTTAACATTTCACTTTATACATTGATCTATAATGAAATAGTCCTGCTTCTTACTTTCCCTCATTTCGCTAAAACTTAATAAATGGAAATGCTGTGATTCTTGTGAATGTATGGTCAGGACTGTTTTCTTTCCAATTGAGTTCTAAACTAAACATCTGAAATCAGGCCATTATCACCCATTGAATTCTCAGGCATAGTCTATAGAAACAGGTGTTTGGGGGTTTTGTTGGTTTTTTTGTTGGTTTGGCTTTGGTTGGTTTGGTTTGGTTTTGTTTTCCAGTGACTTTCACTTCTCACAACCACATTTCGTTTAACATGCCGCAAAGCAATAGCTCTCCCAACCCTTCTTGCAGTGTCTTGCAGTGCCAACTCTTCTTGGGGTGTCGTGTGCAGTGCCAGGAGTTGGACTCAATGATCCTTTTGGGTCCCTCCCAACTCTGAATATGCTGTGATTCTATGATTGTGTCTATTTACTGTCTAAAGCTAAAGAACTGTGAAACTTAAAGACATAGTACATAGTTTGCTTACTGCAAAAATTTAAAGTACATTTAAGTAAGTAAACATTTTATTTCAAAATATAGAACCAAAACACAGTGATTAGAAGTTCCAACAGAAATTAACCTAAACTTATGTGACAGATTTAAAGAACAGACTTCTTATGAGATAAAATTCATAAATATAGAATGTGACAAAACTCCGCCTTGTTACCGGAGGTATTTTTAAAATTATTAATAATTATCAATATTTACACAGCTCAAGTATTTTTTCAAACAATTGGTTTGCATGTATCATCTACCTGTCTTTGTGATATTTAAAAATTAAGCAGTGAGATAAACATGCAACAGTCACATCAACATTGTGGAGGTGATATTGATGGGTGGGTTGAAAGCATTGGGCCTTAGACCTACTTTGTGCTGCAAGTGCAAATGATATTATTTGGAGCTGGACACAAAAATATAACAGCCTTTTCAGCAACAGCTGGTGAGCTGAGTAGACCTCTGATGGCAAAGGTTGATGATTCTCTTTCTGTTCCTCAACTGTCTGCATCACAAAAGATACCAAGAACAGGATGCTGAGAACATTTTGCACTCCTCAATCCTTCCACTGCAGCCTGGCTGAGTGGGAGCATGTATAAAATCCATGTTTCACAGACTGATTTGCATGTGTGCTTTGAGCAGGAGCTGAGTCTTGCTGTCATACATGGTGAGTTCCTCTTTCACCTGTTGCCTTGTAGAAGGTACAGAAGGAGCATGGTTCCATTCTCAAACAGAAAATAACTTGAAATGCTTTATGCCTTTTTTTTGTTTTTGCCCCCCATCAGTGCCTTTGGGATTCTCCTACAGCTGCTGCTTTGCTTCATAGTCTCACTTTAGGTATGCAGACTCTTGAAGGTCACTCAAGAGCAACATTACTTTTGTATGCACTTTGGTCTCAACACAGTCTGTGAAGTTTCCATGAACTGTGTTCTGGCTCACCCTCCAGAATTTTAAATAAGAGTTTTTATTTCAAGGTAAAAATGGATATTTTACTACTATCCCTCCTCTCTCTTAAGAGAAGCTTAAGAAATGCTTTTTATAAGACTGTTTTATTATTACTGTGTAGAGTTAAAGTTTAAAAGCAAATGCAATAAACCACCATCACCAAATGGCCTCTATTATATAAGAACTTCAGTTTACTCTGACTCTCTGAGGATCTGAGCAATCTGAACAATGTTATTTTCTGATATATTATCAGAAGAAAAGAAACTATGGTTTTCATGCAGAATAATGAAAGAAATGGGCCATGGATAGATCAGAAAAGAAATATTGCAGAAAATCGTTGTATATAGAAGATATTAATGCAGCAGCTTTATTTCAGGGTTGGAGTGGATAATATTCTTCACCTTGGTTCCACTAGGTAACAAGGAAAAAGGCACTGGTATTTTTAAAGCTCAAGTATCCAGTAAACTCATACAAGCAGACAGGAAAACACAGACTGTAATTTTGAATTGAGTTTTCTGTTCCTTTTTCAAGAAAACATCACCATACAAAGATAAATATTGTGAGACACATCACGGTCTTACTAAGACAACTGATAACTTATGGCTGATGAAGCCTTGGTAGTTAGAAAAGATAGTCCGTGAAAGACAAGCTTTTAATGGATTGAATGTAAGAGAAAAAAAAATTAGCAACAAACAATTTCATCCTGTAAAAAGCTGTCCTAAGAACAAAAGAGAACATTCATTAGCACACAACACAATGTGCTAAAAGATGTGAAAGCAGGAAGAGGACAGGTGTAACGAAGATAAGGGTATACTGGATTTGGCATCACCCACGTTCAGAGCAATAAAAGAGGTATGTGGGAGGACCAGATGCATCAAGGTTTGCAATCCACATTGATTGTCCCAGCACTAGAGAAGGCAGTCACAAAATGCATAAAGTAAATCACTTTTGTAAGCATACTAGGCAGGAATATTGGAAATTAAAGAGCATACAATTTTGCAAAAGGTCCTAGCAGAGGAATTTAGCAGTAGTACAACGTTTCTTTATAGCTACAGTATAAGATCAAGAAACGAGTATTTACAAAGTATTTATATTCAAATATGACACAAGAGAAAAAGAATATCCAGAAAAAGTTTTTTTGCCACGATAATGCTGATATCTCTTGCATCATTAGAACTATAGGAAGTAAGTATTAGCAAGTACATAACAGAAGATGACAAAATCTAAATTTTTAACAAAAACTTGTACAAAGTCAATAATGGGCTGTAAAATCATTGCACCTCACTCAAATCAAAATTAGAAAAAAACCCTTTTAATATGACAAAATGCCTCAGAGCACAGAAAAAAAAAAATCATCAAGATGCCTACAGGCACATTGTATGACCAAGGCACACGTGTGTGCAGCTCCAGGACTATGTGCACTGCTTCAACTGCCACTAGCAAAATGTCTAGAGGAAAAACCCTTCAGATCATGGCATACATAAACATAATGACAAAAGTGGTGAGCTCACTGTAATGTACTGCCTTAATTACTGCACTAGAAATTGGAGAGACTGTTCTGATACTGTATGTTAGCCTTTAAGACCTAGAAAGAAAATAAAGTGGAATAAAGTGGACAAAATTTACCTGCTACAGATGATGTAATCATTTTGCTCTACCGGTCTCATGCATTCGATGTACTGCGTTCTACCTTAACTTGGCTGATTAGCTTGCTTAGTTCCAAAAAGAACCTAAACTTTGAACTATGAGGCAAAATGTATAAAAGAGAAAGCTGCGACTTTTTAGAGAAAAACTTTTGAAAACAATTTGTGATGGATGTCTTGATATGACAGTATACTCTATCTATTTTTCATATTTTAAAACACAAGCATGTTGGGAAAAAAAGAAAAAAAAACGTCACAAGAGTATTGGAGAAAGGAGTGCAATGGTAGTTTCGTCATGCCTAATAGAAACTGTCAAGTAACACACTGTAATAATACGGAAGCCAGAACCTACTGAGCAACCTGCTAGTCAGAACTGTAGTGAGTCATATCAATCACTAGATGTGGTATTTGTGACAAACTATTTCCCCAAACAGACTGTGCTTCTACAGGTTTTCAGCTGTGTGCATTTTAATGAGTCAAAGTCTCAAATAAATAGTGATTCTGTAACAGTCTGTTGTGGTCTGAGATTTAAACCAGGAATCCAGGAGTTGATCAGAGGCAAGAACTACATCAGAAGCATGTGAAGTCTACCAGAGAATTGTACATGACTCCAGCAGGATGACAGCTTGTGAATGCAATGCCTTTGGTATCTGTAGTGAAGGTGCTGTGTCAACAGGCTCCCCTTGGCCCCAGCCACAAGGCTGATTTTGTCTAAATTACTGTCCACTCACTTTGGTTCTTCTCCTGTGACAAGGGCTCCATCTACTCAACAATCATGCCAAGCTGACACTGACCGTGGTGCGCTCGTATCCCACAAAGTCAACCCTGTCCTTGGCTGCACCCCAAGCAGTGTGGGCAGCAGGTCGAGGGAGGTGATTCTACCCTTCTGCTCTGCTCTCATGAGACCCCACCTGCAGTGCAGTATTGAGCTATGGGGTCCCAGCCCAGGAAGGACATGGACGTATTGGAGCAGGTCCAGAGGAGGCCACAAAGATGGTCAAAGGTCTGGAACACCTTCCCTGTGAAGATAGGCTGAGTGAGTTGGAAACAGTTCAGCCGGCAGAAGAGAAGGTTCTGGGGAGACCTTATAGCAGCTTTTCGGTACTAAAAAGGGGTACTTATAAGGTAGCTACATACTTAGAAGAAAGAAAAGAACAAACATTTTAGCAGGACCTGTTGTGATAAGATAAGTGGTTGTGGTTTTTAAGTAAAAGAGAATAGACTCAGACTAGATATAAGGAAGAAATTCTTTACAATGAGGGTGGTGAACCACTAGAGCAGGTTGCTCAGAGAGGTGGTAGATGTCCCATTTTGAAAACATTCCACGTCAGTTTTGATGGGGCTCTGATCTAGTTGAAGATGGCCCTGCTTATTGAAGTGACAGAGTCAGACAGGATGACCTTTAAAGGTCGCTTCCAACCCAAACCAATAGATGATTCTGTGAAAATGACAAATATTTAGCTGTACTTAAAATATTTTGAACAAATTCTTAATGGTGAAATTACTACTTGTTATGTGATCCAAGAAAATGTAAGTTCATTAATTTGTATAGAACCCCATATTCCACAGAGAGGATACAGCTCAGTTTCTGCCTTTTTACACATGGTCCCCTCATATCCTGTTGCTACAAGAAACTGAATCTTGCTCCCATGAGTAAAGATACCAACACATCCTAATGCTTCTAGTACATCTGAGTATTAATTTCGGCACCTACAATTTTAGCTTATAGATAGGCAGGCACACTGTCAGGTCAGATAACTGGTGCTTTAAAAGGAGCAATGGGTATTAGCCTGACATGGCTCCTGGCTGATGTCCACCTACCAAACTAACTTCCTGAGATTATCAGATGCATTAAACAGCAAAGCAGATGTGTACTGTTAGAGAGTAAACACATTTAAGTCACGAGTTTCAAAAGTTTGGACTCATGGTTTTTCAATATTCATGAATCCTACAGCTAATACTTACTGGGCAGCTCCTTGAGCAAGCTGCTTTTCAAGCTTTGTAGAGATTTCAGCAGTAAGAAAGCAATCAGTCCTAGAGAAGATGGTGTTTCCTGCCTTTCCTGGACAGTAAAAATGACGCTCAGCAGGCTTTTCCCAGCTAACCACATCCTGGGCTGCCTTCTAGGGCCCAAGGCTTGTAATTTCCCAGCCTTTCTGCCCTCCTCTTGTTTTATTGCATCCTAGTGAATTTCATTGGAGAAAACAATATCCTGCACTTGTTATGTGCAGGTTTGAGTTTGAACAATAGGGTACTATGTGGATAATTTTATAATTCCTGTATTATTACAAACCCGGAGAGAACCAAATCTTCAGACTTCCAGTAAGTCTTTCTCTGTTGAACGCCAGAGGGAATTGGTATAATTTGGGAAGAAATACTGTGGTTTCTTGAAATACCAAATGTTTATTTAATCAGTTACCAGGGAGAATATGACTCTTTCCAAGAAAGGTACATTGTGTTTTACACAATTTGTAATAACATAGCTACCTTTCTGTCTGAGGTCCTGAATGCTTTAGTGGGATTTTAAATACATTTAGGCTTTACTAGCAAACATAGGGATTATTTTGCTCCAGGTCATTCAATGAAGATTACACTCCTACATATTGTTCTGTGTCAGAGTTGTATGTGCCTGCCTGTTTCACAACAGATGGCTGCATTTCAGTACTTGTATATAGAAGATGTATATGGAAGGTTGAAAAAAACATTCATGTTAATTCAACTTCTTCCAGCTGCTTGTATGCTTTAGTTGTATCCATCAAGCTTGATGCCATGCAAGAGAATTTGTTAAATAGAACTTTGCAAAATTTTTCCTGCTCATTCTGGATCAAGATTTATTTGGAATGGTTGTACAGAGAGTGTAAATCGAGTATATTTCATGTTGTAACATACCAGACATTGTTTCATAGGGTATTGCAATCTGTGAAATACAACAAGGCATAAGATACCTTAATATATGGTCTTTTGGTTTTCAGGGTGAAAGAGCACTTGCAATTCTGAGAAGAGAACCTTAACCTCTGCTTCCAAGCTTTGAGTAAACATTTCTCATGGTTTACCTTTTCAGAGCTTTTTGCTTCCCTGTACTGCAAGGATATGAGTAAGATACATTGCAGATTTTTTTTTTTTTTTTTAAAGAAGTAAAAAATCCAAATGTGTGGTTATACGATTCACAGATATAAGAGTATTTTCAGCGGTATTTAAGTCTAGATCATCGAAGTTTCTTACAGCCTTTTCCAGTAAACGTTGATTTAAAATGCTACTTTATGGGTTTGGCTTCAGTGATTTAGCAATTTTCCTCTGCTTTGCCCTTGTGGTCTGTGACAGAGACGAGCTGGTCTGGCTTCCTCGGGCTTTTGTCACCCAAGATGCAATGAAGAGACACCTAAGGATTAATAAGGAAGCGATGTAATAAAGCCTCAAAGCTAAAGATCAGCGTGAATCATGATCTTGTATTACAAATGTAACCAGTGAAAAAAAAGGAAAATAGGCTTGAGCAAGTTCTTTTAAACTTTGCTTCTCTTTCCTGTTTTAGAACAGGGTGGATCGCAAGCTCACTTACACCGGCACATCAGGGCAACTCGTCAGAAATGAGATCTTCTGGCTGGTATTTATAAAATGGTTTGCATTACCGGAGGCGCGAGTACAGAACACTGGATGGAGAATACCGCTGTTTGGGGGAGGGGGAAAAAAAATTAAAATTGCGTCCTTTCAACACAAGATTTGCCTTTCTCCTCAGGTCTGACAGGGACAGAGACGACGGTGTCCTGGATCCCTGACCCCCCTCTCGTAGACCCTACGGCTCCGCGAAGCGACCCCGAAGAGGGTTTGTGTGTTGGAGGGGTCGCTGTGGGATCTGAGGTGGCTCTACGATCCTCTCAGGCGCAGGTGCACCCCTACTCGGACTCCTCTTCGGCTCAGCTCCCGATGCGGAGCCGCTGTGGGAGCGCTCCCTCAGCGCCGGCCCCTCACCAGCGGCGGAGAGGCGAGGCCAGCAGCAGCCACCAATGAGAAGCTGCAGTCACCTCGGACTGACAGGCAATGCCATCCAATAGAAACCTTCACTTGAGCAAGGGGGCGACACTTGGGGGGGGCCCTGCTATCCCCGCCCATTGGCCGGCCATAGGGCGGGGCACAGTTGGTGGGTGGGGCTTACGGCGGGCGGGGGCGTGGTCTAGGCGTGGTATATAAATCTGGCGCGGGGCGTCCACACCGGTCAGTCGGCGCAGCGCCTCCGCGGGTGCTGTGTGTAGTGAGGGCTGTGCGGCACGCCCGCCGTCTCTCGGTCCGTGTTCTGTTGTGTGCGGGACCCCATCCTGCCTGGGTCAGCGGCTCCTGGGGCGCGTCTCTCTCCTCTTCCCTCTTCGTGCGCCTCTGCAGAGTGATTTCTCAGCGCCCCTTGCCCACTGAAGGCGGGGCATCCCCCCGGTCCGCGCCCCTTTTCTCCCCGCTGCTGGCCGGGGGCTTGCGGCGCTTCCTTCTGGATGCGTCCCCGCAGCCCCGGGCGGGAGGCGGCCAGGGGGAAGCGCTGCCTCCGAGGATTTACCGCTGCTTGGGACTCGGACCCGCTCCTTCCCCGCGGGCGTACCCGGCGCCCCGGCTCCGCTGCCGCTCCGGGCGGCCGCCGCCGCTGCCATGGACGAGAAGTACCTGCCCGAGCTGATGGCGGAGAAGGACTCGCTGGACCCGTCCTTCACCCACGCCTTGCGGCTGGTCAACCAAGGTGAGGGGCGGCGGGGCACAGCGGGGCGGAGCGGGGTCGCTTAGTCCCGCGGTGGGGACGGGCCGGAGTGAGCAGCGGCCGCCGGGGTTGCTCAGCCAGAGGTTCACCCTTCCCTTTGCACCGCTTGGAAGGGTTTGTTGTGCTCAGGCTCCTGGTGAGGTTCTCGGTGTGGGGTTCAACCTTGCCTTGCTCCGCTTGGTGGGGTTTTTTTGTGTTCAGGCTGTCGGTGTTCACCGGCTCCCGGCGCCTTCCCCTGCCGGGCAGCGTCGCCCCGAGCAGCCGCGCACGCTGGATGCCTTCCCGCATTCCTCTTTCATCGGTGTTTTCTCTGCCATCAATACTGTTCGATTTATAGATTATTACGAATTGAATGGCTGGGTACGACAGGTGGGTCTGCTGTGCTCTGCTCAGCAATTGAAACCCCAAAAGGTTTTCCTATTTTACCCCATTTTTGAACAATGAACTGCTGATTTTTTACATGCGTGTAAGCCTTCTTAAGAACGAGCTTACTACCGATGTCTTTTCCGAGGAACTTTGGGCTCTGCAGCTAAAGTATTAAGGACCCAACAATGCATTTTAGCAAACCTATAAAAAAATCACAAAGCATGTTTTGTTTTGCAATTATATAACTCCAGATAATAAATTGCTCCCACCCCATCTGCATCTGTCGTGTCAGATGTACTTTAAAGTGCTAGCTTTTTCTTTCAGTGATGCAATACTGACTAGAAAAGTCATTCTGTGTGAATTACAATATGATTTATTGTACACTTGGAGATCCTGTATAATTGGCAGGTGACTTTCAAGTACAGCTCTCGAGAGACACATGCTTGATCCAGTGCTTGGGATGCTCAAGTGAAATAAGTTATAAACTGATCCTCTAATATAACATAGTGACAGCCAAAATGATTTTGGCTTCAGTTGCAGTGATTATGAAGCTGTGCTTGGTGTACTTTACATCCTATAACAGGAGCAGGTTTAAATTGATGTGGGTTCTTCTAATGCGTTGTAGGTTTTGATGTGTAACAGATGCAAACACCTGTCTTGAATCTGAAGGAGAATCACTATTGTCTAAAATAGTCTGGAGTTAGGGGTAGCTGCCACAGTTTCAGCTGCGGAATGTATATGCTAGTTGAGTTGTAGCTGCGTGTCCATGGGTGGGTTGGTATTTTGCATGTTTTTCCTAACTTTGAATCCATGAAAATGCCACTGTTGATAATAGGAAAAGGAAAACTCTGTTAATAATCAGTTATTTGTTGTGCCAGCTGTAAATTAAAAAACCTTGTTAAAATTTAACTTAATAGTTGTGAATTATTGAAGTTCCTCTCCAGGTAGTGAAGAATCTTTGTGCATGTGTAAATTATTCTAGGGAGTTACAGAAGTATGTCATTTACTATTTTGTAAATAGTGTTAAAGGAAGTATATCTGACTGTTTGACTTTTATCAAAATAGTGACTTTTGGAATTTATGATACTTTCTGATGCTCTCATTGAAATCAGAAATTAGAGGACTGAAACTTTTGCCTTTCATCATGGTATCTGCATGTGTATATTCAGCTCTAAAAAAGAATTCTATTGTCACTGAAAAAATGCAGATACATGTGAATCCAACCTTTATAATCTAGTAAGTCTCATGACTTTTTAGTTTGAAAGTGAAGTCTTGGATTGTATCTGAGGTGTTTCACATGTTGAAGATGAGGAAAAGAAAGATTGAAGGTGACTGCCAAGTGGTTAACTGTAGTTTAAAATGGAAATGTGTATAATATCTATATAAAATAGGTACTTTAGTTGTAGAATCACCAAAGAGCCAAATAAAATGAAGTGACTGTGTAATACAGGTGGGAAATATGACTTCAGGATGAGATGTTTTACAAACTCATCCTGCCATGACACTAACTTTATCAGAGACTGTTTTTTTTCTCAGTTGTAATAATTCTGTGCACTTAAATGAATGATATTAGTGGAGATATATATGTACTGGTTGTGGCTTGGATTTTGTGTACCAGGTCCAATGAGTATTTTATGTTAGTTCATGTGCAGGTAAATGAAATGTATTGTCTAATTCTTTAAGCTGGGTTTGTTTAGCTTTTAAGTTTAGAATGAAACAGGTTTCCAAGTTTGGCTTCTTTTGGGTATCTGTGAGAATGTCTTAGCAAAGGTTTAAGTGCTTTAAATAACCAGCTTAATTATGTAATAGCATTTTGGTGTCTTAGTAGTATTAAATTTGCTATCTGTATTTACTTAAACTGAAATACTGTACATCAGCCAGCTTTCTTCAGAAACTCAAGACTGATTTGTAAGAATTGTATGGCTGAAGTAGAATCCTTCTGAGATGCTGAAGCAATTCAGATGTGTTCACTGTGTAGACAGAAGAGCCAAATTGCTAACAAATTTCCAGTTATGTTGAAATTTGGTATGTAGGGAAAATCCTGGATCTAGACTTGTGAAATCTGGTAATTACAGTTTTCAAGTAGAAGTGGACAAATTTGCATATTTTGCTTCTAATTACCCATTATAATTTGTGTACATGCAAATTACATAATTTTAAATTAAAAGGGGGGAGCGTGACCTGCTTCAAGTTCCCGGTTAACATTTCAGTTAAAAAAGAACAATGTGGAAATAACTAAGGTGATGTAGGAATACTTTCATGGGCAGTATTATTAAGCTGTCTTTCTCAATTAAGATACGACAGAAATTGCTCTGCCTTGAAACCTTGTTTTGAAAACACTGAAATCAAATATCAGTATCCTTCAATGTTGCTGCATAGTACATGTGGGTGCTGATTTTTCTTATTGAGAACTTCACTCAAGGATTTGATGCCTTGTCTCCTTGGGACACAAATATAATACCTATTGCTTAAATTTTGCTTTAAAAAGTCATTGAAGCATTTAGCTGCTGCTTAAATTTTAGAACAGTGGGAGTCTTTTCCAGGTGACTAGACTTTATCCCTTGCACTAATTAAGGAGATTTATTTGTATACTTGAACATTAAGCCATCCTAGAAAGGAGAATTTTTTTTTTTTGCCTGTAAACCATTGAACATGTTATAGATTGGAAGTAGACTTACTTGCATGTATAGTAAGATGACCATGCTAATAGCATGAATTTGCAGCTGGTGCCAGACAGTGGGAACTGGAACATTTTGTCCAGTTATTAGCTTATATAAGTTCTGTAAATGAAGAACCTTGGGAAAGATGAAGTTGTATGAAGAAACAAGAGCTTAGTACATTTTTATTTGTATTTTTCCTATTTGCAACTCTATGTGCTTATCTTCATACAAAATCTGGAAAATATTTCTGTCTCTGGAAGTCATGCTAGTTCTGAAATCAAGCCTTATTTCAAAGGCTGACTTTGCAGTTGTGGTTGTATGTAAATGTTAGTAAATGTGCGAGTGTAGTGTTGATTGCCATGACTCGGTTCATGAGTGATGCTGTAAAAATACTGCAAGATCTGTAAGAGAATTTACCTTCTTTCACATGTATTTATGGTAGTGATTCAAGAAGAGTAGTTTGTGAATGTTGAATGAAGTATGTAAAACTGCAGATGGAAGAAGCTAAGTGTAAATAAAACATGTTGCTATCAGACACGTTTTGTAACGGGAGGCATGAAAATGCGTGCTTGACAGTTGTTTGGTTTGTGTAAAATCAAATGTGTAGGTAATGAAAGTTAAGGCTGCTGAAATCCTTATGTCAGAAGGTAATGAGTCCTGGTGCTGTTGCTGAAAGACAACTCTCTTGTGCAGACTGGACCTCTGGAATTCTTCCTTACAAGCTTATTTTAGCTGCTTTGAGATTTGAGGTAATGTCTGAAGTTGGCAAGGCTTCCTTTAAAATGTCAATGAGATGATGTACAGGAATACCAAGCCTTCCTATCAGTAGATGGCTGTATGTGCTAACTGTGTTGAATGGCTTCCCTGAGCCACATGTCTGGTAGTGATCATCCGGAGCTTGCTGTTTCTTGTGTCAAATTTTGATTGGGAGTTCAATAACCAGAGCAGTACCTCCCTAAATGTCAGGGAGAATGGAGTGTGAGCAAGTGTACTCACTTTCTGCTTTGTGGAGGATGTTAGTGGTCTAATTTTCTTTTTTTTTTTGCAGCAGGTAAGAGATGGCTTTCTGAAAATTGTTGAAGTAGAAGCTTAATAATAAATTAAGGTTCCATATATATTACTGATTTTTGTTGTGGTTTAAGCTCAGCTTGGTTGGTAGGTACTATGCAGCCACTCATTCCCTTTCCCCTGGTAGAATGTGGGGAGAATGGAAAAAGTTAAAACTTGTAGATTTAATGATTGAAATGAAGTAAACTATAATAATAGTACTAAAAAGGAAAAAGAGGAATAAAACCCAAGAGAAACAAGTGATGCATAATACAGTTGTTCCCCATCTGCTGACTGATGCCCATGCTGTCCCTGAGCATCAATCAATGGCTCTGAGTCAACTCCCCCCAGTTTATACACTGGGCATGCATCCTGTGGTGTGGAATATTCCTTTGTTCAGTTCAGGTCACCTCTCCTGGCTTCTGGGCTCTCACTGGGCTTCTGGTGCACCTGCTCCCCAGCAGAGCGTGAGACACTGCAAAGTCCTTGATTTAGGGTAAGCACAACTCAGCAACAACCAAAACATCAGTGTGTTATCAACTCTCACACTGAATCTGAAGCACAGCACTGTACCAGGCACTACGAAGAAAATGAACTCTATCCCAGCCAAAACCAGGACAGCTTTCAATAAATCTGTTTCAATAAATCTGTGCAAGGGGTTTTGGTTTCTTTTCTTTAATTTATCAAAAATAGAGTTGACTGTGTAGGGACATACGTATGTTGTAACGTAAGTAATCAGTTTGCTACTGAAGCATCCACTTTCCTGTGTGGCCAAGTTTCATGACATGGCACAGACACATGGTGCTGCTCGTTCCCTGTCCCTAATGGTGTTAGATGTACTCCATTGGTGTAACCTCAAACTGTCCTTTTTCTCATTGTACTATCAATCACAGGAACATAGTTGTTTCAAATGTCCTACTCTGAGAATTTCAAAGCACTTCATGGAGGTCATAGGCATTTTGAAAACAAGATAGAGCTGTAGAAAGCTGATGGGGTTTTAAAATTATTTGGAACATCATATTAAATATATTTTGTGCTACTCAGATTTTTTTTCATACAGCAGGTCACTTTTAGTTATCTTTCTTAGAGGTTAACTAGAAATAAACTCTTCTGATTTTAGTCTGAATATTAGAAGACAACAGTCCAAGAAAAACATGTTGGTGAAACTGGATGTTTTCTTAAGTGGCAGTAATGAGAATGGATATGATGTAATAGTTGCACCATCAAACCAGGGAAGGATGAATTGGGTTCTATTTCTGTTTTCTTAAAGCAGCATGAAGAGTGGTAAGTCTCGGCGATGAGAAGGGATATTTCAAAGTCTGTCCTTTAACTCAGTTAATTTGTCTTTGGTAAAACTTAAGAAGTTCACATTTTTGTCATGGTTGCTCTTTGCTTTTACTGCAGTGAAACTGTCTTGGGACAGTCATAGGGCTTACTAAAAACTAGATTTCAATCTTGCTCTCTTAAAAGGCTGGGGAAGTGATTTATCAGATATTCCAGTCATGTTAACAGGGCTTCTGTGAAATGGAGCTGAAGATAATCATACTTTCTTCAGCCCTGGGCTCGTCTGCTCTGAAGCCTGACTGAGACTATAGCCCCTCACCACAATCACAGTTAGTCTAAAGCTGACTCCTAATTCACTTGCACACTCATTTTGGCAGTCAATGAGAGAGATCGAATTTAAAGATTTCAAATGCAGGCTGACATGGTTTGTCACTTTCAATCCTTTTTGACACCGGCCATGCAAATTAAAACTGTAACCTTCTGAGCACTTATTTACTGAAGGAATCAGAAAGAAGGTCACAGCACTGTTCTTCTGGCCTGTGGCTTGTTTGACTTCAGTTGCACGTACTTAAAATTTATGTATGTGACCTTTCCGCCCTCTGACTTTATTTTCCTCTCTGACTTCAAGTATAATTAAGAAACAAAAGAATTTAAGATGTGCATTTGTGTGAAAGAATCAGGTATCAAAGTTCAGAGTTGAGAAGCCTTTGTAAAGTATTCAGTGTGGTACTGCATGACTTTTTAATTAGTATTTAGCAGGGTTCAGTAAAAAGCATGTTTAAATAGATTAACTGGTAACTGACACACCTAATATTTTATGGTGAATTAACTGACTGTTCTTAGCTGAGCTCTGCAGGAATCTTGCAAGCTTAATGTTTACATTATTAATACTGTTTTTCAAATAGAAAATGATGAAGGACAGGGTTTTATACCGGGCATGTGAAGTATCTTGATAAAGTGGGGTTGTCTACCCCTGGCTCCTGGGAAGGCAAATCTCACCCATGCCATGGGAGCTGTTTGGTAAGGGTGGTGGTAGTTCTGGGAATTGCTTTAGAGCCATATATTTCTAGCTGAATGGTTTTTTTTTTTCCCCCAAGTATAACACTAGCTAGAAAACTAATATCTTTATGGCCTTAAGCTAAGGTCATAAGGGCATATGGACTCAGGAATTTAATTTTCTTGTGACATTCTAGATACTGAAGTCCGTATGTCTTAATCTTTGAGGAAATCATGGAAAAAATATGCTTTGCAGGCTTGAGAAGGTCTGTAGGCCTCTTGCTGTTCTGACTGGTGTGTGAAAGTGATCTTCGACTTGTGGTTTGAGTGCCTGACTGCCTTCAGAGGTGAATAAAGGTGCTAAGAGGCCCCTTAAACTGATGATGAAATGTCTGGCCAAAAAGTACAGATGAAAAAATGTGCAATACTTGAGCAGTGCATGATTAACTCTTATTAATTCTCAAATGTAAGGACTGGTAGATTTTGCATGTCATGACATCGTTGATTGAAAATGAGGTGCATTTATGAACATTTCATTCCTGTTGAATTGTTAAGCTCTATGAACTGTCAATGACTTGGGCTGTACAGTAGCTGTAGGTTGGCTGTTTATGACAAGGAGCAAATTAAGGAGCAGTAGCTGGAGAGGTAGCATGAAGAAGCATTGTTAGACTGACCACTGTATTTTTGTCTCAACAACCAAGCAGTGCATTTTTTTCTTTGTGTGTTTATCCTATCTTAAAATTTTCCTTTGCTTGAACACACCTTTGTCATATTTATCACTTATTGTTCTTCTATGTTGTGTTGTTGCTTTTCAACATTTTACCTTATTGTCAAGGTAAACTTATTAAGAAACTAGGAAGTTAAATGGATTTCCTTCTTTTGTGTTATCCGTCTCCAGTTGCTATTTGCTGGATGCCTTTCATTTCTTATTTTGTTGTGTTTATCAGACTTCTGGCTTCAGGTAGCAGCTCAACTTCAACAAAGTTGCAAGGCAGCAAAAAATGTCAGTTTAATTCTTGTAGATGGTAAATCTTTCACTTTTTTGGCTTGTATAGGTGTTCTTTTACAGATCTTTATTTTCTAGGAAGAATTTGTTGACAAAGTAATTGGAAACCTAAAAGATTAGAAATAATTTCAGTAAATCCATTGTACTTGATCCAACAGAAAATTTGTTACAACAACTGCTGCTGTGCTGATCTTGGTATAATATAGTGATAGTGAAAACCTGAAGTTGCAAATCCCTTGAGGATTTACTGATTTTCTTTGACTTTAATAATCCATCAGGATTGTTCAAAAGGAATAGTGTGAGGAAGATGCCTTTTTGTGGACAAGACAAAGAATAGAGGAAAATCTCTTGAGCAGTGTGTTGTAGTTTCAGACACCACAATATATAAATCACAATATAAGAAAGATATAAAACTAATAGAGGGTGTCCAAAAGAGGACTATGAAGATGAAGGGTCTGGAGGAGAAGCCATATGAGATGTGACTGGGGTCACTTGGTCGGTTCAGCCCGGAGAAGAAGAGACTAAAGGGAGAGCTCGTTGCAGTCTGCAGCATCCTCATGGGAAGAAGAGGGGCAAGCACTGGTCTTTTCTTTCTGGTGACCAGTGACAGGACCCAAGGGAACAGCCTGAAGCTGTGTCAGGGCAGGTTTAGGTTGGATATCAGGAAAAGGTTCTTCGCCCAGAGGGTGGCTGGGCACTGGAACAGGCTCCCCAGGAAAGTGGTAACAGCACCAAGCCTGACACAGCTCAAGAAGCATTTGGACAATGCTTTCAGCCACATGGTGGAATTCTTGAGCTGGTCTTGTGCAGGGCCAGGAGCTGGACTTCCTGATCCTTGTGGGTCCCTTCCAACTCAGGATATTCTATGATTCTATAAATTGAAGTGGCTTCTCCTCTCACTGCTGCTGCATTTGTTGTATGCTTGGAGAGTAAATGTGTCGGTAGCCTTTTACTGCTTCAAATCATTCAGTAACAGTACTTTGGGAAGCAGATGTATTTGAAAGCAAAAGGTTTTAGAAATTTTCAGCCAGTTAACACTTGCTCCTTATCTAGAGTTATCCTGGTAATATCCTAGTCTGGATAGTCTGCAAGGTGAAATGCAGCATATTAGTACTAGATCTCAAAGACTGGAAAGGACTGTTGTGGTCCAGTTTGTCTTGTGTTTCACAAACACACAAATTGGTCTTAAAGATTCTTTTCACTTATCATGTACCCTTGAGCTTTTTATTACACCATGCATCCATGGTATGGAAAAATTATTGGGTTTTTATTGTTCTACTGTATAAAAACATACAACAAAAGATTTGTCGTGTTTTTAAGGCTTACTGCATCTGTTCTATAGACTTTTTTGTTTATGCAGGCGCCTGAGTCTTCACAGAAGCCTGTTAATACCGTGTGAAACAAACATTGGGAATGATGTAAGTGTAGTCACATAAAGCACTTGTGAGGGAGGCAGTCTTTTTGGCTGGGGTGGAGTTAATTTTTTGTTCTTAATAGCTGGTATGTGGTTGTGTTTTGGATTTGTGATGAAAACAGTGTTGATAACACAAGGATGTTTTCATTACTGCTGAGCAGAGCTTACACAGAGGCCTTTTCTGCTCCTCCAAGGCTTTTTTCTGCTCCTCACTCCACCGGTAAGGAGGCTGTGGTGGGGAATAAGGAGTTTGGAGGAGACACAGCTAGGACTGCTGATCCCAAGTGACCTAAGAGATGTTCCAGACCATGTGGCATCATGTCCAGCATATAAAGCTGGGGAGAAGAGAGGAAGTTTGAAGCAATGCTGTTTGTCTTCCCAAGTCATCATTATGTGTGATGGAGCTCGGCTTTCCTGGGAATGGCTGAGCACCTGCCTGGCCATGGGAAGTGGTGACTGAATTCCTTGTTTTGCTTTGCTGATGTGTATGGATTTGGCTTCACCTGCTATTAAATTTTCTTTATCTTGACCCACGAAGTTTCTTAATTTTACCCTTGTGATTCTCTCTCTCATCATCCTGGGGGGAAGGGAGCAGCTATGTGGAGCTCAGCTGCCAACTGGTGTTAAACCATGACAGAATTAATGACATCTGAAGACTTTTCCCAGTCTTATTTCTTATGTGAATTTGGGGATCTCGGACGATTATGGACTACTAATATGGGCACACTTCGGAAAGAGCAGAAGCCTTCCACAGTAAATTTTCCTACAAGATACTGGTAGAGCATTTTACATGTAGTGATGCAGAAATCCTGACGATGCAGCTTACGCAGGAAGGTTTTTGAATGCATCTGTCAGGCAACTCTATTAGCGGTAGGGCGCTAGTTATGAGAGAAGGCTTTATGCACGTTTCATTTTGCGGGGAGCTGTTTCGGGAGGGCTTTACAGCATCTCGGGAATTATTTCGGGAGCGGTACCGCCCGCTCAGCCCCGCCCGCAGCGCCGCGCGGGGCCAGGAGGGGGCGACAGCGGCCCGGCCCTGCGGGGCTTCGCGCATCGCGTGTGGGTTCCCGGGAGAGGCGGGATCGGGGCCGTAGGAGCGGGTGTGAGCCCCCCGGGAGAGCCGGGATTGGGGCCGTAGGAGTGGGTGTTGGTCCCCTGGGAGAGCCTGAACGGGGATTGTGTATGAGCGCCCGGGGAAAGCCGGGATCGGGATTGGATGTGAGGCCGTCGGGATGATGCTGGGGGAAGCGGGTGTCAGCCCCTCGGGAGAGCGGAATCGGGGCGGCGTGGCTACAGGCGGTGCCATCGGTGTTCGCCTGTCACAGCAGCTCTCGCAGCCAGATGTGTTCTGTCTGTTCTGCATCTCAAGGCACAGGTGTGTCCCTGTCCTGTTGCAACCTCGCAGCTCAGCCCCTGCAGCCTCTCTCTCCGTCCCCCGCGGGGGGTTGAGGGAGGGAATCGGAAGGATAAAAACTACAAAACAGTGGGTTAAGATAGGACACTTTAATAAGCAAGGTAAAAAGCTGTGCATGTAAACGAAGGAAGACAAGGGATCCATTCACCACTTCCCATGAGCAGTCAGGTATTCAGCCATCTCCAGGCAGGCAGGATTCCATCACACCTGACTGTGGCTCAGGGAGACAAACACCTCCACTTCGAACATCCTCCCCCTTTCTTCTTCTCCCCCCCTCCTCCCCCCAAAATGTCTACCTCTTCCTACTACCTCTCGCTTATATATCAAGGATGACACCTTATCTTATACGAGGCTGGTTTTACATTAAAGGAGGAGAGACCTAGATTAGATATGAGGAAGAAATTCTTCCCTGTGAAGGTGCTGAGGCACTGGCACAGGTTACCCTGAGCAGCTGTGGAGGCCCCATCCCTTGGAGTGTTCAAGGTCAGGTTGGATGGGGCATGGAGCAGCCTGGTGTAGAGGAATGTGTCCCTGCCCATGGTAGGGGAGATGGAACTGGATGATTTTTAATGTCACTTCCACCCCAAAACCTTCTATGACCTGAAGTAGCTTTGGCATGTGGTGTTTTCTTCATGTATGCTTGAACTAGTAAGACTGCTGTCAGTCCAATTTGATAAATATTGAATGAAATTTTAAAAGAAACTTTCCCAGACTTTTAAACTTAAAGCTCTTAGAATATTTTCTTATTATCAGCTAATTAAATGGAGAGTGAAGGGAAATTGCCATAATGTTATTTATAAATTATTTGTTTATAGATGCACTTATATAGTTTGCAGATCTGAGATAATAATAGGCCTTGTTTGGAACCCTAAGTAATAGTTCATGTGGTTCAATATAAGGTTAATTAAAAATGCTGATGTGTATTTCATTACCATGTAAGTGGCAAGTAGCTGGCTGTGGGATCAGTTCTATAAAGAACTCTAGGCAAATTATCCTTTAGATTAATGCCCTGACAGTGGAAAATGGATGTGATTTGCTTTCTTAACTGGTAGATCATAGTTCCTCTAGACTTCAGTGGTGTGCTGAGCATTGTGCTAACATAATGTATTTTCTGCCTCTGAGTAGGTTGTAGGTCCTGAAGGCACCAATCCCTTATTCCTGTTCATGTGTTCAAAGCAAAGACCAAAGCTTCCAGTGACTGGTTGCCTGGGCTAGAAGGCTGCCTGCTATGATGCCTTGCATGAGGTCGATACTGAATATTTATTTAGTTACTCTAGGCAATAGCTAAAGTACTCAGCTTGCTGGATAGCCTCCTGCTTGGTCTTTTTTTTCTGCGGAAAGCAGTGAAATGGGTAGGAAATTATTGGATCAAAAGTTCTTTCCCACTTGGATAAAGTATAAGGTAAAACTGTAGGCTTAATTCTGTACAATCCTTTCAGAATATTTTATACTATTGCACTGGAGTAGTAACTGGCTAGAGTTCAACCCTGTAGCTTGTATTTCAGTAATTATTTCCAACAGTTCATTATTTCTAAGTCTGTGCAAATGGTGCTAATCATGTTGGTATGTTTTGTCAGCATTTGTATAAGGTATTTTTTGGCTCCTCACTTGGAAAGTTTCACTGCTGTTATCAAAGCTGAGATTTGAAGCTTTTCTGCAGAGTCATCTGAAAAGAGCTGAGTGCAGGGAATGCAGAAAGCAAACATAGTTCCTTTATTCGGGTTTGGTACCTTAAACATGGCTGTGCATACTGTTAGTAATGGATGTCAAGCTGTGCTGTAATAAAACAAATGTTAGCATTATTTTTCTTTCATTTTATTGATGACTAATTAGCTGTTTGAGCTATACCAATTATAGTCAATCAGCTTTTGGTAATAACCCCTTTCCCCTTACAGTACTTCATCCTCAAGACAGCCATCCTGACATGGGAGAAATTTTTACACGTACCTAATTGAAATCCTAACAGAATAGTGAATGCAATTTCAAGCTAAGCCACAAAATGAAGAAATAAGAGCAGATGGTCCCTTCAGAAAAATAGATTAAAGAGAATAGATGCTCCTGGCCAGCTACATAGTTAATCTCATGCTTCTTGTCAAGAAGTACTGCCAATAGATAGTTATTATGCAAGGGCAAAGTAAAAGCTGTATGAATTTAGTGAAAAAAGCTTTTCTTCATTCCCAGCTCCTTCTAGTAATTTAGTGTTATGTTCATATTTTTTAAGTTACAATTACAGCAAATAGAAATAGTAATTTATGAAATTAGTTGTATCTTGCTTTAGAAAGGGATACTGCAAAAAGAGCAGTTCTGGGAATGTAGTTCCATTTATGATCAACAAAGATTCTTGTAGCATTTCTAGTATTTTCTGGCTCTGTGACACACTGATTGAGTCTTTAAACCCACATGTCAAATTTGGTAGAGGGTTTTGTAAGTGTTTCTCCTGTCAGCATGAGGAAGAGCTTACCTTCCCTGTGGTTAAACGTTCTTTTCTGATTTATTAGTGGACAGTCAGATTTTTCAGTTCAGTGAACCACCTTTATTTCTTGTGTGTTCTTTTGCAAAAAGAACACATTCCAGCCTTTTAGGTGGTTTTTCTGTATGTATCTGGACATGTCATTCCTGCAATTGCTCTAAATTCAATGAATTGAGAAGGGGAAGTGAGATCTGAAATTTAGTAACACATGACCCATTCTTTAGGAAGACATCATAGGTCAACAAATACACATTGTGGGTTTCTTGTTCTTCCCAAATACACTTTTTGCTTTGTTTCTCTCTAGTAGCAAGGAGCAATAGGAAAATCTACCATATTAATTGGTTATTGCCGTCTCAGCTGTCTTTCATTCTTTAGGTACTCAGACTAAATTTCTTAAGCAACTGTGTTTTTTTAAATGCATTCTCTTTGTCCTCTGCTGCATCTAGAAGGTAACTTCATTCTGTACTTTTGGAAAATGGAGCATCAACATTTTCTTTCCCATATAAAAGCAATTTAAGCATCACTGAATCAAGAAGTAATGGCACCTCAGGTAGTTTGCGTTGGCACTTTTCTTATTGTTTCTTGGCAGACAGAAGTGATGAAGGAGCAGAAACTTGAATATATGGGGCTGTGAAAGCAGGTGGGGGACAGGCAGGGCAGGTGTCTGGTTAGAAGCAGTTTCTGCAGGTTCCCAGCACTACTGTTATAAATATGACCAGTTTTGTTTTTGCTGTCTCACCTTGAATGGAGGTGAACTTCCCTGTCTGTGAATTGTTCCGCTGCACTTAAAGGTGCCAGCTGCCTTGCGCCTGTGACACTTTGCAGTAGTTGGTTTTCTGTGTATAATCTATAGAAATGTACTGAAATCTGCTATTTAAACTATTGAATATAGGAATTACTCCCCTAAGAAAGTTTGTAACATACATGTGCTCATCACTGAGAAGAAGTTGTGTTTGGGGAAAGTTGGTATTTTGAAATTAGCTGGATTAAAACTAAAACAGTAGCATGTCTAAAATTAGTTCATCACATAACTATGTGACATTATGTGGCTGCAGTAAAACTCAGGTATCACATTTTCCGGCTCTATGTAAGCATTTGATTTTAAACTGTCTTCAAAACAAATTAGTAAGACAAATGAATTTGCATTATCTTGTCTGCTGAGTAGTTGCACAGAACATGTAGTTATCCTGCTTCTTACAGCTATACCATAACCATGTCTGTTGGAAAGAAACTTGACCTTGGATGTTTAAAAATACTTTTCGCTGAAGAAAGATGCTTTTTTGTAAACAAATTTACTAACTTGAAATATAACTTACTCAGAACAAATGGTTTAGTTCTGTTTAAGGTAAACATGAAGATTCTTCAGGTTTAGAGAAAGGTTTCAAGTCAGAGCTGTTTCCTATGGTATATAAAATCATACCCTAAATGCTATTAAAACCGTAGTGTATTTTAGCTTTGTAAGATGTGTTTTATCAAAAGCTTATTGGCTTAAGTTGGTAGTTACTTCAGATATTTATGCAGGTATGAAACGTGGTCTGTTTAATGTTATCTTAAATTTGGTAAGATGAGTAATGTTCTTCTAGGTGTATGCTAGAAATACCGGTTTAAGAAAAAAACCTTTGAGAGATGCCATGAAAGTTGGGAGATTACCTTCCTCAGGGAAAGTGCTACATGGACAGGCACATGGTCTTACAGAGCAGAGGTTTATTTCAGCTGTAGATGTGGCTGCTTTCCTGCAGAAACTGGTCTGTTGAAAGATGTTTGATCCTTTCCTTATGAGTTGCAGCTAGAATGAGTCCATAAACTGGACTTTCAAGTTTTATAACACTTCTAGGGGAGTCTGATCTTGTTCTGCAGTTCTGTGAAGTGATTCAACTAATTTATGAGAATAAGTTCAATAGCATAGTATTTGGGAAAAAAATTGGATGTGGTAGCAATATGCATTAATTCTGTGTAATATGTCTTCATACACAGAAAATAATTTGGATTCACCTAGTGAGCATGTGGAAGGAATTGTAATTAATGTTATCCCTCTTCTAGTTAATTTTCAACTTGGAGGCTGGAAGTGTTTAACATCCCATTTATGTTGAAGCTTGTGCATAAGATTACCACACAAATTTCTTTAAGCTGCACTTTCCCATAGGACAGTAGATGTTCAAGCTGCCTTTGCATGTTTTTCCTGCCACAATGCATTACTGCAGCCAAGGACTGTAATGGGTGACAAATAATAAAAGTACTGCCTACAATAATTTTGTCAAAAGTGGTGCTTTGCCTCTTTTATCTGCTGGCAGTGGGAGTGATGGCCTTCTGAAGGAATCACGAAATGATTTGGGTTGGAAGGGATCTTAAAGGTCATCTAGTTCCAACCCCGCCCTTTGCTTGACACCTTCCCTAGGACCAGGTAGCTCAAAGCTCATCCAACCTGGTTTTGAGATTAGAGGATTAGGGTTGTGTTAACCTAATCCAGGATGGTGCATTGGAATTAGTCCCCTTTCTTTTACATGTGCCAGCTAATATCTATAGGTTTGTTTCTTACAGCTCTGGATCAGAATGCACAAATGCATTAGGATATTTGGGTTGTTGCCTTTCTCATACATATTCTGAAAGCATTTTTCAAATTCATGATGTTTTGGGTTGTTCTTTTTTCATTTTCAGATTAATATAGAACCCATGTTGTGTCCCATGACATCCTCCTGTGGTACCGTGTTCTTTGTGTACAAGGTTACCTTTTCACAGCTTACTTGCACATCAATAGTTTGTGCTTTAGGAAGCAAAGTTGCAGACATGGAAGTCTCAGGATTCTGAGAAATTTACATCAAAAGATCAGGAAACTTGTGTTATAATTTTCCCATCTTGCTGATTTTGAACAGTAGGTTGAAACAAGAGATTATGAATGAGGGTTTCTCCAGCATATACTGTTTGCAGTGGTTCATCTTTTAGAGGCTCTAAGCAGTGGTAACATTCACATTCCTAGTTCACTTGATCAGTGCAATGCCACAAAACATCTATATTTTTATCAATGCTTTAGTAAGATTGAGGTTATACCTGTTAGTAGAGATTCTGTTGGATCAGTGGGTATGAATTTAAGTCATAGCAGTGTCTGAGGCTAACTCTGAATTTCACTGAATTAAGTGTAAGAATTTAGAAACATAGATACTTGGAATAGCGTCATCTTGGTTCCTTTCCCTAACTCTGTGTGAAATATAGACAATAACAAGTTTTTATTGAACAGAAAATGCATTTTAAACAACGTGGAGTTGTGGGAAGCAGTGGGAAGAGCTGCATTAAAAGTCACGCAGAGTAGGGTAATGGTGGAACTATGGAAAGGGAAAACAGTGGACTGCTGTACCCTGGGTCTGTCCAGATCTGTTTCTCTGGACTGTTTGAGCATTCTTATGATGAATGAATAACATTAATTTCTAGCATACTTTCAGGTAACAAATCATAGCTCCAGTGTTTCATGAGAAATCTTGGGCTGGGGTAAGAATTTCTTAGAACTAGTATTTTTTTAAAAGTACCAAAGATGGAAAAAATTTTTCCTTCAAAAAATAATTTCAAAACTCTTCAGCAAAACAAAGCAGAAATCAAGCAGCTTGCTAAAACTTGCATGAATGCTGAGAGGAAGGATCACCACTTCTAAAGTGCTGGCAGTGCTGTTCTGGTGCAGCCCAGGTGCTTGTGGCCTTTGCTAAGTGCATCTTCCTGACTGGTATTCAGCTTCTTTGAGCTTCAGGTCATCTTCTGCAGAGCTGCTTTCTGGCTGTTTGCTTTCCAGGCTGTTTTCTTGCAAGGGATTACTCCTCCACAGGACTTTCCATTTCCGGTTGAACTTCATGGGACTGTTGTCAGCTTCCACCTCCACCCCTTCAAGGTACTTCTGAGTGTCATCACAACCCTTGTTTTTGAATTGCTCCCAGTTTTCTGTTACGTGTAAACCTGCTGAAACTGCACTCTGTGCTGTCAGCCAGGCCATTGATGAAGATGTTAAACATCAGTGACCATCAGAGCACACTACTGATGTGTGGCTGGCCTGGTTGTGATGCCACTGACAGAACCCTTTGGGCCAGGCAGGTCAGTTTTCAGTCTTCCTCGTGGTTGTATCTCTATCCTGTGCCTCATCAGTCCATGAGGATGGTGTGGGAGACTTATCAAAAGCCCCACTACAGATGATGGGGATACATCAGCTCGTCTCATCTCATATTGTTGATGGCCCTGTCATAAATTTGTGCAAACTGCTCTCATCTTGTCCTTCTATGCTTGGAAATAGTTTTCAAGAGCTTTTTATTACATCACCATCTAAGAGATCAAGATGAGTTTTACCATCCTGTTGTGCTCCAGATCCTCCTCCCTGCTATTGAAAATAGGATTGATATTTGCTTTGGCTCAGTCATCAACGATGTTCCATTACAAAAATAGTGATGTTGATGACATCAGCCAGCTTCCTCAGTATTTGTAGATGTTTCCTGAAACTTCTGCTTTAGTGATGATTTCAAGTAAATTGTGACTTACAGAAGGTGTGAGTTGTGTTTTATTGGTATTTATCAGTGGGATATGACACATTACTGAATTAAAGATTGCCAGAGTGTGAGGCTGTACCCTCGCCTTCTGTTGTTGGGATGGAGGATGCTGGCAAAGCTCCAGTTGCCTAAAAATGATTTTTACAGATGTAGACTATAACACTACTTTGTCTTGCTGATGGCTGCATAAATCTTGCATAATGCTAAGTAAACAGCTGTACACTTATTTGTGTAACTATCAATTATACAAAACACAGGGATGTGTTTTGGTAGCGTAGCTATCTTCCAGTATTAAATATGGTTTGTTTTAATCTGCTGGCAAATTTCTAGACTGCAGTCTTTGTCAGTGCTTTTAAGTGTGGTCTTTAGTAGTGCTCAAGTCTATTATAAGGGTCAACAACAGGATGTGGTATGGCTACTGCTTCACCTTGGCAACAGTTTAAAATGTAGTATTTGCATATTAAGACCTGCAAGTTGTATCCATTTTTCAGTTGAGATCTGTGAAAGTTGTCGAAGGAGCCACTGAAAGTTTGTAGTACTATGCAGTGCTACGTACATGATAAGGAAGAAAGATTATAGACCCTTATTGATACCTCATGAAAGGACAAGTAAAATCTTGTGTAAGCGCTACCTGGCTGTGTTCGTATGTGTAAATGAAAAAGGTGAAATAGCTGCTTGTAAGGACTCTTGATGCAGATTATTAACTTCATTTTGCCTGAGTCCTATGCACCAAGTAGTGCAAGACGCTCTCTATATTGGATTTTATTTTTAAGTTACAGATCAAATTTGTTGACTTTTTGTAGTTAGTGGATGCCTGACCTTGCTAATTTAAAAATATTCATGCTTAAAGAAAGCTGTAAGCAGTAGGTAAATCATACAGCTGATTTTAGCATTTTGGTTAAGTTGTCTTCGCAATGAGATAAATAATTTTCAGTGAAATAGGTTGAGTATATGGGACTGAAGTTTATGTCTACATCTTGATTTCTTCGTGAAAAGACTGATTAAACATCTATTAATACCTTATATGTGATTTTCACAGTTCCTACTGTTGTACTTCCTACCTTACTGCTAATATTAATCAGTCTAAATAGATTTTAGTAGAGTAATTTTTGATAGGAAGGTAATGGGTGTTCAATTAGTTTTGAATTGCTTAAATAAAAAAGCCCATTCAAAATATTTGTCATATTGGTGACTGAAATGTATTTTCAGATCCGTGCAGACAGCAGTACTTAGACTGTAAAATAGAACTTATAATGCCTGTGAATGCAATTTAAATAAAGATTGGTTTGAGTTCTTCAACAGGGATATTATTATTAATTTGAGGATTCTGAATGCTGTAGACATCATTCTAGCATGAACCGCTTATTTTATTGTAAATTGAAATTAGATTCATTGTCAGTTGCTTTTACAAAATTAAGGTGGCATGTGAAAGACAGTTATTCTGAAATCAACTATTGTAATAATGCGCATTAGTTGAAACAAATTACTGTATTTTTTAATGCACAATTCACGCTCTTAATGCTTTGCTTTCATTACTTTCTATGCCAGTTCAGAATTAAGACCTATTATGGATGCAAAACTTCTGATTTTTAAAAAGACTTTTTAAAGGATTAAGATGTTGACGGAGGAGGGTTGGTGAAGTTTTCTGAGATTCTTAAACGAATGCGGGTGGGTGCAGTAATAGAGCAGCAGCACTAAAAATTTAAAATTATGTTGCATTTTTTTATTTGTGTGTTACACTCATTCAGGATGAGTCTAAATGTTGCCATTCCACATATATTTAGTTTCCGTGTTTTAAATTATTTGAAGCTATTTTTGTTTGCTTGATTACTTCAGTTCTCTAATTTGCCTATTTTTTTTTATGATGGTACACTAATTAGTATTTACTTTGGAAATATCTTGGGGGGTGGAAGAAGGATATTTGTCTAAGCATTTACTCATAGCAGAAAATGTTTCATTGCTGTACTTGACTGTGTTTTTCTGGGGGACTGGGATGCTACCTACAGTTAAAATTGGGGAATTCTGCATTTTTTCGTGAGTGTCTACACAGAGAAATTGCTTTGAAGCAAACTAGACTCTGCTAGACATGTTTTAAAATGCTCAAAAGTAGGAGACTAAGGTTGCCTCTTCTGTTTAGTGCAAAAATTGGGAGGGTTGTCCATCGTCATGCTGATCAAGAGGACAGGGAGTAAGGTTGTTGTAAGGAAATTTGTGGGGTTTATTTCAGCAAGCCTTCTGAAATGTATTAAAGCCTTAGTATGGCGATTCTAGTTCAAGCCCATGCTGTGCAGTACTGTTTTCAAAAAACAGATGAGAAATACTTGTCGGAAAGGTACTGAATCAGAGAACTTTTAATCATCCCTTAGTGGGACAGGGAATAAAGGAGTCCAGGGTAAGAGATGTATCATCTGAACCATAATCAAGACCATTTTCCTACAAAGATAGAGATTAAGCTCTTATCAATTCAATGAAAATTAGAACTACAGTTGGGTTCACCATCGTGTGTCAGTGTACTTTGGATGTACAGAACTCATGGAAGGACTGTGGGCATTATGTCAGCATTTGGCACAGCAGACTTCCTATGACTTGGCTTTATTGGGAAATTTTCTTTTGAGAATAGGTGTTCTTAAAATGTGCTTTCTGAGATAAATTATGGGTTTTGCCACAGTGAAAAATTTCAAATAAACAGTGTGGGATGCTGATGATTTTTATCCGTTAAGGAAAAAACTACTTTTTTTCTGAAATTCTGTTACAACTGACTTGGAGTCCCCTTTTTTCTCTTTGAGTACCAAAGTTTGAATGTGTTCCTTAAAGGAAGTCTTCATAAAATCTGAACTTAAAAGTCAAGGTCTAGTTTTTGTAGTACCATCATTGTGGTTTTTTTCTGATGTGAAACCAAAAGGAATCATGCTGCCACAGGAGATGGCCATCCAGCTCAGTATTCTGTCTCCAGCAATGGTCAAAAGCAGTGATTTTTCAAGAACTAAAACAACAGGGGAAGTATGTAAAGATAGTTAGCCTTCAGTTTGACCTAAGAGCTTTCTGAATTGAGGATGGTGTGATTTTTCTAAGTCAACTGTGAAGTCTTGAGAATTCACTGAGAAATACTGTTGCTATTGGGCTCTGCTTCAGTAGTTGTATAACATGCTTGATTGAGTCAGTCTAAATTTTCATGTTTCCTTTTCTTAGATACAAGGCAACAAAATTGCCCAAATAAAGCAAAATATATCACTCCTATTGTATAATGTTAGTAATTTTCAAAACCACTTGATTTAGGAGTATTTTTAAAGGATAATGTAACTCTTAGAATATTTTCACTTTCAAAATGAACGTGGAAACTACTTCTAGTGCAGTTGCAGTGCAGTTCTATCAACGGCCTTTTCTCTGCAGCCATGATCCTTTGAATATCCTAGAATAAGCCTTGCATTTTTCACTTGTTCTTCCACCTGCAGTAGAAAAAGTTAATATGAAATTATTTGGACATAATGGGGTGTTTGATAAGATATCTGAATCTAAGGAAATATGGTAGAAAGTTTCTTAAGGATTTGAAGGCAAATTGACCTGATTTCTGTTTCTCCTGATTTTGTGTTAGGGAAATACTGTCTGAAGGACAAATGCAGTAAAAATTTCTGTTTACTTTGAGTTTGATATTTGATCTTATATTTATAACATTGATTTACTACAGACAAATAGGGCATCACATTGCTCAGCATTAAACACAAGTATTTATATTGACTTAGCAGAGGGAGCTGGAATCCTAGATTGTAGTTCTGCCCCAGGAAGATTTATTCTCACTGAAGAATAACATGAAATGATTCTACTTTGTCATTATCTGATGTGTCTACTAATGTTATTTCGTGAATTAACTGAGGACTAATCATTGCTTAGGTCTCTGCTATGATTAAATGTAAAGAAAAAATCCGTGCAGTTATTACTGCATGCAGTTAAATTCCTGTTGCATTAGCTGCATCCTTGGTCTGAGAACATGAGATTTTAATCTCTAGCATTGTGGGAAGCTTTAATCACATGTTTATTTACTGTTTGTGATCTAGGAAATGGCATTGCTTCATATAGCTAAGCAGTGCAGAATGTAATCTAAGGATTAAGAAAAGGCAAATCTTCCTATCCATTTGACCTTGAATATCTGATTGGATTTCCTGTGTGATCTGGCATGATTTTTCCCTAATTATCTAAAGCTTGATATATGTGAATGATATTGCAAGAGCTGTGCAGATGTGGATAAAATTCTAATACTTAGCTGTATTTCCCATTCTTCTTAGATTTCAAGTGCAAAGAAATAATAAAAGCAAAATGTGATCAGTGGACTGGACTTTGTTCATTCAAAACTAAAGCCTTACCATAGCAATGAAAAGGCAGAAAGTCTTGAAGCAGTTCGATTAACTTTAGACTATAACAGGGAAAAATTATTTAGTCTTACTTTGTACTGCTATGGCAATGGGCTATGTCTGTTAGTAAAGTAATTTGTCCTTAAAACAAATGGGGAAAATTGTGATCCATGTTGCTGAGAGGTGATTTGCAGCCTCTTAATGGGTTTCAGTAGCTTCTACAAGCAAAAAGGAAGTTGTTTTAACAGTGCAAGTAAAAGAATAAAGTGTTTTTTCTTAAAATGGTCAATAAAGTGTGTAGATATTTCGGGTAGGAAATCTGATTTTCAGAGTAATTAATGTGTTTTGTTTAATAATTACTTTAGTGACTTGAAGTTCAGTATTTACCAGAGCAAGAAAAGAATGGCCTTTTAAATTTTTTTATTAGCTAAATCAAAGCACTCCCAAATTGTGAGCATATTTAGCATTAATCACCTTGTTGCAATCAAGTCCTTCAAATACCAAATTCAAATAACTTTTGTAAGCTAAAGTACTTAGGAAATACAATTAGCAGTGTGTTGATCTCTTAAGGAATTTATGCAGCTGGCTTAGCTGAAGAATGTTACTGAAGTAGAACTCTGTACTTGACTCTTCAAATACATTTTAAGTGCATCTGAGGAGTCTGAATGTTCCTGAAACAACTCATTTCCAGGTGTAATATTTCTTGGCAATTTCTAAGAAGTTCCTTAAATCACTGTTGTTTCATAAACTTGTAGTTCTCATTTTCTGGTGGGCTGGGGGATTGCAGTATATGCTAGCCATGCTGTGCATTTGGGGATAACTGCACATGACTCAACAAGGGAAAACAAATTTTTGAGCTTTACAAGTTCATAAAAACTTGTTAGGCTTTGACATTGAAGGTACTTTTATTTTGTAAGTTCAGATTCTTCAGGAAAAAGTGCTTTATTGTAACAGTAATTATAATGACTGAAAACTCAAAGGTCTTATATCAGGATGGTATCAATTGAACTACCTGGGGGTCTTGGTGCACTGCTCTGTCACAAAAAAATACAGCAGAGTGCATTAATTGAATTTTAATATTGAATGGAGTTTAACTGTGCTTTTCTGACTTCGAACAAATTTTAGTCCCAACATTTAAAATCAATATTAAATCAAGTAATATCAAATTTTGTTGCAACTGCATTTGCTTCAGTCATAGAAAATCGATTTATTTTTATTACAATTTTAATATTCGGCATTTCTTGATGTAGAATATTGCTGAAGAACAGCATACTTCTGGTCAGTTTTGAGCTTTGAGTGTTTATACTAATAGCGTAATACCAACAGCAGCCTTAAAAATTAGTGTTGTGTTTTATCTTCAAAACATAAACTCTAAGAATCTAATCTTGTTTTTCTAGAGAAATCAAAGAGCTTTGTCACTACTGCCCTTGTTATGCGAGGAAAGAGGGATGTTAGATGTATAGTTGTATTTGAATGCTGTGATAGTATCATGCTTTTACATTTGAATGTGATACTTGAAAACTTTGGCTTCTGAAAGATACCAATCACCTGATTTTTTGAGTGGGAATATCACACCTATAAAATTTGAGTCTTAATTTCACCTGGAAATTTGTTCCAAATTAAACTGGTGTAACTTTACATCTGTTTAATGGCCCGTAATTCCCTAATCTCCAATGTGGCATTTCCAAATTTCCATTTTTACCTGGATTTTGACTACTAAAATGTTCTTCAGTTGTTAGCTGGTGGGATAATGGTGCTGGAGGCTTTTTTTACTGGGCATGCTGAAACAAAAGGCATTCAGGAGCAAGGTTGCTTTGATGAGACTCCTCCAGAATGCTTACATTGCTACAATCCATAGGAATCAAACACTTCCTAGGGACTTGACAAGAAGTTTCTAAAGTATAGCTGGGGATGACTTTTCCTTCAAGAAGCCTTCAGATAGTCTGAGGATGGTTTGACTTTTAGTTTTCAGCCACTGAACAGTAACTTGGATAAATTGTGTTTATTTCCTGTTCTGTGCTAGTGAAGTGAAAACTTGCATGGAATACTGGAGTTTCAGTTACTGAAAAAGGTGTTGGCATCTGCATTTTTGTAGTAGTAAACGGAAGCGGACCAGTATCCATTACACAAACCCACTAATAAAGATGTTTTTTTCCGTAGTAAGAAATGTGTTGGTTTATTCTGTTTTTCTTTGGATGTAACTTCAAACCAGATTGCTTTTGAAACTGTGCTAAAGGATGGTTTCTCCAGCGTTTTTTATTGGTTTCTTTGCATTCAGCTTTTTGTTAGTCTTCTCTTGGCATAAGATGACATTCCCTTTAAAGAAACTGCAAGGTCTTGATAAATGTCCTTAACTTCGACTGGTCAAGTAGAGTAGAAGAGTGTTTCTTGTGAAAAATTAACAAGATATATGGAGATTCTTGTGGAGGACAAATGCTAGATTCCCATAGCAGAACTTCTGTGGCACTTCTGAAATGGTTTGGGTTGTGGTGTGTGTGCTAACATGTTTAACACTGCAACCCCCAGCATGATGGACCCAATCCAGCAAACAACTCAAGCAGTGTTTCACTTTGTCTCCCTGTATGCTCCTCATAAATCATCTTTAATGAAATGAAATCTACAATTTTTCATTAGCACACTGGAGAGTAAACGTTTGAAGAAAATTATAATCAAGAGTTGGTTTTATATGTATCTCCAGAATGAGCAGAGGCATACAAGCCAGGGTCTGAACTTCTAAATCTCATTCCTAATAATACCATTGTTGGTATCATACTAATCTCGAATTTTTGGGTATGATGTGTGTGCCTCAATTACGTTCCTGAAATTCTGAAAGATTAACTTGACATTTGCTCCTATGTACATTGTATTTATAGAAGAGGAATAAAATTGCAGAGTATTAAACTATGTTGTGTGGTTTTTAATTTAAACATGCTCAAAGCTATCTAGGAGTAGTTTTCACTATTTGAGGCATATAAAAAATGTGTCCCAAGTGTTAAATGAGTACAGTGTTTGCAATGCTAATTCAAGGTGCTGATATAAGCATTAATATTAAGCGAAACATGCTTTACCATATTGGCCTTGTAGAACCAATTATATGTATTAATTATACAATGTATCATATGTATACCATAGAGTATTAGCTTTGAAATATATACTGACTTTGAAGATTCTCAGCTTTTAGATTGTTGTATTAAACTGATAAAATAACTTTTTTCTTTAACAGAAATTGAAAAATTCCAAAAAGGGGAAGGAAAGGAAGAAGAAAAGTATATTGATGTAGTCATCAATAAGAATATGAAGTTGGGACAAAAGGTTCTGATTCCAGTGAAACAATTCCCTAAGGTAAGCCCAGTTTTCATATTTGAGAAATTTAAGTTCTCATAAAAGATATTTCACTAGTATCTTAACTATTTTTTTAAATATTACATTTAAAACTATAACCAGTCAATACTCTTGCTGTTCTCCAATCTGTTCTGTAGGAGCTCTAAGGCAGAAATTATTCTTTTTGGAATAAATGTGCAGGCAAGTGGTGCTGGTCACACAAAACAGTATGTTGAGAACAAATAATTGAATCATATTTTTCGGATAACAGGATCCTGCTCTTCAGAGTATCAAAAGGAAAAACAAATGTTGAAGTTGAATCTCATGCCAGGCTTTGAAACTTCCTTATTGTAGCTGGAAGTGCAGCTTAAAATGCACCATTAAGGAACTAATTGTGTAAATTTTCTTCTCATCCTCTTAACTTTCAGCCATTGTTAGTCTTGAATGAGTTATAGCTTGGCAGCTAAATTATGCAGTCTGTTCTGCAGGGGTAGAGACTGTTTCATTAATATCTTTGCCCACCATGAATTCTTAACACTTCTTTACTGCCAAGTATTATCCTGCACTAAAATATTGCTGCCTGGAAGCATTTTTACAACATTCAGTAGGCTGTGGAACCTTATTTTTGTGCTGCTTAAAATTTTAAGGTTAATGTTATGACAATCAGATTAGCATTTTTTTAATTTGTTTGAAATTACTTTTTCTTCCTGTTAGAAATTTCAAGACTTTCTATTCTTGGAGGAAAAAAATTCACCATTCCTTTCTCCTTCTGTTTAGGAAAATCTTTTATAATTGTTTTTTTTCTGCACAGTATCAGTATTTTTCTCACAGGCCTGTGCTGGGTAACTTGCAGGGATTTCTTTGCTGCTGTTCAAAGTTTCATGAAATACTTCTTGAGTGATGCAAGGTTGCACATCATGTGGGCATCTCTTTGGAACTCTGACTTAATTCATCTTTATGACTAAGTAGAGCTATGAACAAGCCTATAGAAACAAAGATTGGAAGGAAAAATATGGGGACAGCTTACTCTGTGGTCAGTGGTTGTGGACAGGATGTTTTAAATGTTGAGATGTAGATACTTGAGCTCAGGGACAAGAAAGGCAAAATGGCTATTAAAAAGGGAAACACTGCATTCTGAAAGATACTTCTGCTTCTTTATCTGGTGTTGACTTGCTTTATAGGACTGAACACTGAAATTAAGATAGCTAGTAGGAAAGCCCTTGTCATATTTTGAATGGCTAGAGGTGCTCTGCTGTGTTTGATCAGTACTTCTGGCCTGTAGAGACACTGAACTGGAATAAAGGCTGGTGTGTGCTATGGAAAAAAAAGCCTGAACTTATGTCCAGGCAGATCCAGGGGTCCAAAATAAACCTGCTGTGCAGAACAGACATGTCATGAGAGTTCCTGCATCTCCACTAGGATTGCTCCACAGAAAGCAAAACACTGGTATCTCTGTTCACATAAATCTCTCTCCTACCAGAGTGAATAAAATCCTAGATACTTAATATTTAAGAATACTTTTACCTCAATATGTGGGGACTCAACGTCTCTTAGAAATTTCCATTTTATTACGTATAGATGGATATTTGTTAAAGGTTGCTCATTAAAGATTCTGTAGAATCAAAATGAACTAAAATTTCTCACTGTATCGGAATAGTCTGGGAGGTGAGAATCAACTCAGAATTATGATAGTGCTCTTGATACTCTCTGAAAACACCTGCCCTAACCCACAAGCAGTCACTGCAGTTTGCTATCACTTGGTTACTAGAACCAGGCTCATGGTTTTATTTCTGAGATCTAATAAATTATGATACCTTTTATGAAGTGACATAGCTTCAACATGGCAAACAACCTTATCCTGGCGTACCAGTGTCTGCCATTAGTGACATGAGTTTTAAGTGCCTGCACATGGGAGAATAGTTTTTGAAGTGCTAATCCTATATCTATTTCATGTGTTCAGAGGAGGGCTCAGAAGTTAGGGATGCTTCGTCGAGATTTGTGGGCTAGATGTGGGCTTGTTGCAGTCATCTTGGTTCCCCTGAGCTGTATGTAGAGTGAATGTGTTGGATATTTATCTGTGTTGTCTGATTGGTGAGAGCCAAGATGGCTTCACTAAGGGCAAGTTGTGCCTGACAAAACTAGTGGAGTCCTGTGACAGGGTACAGTGTTGGTGGATAAGGGAAGAGCAGCTGACATCATCTGCCTGGACTTGTGCAAAGCATTTAACACCATTCCATGTGTCACTCTTGTCTCTAAACTGGAGAGACAAGAACTTGATGGATGGACCACTTGGTAGATAAGGAATTGGCTGGGTGGTTGCACCCAGCAAGTTATGGTCAACGTCCAAGTGGTGACCATTGACAAGTGCTGGTCCTGGGGCCAGCACTGTTGGCATCTTTGGTGAGATGGACAGTGGCATTGAGGGCACCCTCAGCAAGGGTTCACTGACACCCAGCTGTGTGGTGCAGCTGACACACGCTGGAGGGAAGGGGTGGCAGCCAGAGGGACCTTGAGAAACTGGAGAGGTGGGGCTGTGCGAACATCATGAAGTTCAGCAGGGCCAAGTGCAAGGTGATCCCTGTGGGTCAGGGCAGTCCTAAACACAAACACAGGCTAGGCAGAGAATGGATCAAGAGCAGCCCTGAGGAGGACAGCCTGGGGTGTTGGTTGACAAGAAGCTCAACATAACCCAGCAATGTGCTCTGGCAGCCCAGAAACCAAACATGTCCTGGGCTGCCTCCAGAGCCCTGTGGGCAGCAGGTGCGGGAGGGGATTCTGCTGCCCTGCTCTGGAGAAACCCCACCTGCAGGGCTGTATCCAGCTCTGAGGTCCCCAACACAAGGATGGGGACCTGTTGGAATGAGTCTAGTGGAGGCCATGAAGATGACTGGGGGCTCAAGCATCTCTGCTAGGAAGATGGGATGTGAGAGCTGGAGAAGAGAAGGCTCCAGGGAGACTTTACAGCACCTTCCAGTACCAAAGGGAGCTTACAAGGGAGCTGGAAAAAGACTTCACAAGGGCTTGGAGTGATTTGATAAGTGGGAATAGCTTTAAATTTAAAGAGGAGAGATTTACATTTGATAGTAGGAGGAAATGCTTTACTGTAAGAACAGTGAGGTGTCTGGCACAGGTTGCTCAGAGAAGTTGTGGATGCTCCGTCTCTGGAAGTGTTTGGGGCGAGGTTGGATGGGGTTTAAGCAGCCTGATTTAGTGGAAGGTGTCCCTGCCCGTGGCAGGGAGGTTGGAACTGGATTATCTTTCAGGTCATCCTATAACTTTCTGTGATTCTCTTCTGTGGAACTTACTAAAAAATATTGTGGTGCTCTTAAAAACCTGAAATGGTGTTTAATGTAAATGCTTTGTGCCTCTGTGCTGCTGTTCTCCATGTATGTGTGCAGTTTCCTAGACCATTTTACCTGCAGTAGGTGTTGGTATTGGCTGGAAATGTGTTGTTGGTAGAAAATACCAAGGGGGTAGCTTCTCAGAAAAAGAGTTAAAAGACTTGTTTCTCATTTTAGAGTTTTCTTTCCTACTGATCAGTGTTGGTCACAAATGCTTCAGAAGAATGACACTGAAGACTTAAATGTGGATGAAATCAGTGTGAAAGGATCTTCTGCATGTCAACATTGAATTCAGAGTACTCCTATCAAGCTGGCATGTTTGCCTGCAGTCCACACTAATGCTGTTACATTGTGCAAGATCCAGGAAGTAGTGAGAAAAAACTAAGTTTGCTTCAACTTCGTTAACAGAATGGTCCCCTAAATAAATGATCCTGTTTTTAAACTAGATCAAAACCCCCAGAAGTTATTAAAATTGTTAAATCCTTAAATTGTAAAATAGTTGAAAGTTAAACTAACCACAAATGTACATGATTTTGCCAGCAGAAACTATTCCTTTGTTTATATTTGCCAGGGATGACTCTGGGAAAGAAAGAAGCCTCTGCTGTTTAGTTATACTGATATTTCGTTAATCCTATCTTAATCTTTTGTGATCAAAGAGGTCTGTGAACTGAAACAGCCCGTCAGTGCCCTGACTCCATTCAGACAGCTTGCTACATCTGAAATGTATATTACATTGCCTTTTCCTTCTTTGAAACTTTTCTCTAAGTCTGACTCCTTGAATAAATCATAATAGCCTCAACACAGGTCAGGCAGTCCAGGCTCTGATCAGATCAGCCTGGAGTAATGCTTGTTCACATTTCCTGTCCTGTCAGATACATTCTCATGAGCTCATAGCTGGGTCCTGTGCAATTACCTCTGACAGCCCTGGAAGGTGACAGGTTAAGTGCAGCACAAGCTCTTCAACCAAAGTGCAGAGCAGCTGCGTTTCTGTTGGAAAAGAATCTGGTAGACCTCATGTTCAAAAGCATGTATTGCACTTTTTGGGGCATCTTTGCTCATCCTGAAAAATCTTGAGCTTCTGGTCATTTGCTTAGTGCACAGAAGTTGAGTGTTCCTGGTGATGTGCTTAACTGGCCTCCTGCCTAAGAGCTCTTGGTTCCTTCTGTGGTATTGTATAATTATATCCTTTAACTGGGAACTTGAGTCTTGTTCAACCCTTGGCAGTGTTAGTTAACAGACTTAATCTCATGCTACAGATAGTTGGTTTAAATGTTTGGGTTTTTTTCATATCTGGACTGTGATAGAAGGTAATAGAATAATTAAGACAACCTGAATTTTGAATGTGCTGTGATTCAAGATGGTTTGTCCCAGGAGTTTTGTTCAGTTTCTCCTTAAGGCTGGTTGTGCATTTGAATAAATTTCTTTGTGTTATTTACAGACTCCTGTAAAAAGAACCCCTGATTAATGCGTCTTGTTAAGGTGACAGTCTTACTTGGTAAGACGAAACCTTGTGGAAACTCCTCTACAGATTGCTGGCCCAGTCACATCTTTTCAAAATATGATTGTACAGAGTCTTACAGTTTTTTGGTTTGATCCATCTCTGCAGATTCCTCCAAGAGGTCTGAATTGCTGTGATACGGAAATTAATCTGAGGTATTTAGGTGAAGCTTGAATAAGCTTTGTTAATGCTGTCTGCAATCCTGTTGTAACTGGGACATCTACTACAAGTAAGGATTAGAGAGGTTAGGCTTTTATGCAACCTTATAGGAAAAGGGCCAACTTTTTGAGGTAGAACTCAGTTCTAAATCAAGTTACCTAATAGATAGGAGTCCATGTGGATGCTGGATGTCTAAACAGCAGGTGGTGGAATGAGATCTTGTCAGTTTAGGACATTGAGGTTAGGTTGGTTTCCTGTTTGATAGCTCAATACCTCAACTGACTCTGGGTTGTGTGTGAAAATGTGACCCTTAAACCACTATTTCTGTTGTTTCATGCTTGAAAATAATCTTCAAACTTGCACAGACTTACAGGCAGAAGAGGTGAGCTGGCCACTCGAGGAAGGTTCTGATGTGGTTGTGTTGGTGAAGGGACTCTGTGGCTCTTGACCTAACTCTGCTGTGAAGAGCCATCAAGTGTGAAAGGTGTTCTAGAGCTTTGTTGTGTACTTGAGAGGCAGGAAAGTGTTATCCCCTTCCCATACATTTACTGAATATTCGTTGTGAAGCAGTTTACTCTCAGAAATCTGATTTTGCTTTGACAGTTTGCTGAACTTGGTTGTTCTGAATTAGGTGAAAAAAATAGCTTCCATGGATGGCAAATGGCACCTTGATGGTTTTCCATGAGAAGGTTCAAAACTGTGGGGAACAATTATTTCCATTTTGACAGGCTACCATTTTAAAAATTGCTCATAGATCTACACTTGAATACTGGGTAAATCTCAGAAGTCAGGAAGAAATGGTCTGTTGTTCCCTGAAGTGATACTTTAAATACATTTTTTTCACAAGTTACTGACTTGTGGAACTGCTATCCATTTAAGCCTTTTAGCTCAACTTTTAAAGTGAAAATATCTGTTTTAAAATGTCATTGTCATATACAATATATCTGCAGTTGTTATGTAAAGTCATGGAGAGATTAATATTTTAATCACATGACTAGTTAGAAAGCAATTTTTCATAATAGCTTAGCTCTACGGATTTTTTAGAGTAGAAATGAGAAAATGTGGTTGCGTAACCAGAAGTGATGTGGAAGAACAAGCATCAATTGTAATACCAGAGAAGACTTTTGAGCAACTTTATAGTAAAATTGACCAAATTTTCTGCTGTGAATAAATGTTTAAAGACATATTACAATGTTACGTTAAGGAGAGTAGTTTGTGGTGTAATGTAGATGCTTGAAGCACTTACCTTTCTATGGAGAATTTATCCTTCTGAGATGAATAGGATAAACCTTGATGCTTTCCTTGTTTCAGGTCATTCTAAGGAAAAGTGCTCTGAATCTTAAATTAACTTTTTTTTTTCTAGTGACCCTGTTACAGAGGAACCATTGCAGAAAACTAATATGTCAAGAAAGCTTTCTATGGCTTTAATAACAATGGAGTGCTTAAAGCTTTACAGGAAAGCATTTGGTCAAGCATTTATACTTTCACTAAGTATTTTAAGCTGGATGAACCATTCTTAGCAGACTTGCCTTGGTTGGGGATAAACAAGGATTACTTTTTCTATTATATCCCCTTTTCTGTAATTTATACATTTAAAAATGCTTTAGTGCTGGCATTAATTCATTGGTGGTTTTGTTTTTTGTTTTTTTGCTGTAATTCATATAGTAGATCAAATGGTTCTGAAGAGAGTATCTCACTTGAATGTTCTCTGTAACTGTTTTTCTCCAGTAATATTTTCAGGGAATAGTTTCAAGCAGTGATGTGGTAAGGAAACAAATCTTGAGAGAACTGTTCAAGACATATTTTGATCTGGTGGTTCTGAAGAAATGGGTGCTATGCAGTGGTGTCCATAATCTCCATTGTATGATAACTGAAAAAATGCTTCCTAAAATGAGGACTTATAAACATCTAAAAAAAGAAATAATTTTCAAGCAAAAATCTTATAATCAAAATTTTTTGTTTGTTACGTTGTGAAAGATGTTTTTTATTTAAGATGTATTTAAATTGGACTTTTTTGTTACACACTTTTGGATAATCTGAAAAGGGGAAACAGATATAATCTGAAAAGGGGAAACAGATATACGCTTTCAGTACAGTTAACCAGTATTTGTGAGCTAATGGACACCGTGGTCAAGAGAAAACCCCATATCCTAGGAATTTGAGGAAGGGCTGTTGCACTGCATGGTATATCTTTACCCACAAAGTAAAACCAGAGGTGTAAATACAGGAGGATGTGCTTTCAGTGATCACAGATTTTAGGAATAAAGAGCACCCCTTAGTCCCTGCATCCTTTTACTCAAACTGATGTATTAATTGGTGATATTTTGTAATGATCTAATGGTACAGAGGGTACCATTTATCAATAGCAGAGTATTATTTGGTTAGAAATGTAGCTGAGGTGTTAATTTTTTCCCATTTTATCTAATTGTTTCCTCCCAGGTTGGTTAATCTGAATCTTGATACTGTTTTTGCAAAGATGTCTGAAGTTTTGCTGTAACTTTTCTTGGCATGCCATATTTGTATATTCCCAGAGCTGGTCTAGAAGCAAATTTGCATTGGGGACTTCATCTCATCTTTTATATGCCACTGTCCGTAGTATTCTGATACTTGACACATTAGAAGCCGTCTCCATGCAGAGACAGTTCTTGATTTGAGAAATAAAATATTTATGGTTGACTCTGAAGAGTTCATCTGTCCTGTAGAACTCAAAACTTCACCAGCTTGCACTGGAAAGCAGTGTGACTGCTTTTAATACAATGTTAAGCTGAATCTGGTAAAGGTGAGGACAATTTTGTGTATTTACAGCAGTTTGAAGGTGACTGTGCTATATTTGAGAGGGGCAAGTAAAGAGGGGAGTCTGGCATGTCTGATTCTGAGCCAGAACTAGCGAATGTAACTAGTCTGACTTGGATAGAGCTGCTCAGATGTTTGTTATTGTCCAGTGTGTCTAATTCAGAGACAGTTTATAAGCTTGAGTTCAATAATACACCTGAATTTGTTCTTTGTTCGTGTGCTCTTGGTGCAAATAAACACTAAATGTGGAGCATGAGCAGCTCCCATGAAACTTGCATGTGTGCAATCTTGTGTACGAGCTAACCTGGATCTGCCAGGCTTATTTGCTTCTGTTTCACCAGCAGACACACAGGATTTGCTGATTTTATAAGTAAAATTTGTTTTACTGTGTGCTGATTTTGTACCTTTAGGTTTGAGTCCTTCTACCATTTGATTGAAAGCAGTATATAAGTAATGCTAGCAACTTAGTGACTGATACTTTGAGTGTTTCTATATCAATGAAATATTTCAAAATAAACCTTTGATCAGATGTTTCCAGTTTGATGTAAAAGGGAGATAAACCAATAATTTGAACAAAATGCAATACCCATTCAAAGTAAATAATCTGTTTTCTACTGAAAGGATTCCTTCAATATCATAAATGGGTTTTATTTATGGAATAATCAACTGAAATGTTCCAAAGCCTTTTAGCTATGTTATGTGGGAGCAAAAATGCTTTGTGACTGCATTGTAAGCCATTTTTTACTAACCTTTGTTTGTGCTTTTAAGCTACACCTAGAGGTACTATTCTTTCAAATGAGCAGAATTTCATACTTGCAACACAAGTTTCTTATGCTTCAGACTTGTCAAATCAAATATTTGAAGCCTCAGTGCACAGAAAAGAATAGTTCAGTGGATCTCGGGATACAGACAATACATTTTCATGTTAATTAAATGTGTCTAGAACATGTCATCTGTGCAGTCGTTGTATAGCTGCTGTAATGTCTGGCTTTGACACTAGAGATTTCATGGTTTTGAAAAGATGACAACTTTTGGAGGTATTAAAGTTTGGTAGGTCAGCTTTTAGACTTATACAACGTTAGACTATTTGGTTTGAACTAAAAGAATACAGCTGCAGTAAAGAGTAAGTGTTTATTTTTGTTCCTAGGAGCTTAAAAGGCTATTATAAGTAGACATAAGTAATCTTAAGTAATGCTGAAAAGCTGAGGTGGTGTTCCACTACATGAAAGCTTTAATTTGAGCTTAACTGTTAACTTCCTTTAAGGAAACTCTTGACAAGGAGTTAATTGACTTCTCAAAGTTGAGATTTGTTATGAATTTTTTCAATTTGTTTGCTTTCTGTAGTTATACCTTCAGAAATAAAAAAAAAAAATCAGAAGTCCAAGTTAAAAGAAATCTCTAGAGAACATCTGAGCCTTTAGATACTCAACCTTGTGTTGAAATGATTGTAAATAACATTGCACAGGACCTCATCAGTAGCCCTGAGTCCTTAATATTTTAAGCAAGGGAGGATTCTGCCTTTATCTGTTCAATCATTCTGATTAATATTTTCCTTGACTGTATCTTAGGACCTATATGAAAAAAGATGGACATCTCTAATAAAAAAAAAAACTAAAGAAATTGCCTGGGAATTTCTTGATGTGACCTGATAAATTCAGCAGAGACTGGTTCATGCAAGGCCTTAAATTTAATGGGTTCTATGGACTATAGTCATCCATAAGCCATTTTCTCAATAGTATTATGTCAGGTCTATATTGGGAATTGAACTTGCAGCTACTGAGGGGAGTAAACTTATCTTTTCATATTTAGTTGACTTTTAATGTTTGCTTTCCTTTTTGTCTAAAGCTGAAAAAAATTAACTGGAGCTGTACACTTTTTGCATTGTAGGGTGAGTGTAGCTGGGCCTTTGTTCCTTCATCCCTTCCACTGTAGCAACAAAAGATTTGGGGCTGCCACTGCTCCATTGTCAAGTCTTTTCAAATTCCTCCAGATGAACAGGGAGATCAGTGCAGCCCATCCTGGCTCTTCAGTGACACAGTAGTAGAGGGACAAGCAAAGAACTCAGAACCTGATTCATAAATTGGAGGCCACAAAGCTTAAGCCTGTTCGCTCTTCAGCATCACTATATCTTACTTGTACCTAAAATTATCTTTTTGACATGATTGTTTCACTTCAGTTGTTGAGTACCTTAACCTTCTCCTCATCTGTTGTTACCAATTTTCCAGCATTGTTTACTGGGGAAGGGGGAACAGTACCTTCATGAACCTTCCTTTTCTGGTTGGGATACCTGGAGAAGGCCTTTCTGTTATTCTTCATGTCCTTTGCCTGATTCAGTTTCAACTTTACTTGGGCCTTCCTCACCCCAGCTCTACAAAACCAGACTTCATCTCTAAATTCTCCCCAGGTCATCTCTCCTAACTCCCATTGTCCATACATTTGTTTCTTTCCCTTTAGTTTGACCAGCCTGTCCCTACTGAGCCATGCTGATCTCTTGCCTTCCCTACCTGTTTTCTTGCTCCTGGGAGTCGCTAGCTCTTATATTCAATGGAAGACTTCCTTAAAGATCTGCCAGCTCTATTCTATTCCCTTGTTCTTGAGGGTAGTCTCTCAGGGGATCCCACTGACTAGCTCCCCAAAGAGCTGGAAGTCTGCTTTTCTGAAGTTCAGCAGCCCTACTTTACTCCTTACCTGATCCATATCCAACGCATGATCGCTGCCTCCAATCTTGATGTCCACAATGAGCTCATTTGCCTTGGTGACCACCAGATCCAGTAACGCCTCCCCTCTTTTAGGTCTGTCTATTACCTGGGTCAGGAAGTTATCCCACATGCATTCCAGGAGTCTCCAGGGTTGCCTGCAGCTCCCTGTGCCAGTTTTCCAGCAGATGTTGGGGTTGTTGGAGTTCCTCTGCAGGACAAAAGCCTTGAGCATGATGTCTCCTGTAGGCTTGAGCAAGAAGGCTTTGTCAACAGGCTCCTCTTGATCTGGCAGTCTGTAGCAGAGAACAGGTTATCCTGGAGTTCTGATACTTCTGTGTTGCTGAAGCCACTGACATTCTATTAATTGGACTATATAGACTCCTATACTTAATGTTTTTTAATTTATGATCTAATCATTTGCACCTAGGACCAGAAGTTGTTTCAGCAAAATATTCTGTTGTGCTCATTAATTTATGGTTAAAACTCCAATGAGGTTAATGGGTTTTTGTTTGTTTTTTTTTTGTTTTCTTACAGTTCAACTTCGTGGGAAAACTTTTGGGTCCACGTGGCAATTCTCTAAAGCGTTTACAAGAAGAAACACTGACAAAAATGTCTATTTTGGGAAAAGGTTCTATGAGGGACAAGACAAAGGTAAGGCCTGAGTATGTCTGGAATTTTGTAACTTTAAATTTTTGAGGAGGGGAATAAACCCTTTAACAAAATTGGAACTAATAAAAAGCATGGGAAATACAAATATTGTGTTTAAATTGTGTGGTTTTTGTTAAATGTGCTGATTGAAGTGCTTTTTTACCAGGTGCTACACAGAAAATTGTGACTTTTCTATTGCTGATTTCTGTTACCAGCCAACTTCATTGATAAACACAGAAAGGAAGTCTTTTAGCACTTTGTTTTCTGCACAAATTAACTGCACAGTGTTTGTTTGGTTTTTTTGCTTTTTAGGAAAAAGGGACCGGGAGTGCTTGGTGCAGGTGTATACTAAAAACGAGTATATGGGAAACTCAAGAAGCTTCCAGTGTCAGTGATGGCTCATGTTTTGAGTAACTGTGCTTAAAGTATTTAACTGAGAAGCAGTTCCTATTAAAACTAAATGTTTATATTAGGTTACTTTCTATTTTTAAGGTCTCTTATTTGTATTGACAAAATAATGATTTTGCTGACAAAGTCTAATCCTGCTGAGTGACCGCTTGGTATTCTAGCTGTGGTTGCTCTAAACAGCAATCTAGACTGATTTTTCTTTTTTTTTTTAACATACTCATAGTTCAACACAAATCATGTTGATAAGAATGTTATTCATGAGAAGCAGAAATGGATTGTCACATATAAATCTCAACCCTTAATTAAGGGGTGTGCAGGGGAGGAGATTTCAGCTATCATTGCAACTTACAATTTTAGTAATCTAAAGGGTGAAGTGCTTACCTGGTGCTTACTAAATACAGGAGGCAGCAGGGGAGATTTTCTTTTATAGACAGCAGAACTGCTAAGTATTTGCTGTAATGTTAGCTGCTAAAGCAGTGAAATTACTTCTAATGCTGGTTTCATCCCTAAGACCTGGCAGATACACATGGGCAGGGGGCAGCCTGAGAAAAGCAAGTGCTGCCCTTTAGGTCTGTGAATATTTTCATGTGGATGTCAGTATTTGAGAACTGAGCTCTTCTTTAGTACATTGAACTGAGCTTTGCAGTCATTGAAGTAGATTGGGTGAAGGAGGATGAAAGAAATAAGCTTGCTTCTGAAATAGCTAGTGAACTCCTTTTGCTAATGTTCTCTTCCCTGATCTCATATGCTGTTAGCTTTATGTCCAAAATAGCACAATTCTGTGAAGGATGCACTCACTCGATAGAAACTTCAGTGAGAACAGAAAATAACTATCAAAGCAGAGTAGTAATACCAAGATTGAAATAATATTGGTAAAAGAATCTTTCTCTTGTGGAATATTAGATCAAACCTGTTTCTGTAGACTTTACTTTCAAGAAAAGAGTGTCTTCTTCCTGAAACTGGTGTGCCCGGGAAAACTCTTGGAAGCATTCCCCTTTGTGCTGCAGTTTCTGTATGTGAGCAGAAGCTGTTGGCTCTTATTTCACGTTACTTTTTTAGTTGCAGACATTTGAACATGAGTAAACACTGTCTGCAAATTCCTCTGGAGCAACTTTACCACTTCACTACAACGTTTAAAACAAGAATGTGTAAAACCAATCTTTTTCTTGCCTCCTAGGAGGAAGAGTTGAGAAAAAGCGGAGAGGCGAAGTATTTCCACCTCAATGATGACCTGCATGTTTTAATTGAAGTATTTGCTCCGCCTGCAGAAGCATATGCCAGAATGGGACATGCACTGGAAGAAATCAAGAAGTTCCTCATCCCTGTTAGTATTTTTTTCTTTTTATGAGAATTCTGGTAGTCTTGAGTGAGAAATGTTACCTCTAAAACTGAGTAAGCTGGTCTAGTGGAAGGTGTCCCTGCCCATGGTGGGGAGTTGGAAATAGATGAACTTTAAGGTCCCTTCCAGCCCAGACTGTTCTATGATTCTGAACAGTGCACAATATTGGTCAGGTCATGTTGCTTAATTTCCTTTATTTGTGAGAGAAATGGCAATGTTGTCAAGTACTTTGCATTTTGATATAGGCAGTTTCTTGGTGAATCTGTAACTGTCTACACAAATCTCATGATTTGACCTAAAGTAAAAAAAGTAATTTATTCTTGCTTAACTAGTCATGAGTAAAATATCTCAGACTATAAATAATTGTAAAAATCTGTAAAATATGTGGCTTTTCTGTGTTCTTGGTACATGTGAAACATGAACATAGGGCTCTGTTTAAGAACAAATAAATTTAAAGTTGTAATATTTTCTCTGACCTGTAATCCTGCTTTAGTGTTCAGTACTGAGAATCAATACAGGTTTATCTTGTATATTTATTTTTATCAGAATACTAGTGGTATGTGACCTGTACTTGTCTTCTGATATATACTTCAGTTTGCGTTGTAGATGCAGAAGAAGAAATCTGGTTTGCAGTAGAAGATTGCACTCCAGGTTTGGGATATATCTTGGCAATAGGTTTCTGGTGTCTCCCATAGAAAGGTAGCTTTATTTGCTCCTCATGTAAGAACCAACCTTACTGCTTTGCAATATTAAACTGCTCCGACCAATCCAACCTCTCTTAGGAAGCAGGGACACCTGAGGTGATGTTTCTATGTGTGAAGTTCCCAACTATTTTAGCTCTTGAGTGAACATTCTTCAATCTTTATTGGTGATCAAAGGAATGAGTATACAAAGCAAAGCATTCTCAAGGTGCATTGAGTTCTGTTTATTTTTACTGCTGAAAATGTTATCCAACTGTTAGTCTTGATTCGAGTCAGATGTTGGAAGTTGGGGGACCTGGCTAGGGAGGCTTTCCTTAGGTATGTACCTGAGTGACAGCAACTTGTAAATGTTTCAGTGGAGTCAGTGTGGCTGCATTGGGGGCCAGTTGGGGATGTCTCTTGTGCAGCAGTTGGTGCTGATGACCTGGCAGTGCTCCTTGTATGTATTTGGAGGATTATAGTTTGTACCAAATCTAGTCTACATCCATGAAACCACCCAGAGAGTGATTGGGCACCAGAAGAGACTCCCCAGCGAAGTGGTCACAGCACCAAGCCTGACAGTGTTTGAGAAGTGGACAGCACTCCCAGGCAAATAGTGGAATTCTTGGGGTGTCCTGTGCAGGGCAAGGAATTTGACTTGGATGATCTCTGTGAACTCAGGATATTCTATGAAACCAAGTCCCCAAGTGGCTGGAGCTGTGTGCTCCTTGAGTGTTTCTTCTGGCCTGTTTTAGTCTGAATGAAAGTGAGTTCATGTGCCCCAATATGACACCATGGCATGAACCAAAGCATGATAAATGACAATTATCAGGAGGTTCATCAGGAATATGTCCTCATGTGAAATAACACCAGTGTAGATGCACTTTAAGACAGTTGAAAAACAAAGATGCCCTGGGCATTATGTTCTCATGTTATAAAGAATCAAGCACCACATTATAAATTTGTCTGCAGGTTCCAAATGGCTTTTTCTTGATGTATATGAAAAGTGAATAAGCATACTACTGTTCAGACATCCTAACTGATCAGACAGGAGATACTCAATAAGGTATTTATAGGAATGTTGGGCTGTCATAATGTCGAAGGTTATTGTATTTACATAATTCATGATATAATGGTGTGAAGACATAAGGGAGAATTAAGTTCTTGGCTATTCTAGAGAGCAAACAACTGCCTTTTTCTAGATGGAAATATGTTCAATTTGATAAATGATTCTTGCACGTGCTGGAAGGAAGGATATGGCTGATCCCCAAGCCCCCTCCACTAGAGGTCTTATTTTTCTTCATTGAGCTTGATTTCCCTACTGTTGCCATAAATGAAGTAAGCTTATCAAAACTTGGTAATTAGTTTGTTAAGCCAGTAGAATTACAGACTCATAATGAGCAATTCCATTGACTGGTGGTTATACACGTTTCCATCTTGATTTTTGATCATTGCATCTTTATCATACTGAGCTGAACTGATGCTACATAATCTTTTCTGAACTATGGGATCAAGCCAACACTGTCTTAATTTCCCTTTGGCTTTTCAAATGTAATCTTATCACAATTACTCTAAATGCCTTAATTTTGCCTGCCCCTCCTTGCAGCAGCTACTGAAGGAATAAGGAGCAGCTTTTTCCTCTCTGGAACTATAGTTTGGTTTAGTGCTGCCAAATGCAACTTGATTTTTATTTTCTGTCTGTTGTGGCTTTCTTAAGAAATTACCTATTTTATTTCAGGCAAGATGTCCTGCTATGAGTATATACGATTATGATCATAATTTGCATTCTCCTTACAATGTAAGATAATTTTGCTTCCCAACAGTTTTAGATGCTGCACCCAATTTATGAATATGGTTATTGTTCATTTTTCAGATCAGTGTTGAACATAACATCACATTTGGTGCTAGAACACAGAATACAAAACATCCTTGTGGTAGCTGACTATGGCAAAAATGCCTCATCCTCTCTTATTGGATATTCAGATCTGTGGGCAAGGATCCTTGCATTGAAGTTTAAACTCGAGCAGCTGCAATGGTATAATTGCATTTAAACTATTGGCATAACTCAAACCAAAACATAAAAAAACTCATCTTGAGGATATTTTTGGCTGTGCTTATGTTGCCTTGACTCTTACTTCTCTTCTGCAGTTAGAATTGTGGCTTCTGACTTTAAATATATTCTTTTATCTTCCTTTAAATTAGCCAATGCATTTATTCTGGCCAGACTCTCTGGTCAGCAGTCTGTCTGAGCATTAGATTGGTGGGTGTTGTGCTCGATATTAATTATCTCAGAATTACTTCTGTCAAGTCAAAAAGCCAGATACTTTCAACCTCACCTGGCCCTGGTTGCTGTATTATACCATGATTTCAAGGCCAGGCTGGATGGGGCCCTGACTAACGTGGTCTCGTGGAAGGTATCCCTGCCCATGGCTGGAGAATTGGAATGAGATGACCTTTAAGGTCCTTTCCATCCCAAACCATTCTGTGATTCTATGGTTAAGGCAGTTTTGGCCATTAGAACATAGTCTATCTATTTTGTTTAATTTTTGAGTAATGGCAGTCATTTGTCTTCTGACACATACAGCACTAATTATCTTCTGTCACTGGTTACCAGAGTTTTCTCTTTTCCTTGTCTTTGAAGAAAAGTGTAGAAATGTCTTTGAGAGAACAATCTATAGCAGTTATATAACAATGTGAGCAGAATTCACAAGCTCTTCCTGTATTCTGTCTTACCTTCTGCATATTTGGTTTGTAAGATGTGGTGATGAAATAGCATTTAATGGCATTTGGAAGAGCTTGGTGGCCTTTGGAAACTCTCAAACTTTTCCTTAAGTAAGCTGGCAAATGGCTGTACAGTGTAAAAAGCTGGAAACCTGATAACTATTGATTGCTCACTGCCAGGATAAAGATCTACTTGAGTCCTTTGCAAAGCTGCAAAGCATTTTGTAGGGATCTGTCCTAACATGATATAAATAAATAGCTTTGCTAATAGTTTAAATAGTTTAGAGTGATAAATTGAAATAAGGTCTGAAGTTAGAGTGATCCCAAGAAGAGCTGCTGCCAGTGTGTTGATCTGACTGGGTGAAAATCATAGGTAAAATTTAAAAGAATGTTTTATTCGATCTTTCAGGTATGGGGACCTGTGAGATGAAAATCTCTTATATGTATCTTGATGTAAATGCATACTCCATATTGGGTAAGACTGTGGTTAATCAGTGTAGGCAATTTATTCATAAAATGAGAGTACATCTGTTCAACTGAAATTCAGCAGCAGCATTTGACTGAAATTCAAGTGCTGCCACTGCCTAAGCTGGTCAGAGGAGGGATGCAGTCTAAAGGGTTTCCATGTCCATCTTCTAGGTGAGAAACAGATTATTGTCTCCTTAATTTGACTTGAAGTGTGCTGTTTCCAGCAGTGAGTATTCATAAATTGACCATCTGCTACTTTTAATTGAGGAATCCATTTCAGAGTCTAATGGATTAACACTGCAGCTTATCGTGGCTGCCTTGTACTGCCCCTTCGTTCTGTATCCTCCTGCTGCCTCTGGCTTATGTGATAAGGGCCATGTTTTGTGTTCTGTGCTGTGCACAGTGGAGCCTTTGTCTGTGACCTAAGGCTGTTGCTGTGTCTGGTAATGTGCTGCAGGAAAGTGAGAAAGCATCAGGGAGAAAAGAAAAAGGACCCAACACACACACGGGCAACCTGAGCACATCTTTGCTAAGGAATTAAAAGAATTGAATAGAAAATGATCAAAGGCATTTTTCCAGAGGCCCAGTTCTGAAAAAGATGTTTTGTGGAGAAATTATAAAGAGCATGTGATACAAGCTGTCAGAGCTTTGATACTATATGTTAGTGGTACAGTTTCTTGGCATTTTGTGTCACGATTGAAGTTTTGTTCTATACAGTACATAGAATTTTGTATTTGTAGCCAGCTCTGGTCCAGCAACAAATAAAGGATATAAAGTGGGTTTCTGTATAGTAGCTGGCCAGAGTAGTGTTCAGTTTTCTGTTTCTTGTCTACTCCCTGTGATGAATTAGTTAGGTATGGGATCCTGGCTGTTTAATAATGGAATTGATTTCTCAAAAGCTTCAATTATGCAATTTGAAACAGTTATTTCAGTCTTCTAGACCTTTTTCATATTTGCCATTTGGTTTCTGCCACTAAATAGAGGAAGATCTCAGGTGGGCAGTTGGGAGTTAAATTTCAGAATCTGTGCAAGGCAGTTTGGACAAAATGCTGTTATGGTGCTTCTTCTTTTAACACCAGTAACTTTCTTTAGCAATGGCATGTAAAGGAAAACTTTTTTGTTTTTGTTTGTAGAAGTGTAGGAGAAGCAGAATGTTTCAAGGATAATTGAGATATTTGAATTCATGGAAGTTTTAATCTCCTTTCAATGCACAGTTATGTTTCAAAGTCTGTAAGACTGCCTGACAATCTTTTGGTCCCTATCTAGTGAATAAATGTAATAAACTCAGATTTGCAGCGAGATGCAGAATCTTTGTTTTGTCATTGAATTGTCAACTGGGTGGTATTAGAACAAACCTTCCTTCTTGAAATGGGAGGGTTTGCAGAAGAGCTGTTGTATCAGAAGTATCCCTTTATTCCTGTGGGAAGACCTATTAATATCTTGATACTCAGTTTGTATGTATGCACATTGGGTAAAATAGTTACCTTTAATTCCCCTTTATGGCTGCATTCTGTTTGTCTCACTTTAAGTGGAGGAGAAGTGATAAAAAAATACTTAAAACTCAAGAGTTCAGTGCTGGGTCTTTTTTTTTCCTGTGTGCTCTGCTTGTTTTGGAGGTTGACTCAAGGTCCCTGAAAACTGTGCTTGAGAAGTACCATCGTAGTTCCATGTATAAAAACCTGAGCTCTCTGTTTGCTAGACCTTGAGAGTAGAGGATTTGTGCAGACAGAAATCAGCCGTATGTCCTTGGCTTTTTTACTGTTGCATATTATAGAATTTAATTTTTGAGCTCTTTTTATTAGATAACAGAGCGTGTGTGTATTCAATGAATTCCTGTTTGTTCATTAACTTCTGATTTTAAAAGTGTGGATTCCTAATCTATTCCTTCATTATCATGGGCTTCTCTCATTTATTGTCTACTGTAACTACAAACTGGATCTCAGTTCAGAATATGGGACCTTGATTTTTTTTTTGTTTCCTCCTGTCTCTGCAGCATTTTAACATAGGCATTTTAATTGGTAAAGCTACATAGAAATAGGAAGCAAAGGGAAAGAAAAGTATGCCTTAGTAAAAATGGCAGTTACTATGTAGAATTTTTAAATAATTTTTGGACTGAATATTATTCCTATCTCATTATGTATACCAAACTTCTTCAGTGTCATGTTTAACTTTTTAAGAGGAAACTTTCAGGAGCAGTGTTTGCTGAGAATGGTGGGTGAACAGTTTGATATTTTTTTTTCTCTCTCTGTCCCCTCCTCCTGTTTTAGGACTACAATGATGAAATCAGACAGGCACAGCTCCAAGAACTAACATATTTAAATGGTGGCTCAGAAACTGCAGAAGTTCCAGTTGTCCGTGGAAAAGCATCTATTCGAGCAAGAGGAGTACCTGTTCCTGCTTTGTCCAGGTAAGTGGAATTTCATTGGAATGTACATATTTCAAACTTCTCCCTTCAAACCCAGTTTCCTCACAGAGTACAACAGTAAAATACATGCAATATTCCCAAAAGAAGAGCAAAAGGCAGGGGAAACAACTTTCACTTATTCATGAAAGTTTAGTTCATTTGGACTGAATTAACAATGGTGCTGCATTTTGTCTTGGGAAACTTGAATGCTGCCTTTGTAAAGAAGCACCGCACAGCATAGGAGATGTTCAGTCTTAATGGGAGCAGCTTGACTTCTTGCTTTGATTTGCTCCCTAGGTGCAGTCTGTATTTGGGCCCTAGGGAGTTCACAGCTTTGCAAAACTGGTAAATCTGTCTCACCTTGACTGACGTGAATTTCAGGCAACATCTCCCAACTTACACAATGTGGTTTTCTTTTTATGGTATTACTATTTTCATAGTCATGATGAAATGATATAGAAGTGCTCTGGAGGTAGAATTTGGATTTTCTTGTCTGAGTGGCACTTACTTTGTGAAAAGTGGCTTTTCTTTGATTCAGGAATAGGCAAAGTCTACTGCTTTTGCTTTGCTTTTCTTTGTCACAGAAGATGTTTTATTTTTGCTCTAGCATCCCCTGTCTTCCTTGCAGTACTGAGATGACAGTTTCAACTCCTTCAAGTTCTGAAGTGTGAAAACAAAAACTAAATAAAGTTCATAACTGTTTATATTACAGAGTACAGAGATTATGGCTGCAGCACCTAAGTGTGACTGTTTACTATGGTAAACTATTTTCTTCTCTTATGTGTACAGTTCCTGTTAATGCAGCTTGAAACTTGCATTTCAACTTGTAAAATAATTTCAGAATAATACTCTGAATCATTTTACCTCAGATGATAAAGCATTATAGAAAAAGCAGTGCCAAGGAAATACTCCATTTGTATAGATCTTCTTAGTTTTATGTATCCTGATAATGATTGCAAATGCAATGCAGAGTGAATCTTAATTTAAAGAAATTATGCTTGCTGTGGATTGTGTCCTGTGAGAAAAATTTGTCATCAAATTGTGCTTCTTATATGTTGTGATACTGTGTAAAAAATATATTCTAGTTTTTTTTACTATTAATGTTCTGAGTAATTATATACCAAGGTTCACCCCTTGGCACTGTAATCAGGCATACAAGAGTTCTTTCAAATTGGAGACCTCATTTGATTTTGGAGATTATTTTTTCTTGCAAATTTTATTTTGGTTTTTAAATAGCTGTTTGTAACTTTGCCACAGATGTCTGTAATGACTCTGCTACAGATGCTCAGTACAGATACATTTGCATTACTATTTCAAGTTTATTTCATTTTCCATGTCCTTCAGCTAATGTTTCTGTGATACAGAAGCTATTATTTGGTTGGATCTTATCACCAAAGCTTGGTAACTAATTTATACTGTTAGTATGTCTGATGCGCATAGTTTTTTATAATACTGCATTTCTAACATCACTAGTTCTGTCCTCTGGATTTTGTAACTTTTTTTTCACATCTGCATTTTATGCAAGAGACACTGTTACACAGCTCCCAGAATCCCTTGTAGTTGGCCTGCAACTGTTGAAATGTCTTCGGGGTAAATGTTAGCAGTGTTTGATGTGGAGATGACAGTACAAGATTGTGTTTTTGTCATTGCCATTTTTCACGCATATTCTAAAGAAAAGTGAAAGAGTGTCTGTTTGACTTGTCCTTACTTCAAGGCTTGTCTTAAACTCCAAGAGTTTCCTCTCAAATTGAAGTGCTGTGTTAGCATATCCCTTAAGTGAAATTCAATTCTATTGCTACTGAGATTGTACAGCCATTGAGCTGAAGATCTCAAACTCAGTTATAGTGCTCTGAATCTTTTTTTAGCAGAAATGGATTTCAATGAATATTACTCTTGTTGAAGCAGAGCTTTAAAGGCTTTGTCTCAGTGTTGGATAAAACAGTTTCAATAGCCAGTATCCCTGAGATATCCAGGAGAAGTTGAAGCAAAGCCTCAGAAAACATGTAAAACGAAGTCTAAAACCTTGATCTTAACCTTTCTTTGTAATCTGCAGAATGATTTTAAGATGCCAACCTTGATACATGGAACATGCTGTTGAGTGTGTTTAAGTTCCCACTTTTGAAACCTTCATCACTCCTGAATAGTTTCAGTTAAAAGAAAGAGAAAAAGTACTAATTTATGCCTTTCTTGCTCCTTACCAGACATGTGGAAACTGGATATAATAGATCTGTTCTAATCTGGTTTTAGCTCTATAGCAAAATTTTTATTTTGTAGAAAACAGTACATTTGTGTTTGCATACAAAAATTCTAGCTTACGTACAGGCATTCCTGTATGTGGTAAGTAATTTCCTAATGGTTGTGGTTTGGTAACTTTATTCTTTTTCTGGCTTGTTCCAGATTTTCTTGACTACGTTTTTATTACTCTAGAGTCAAATAAGGTTTTGCGGGCGATTGGATGGAATTTGTTCTAGAAGAGTTGTATGTGTATTGTGAGCTTTACCTTCAGGAATGTTCTTTTCTCATCATTGATCTTGGAGGATGTAGCTGCTTCCTATAGCTGCTTCCTTCTCCCTCACCTTGAGCCCAGTTTTCATCCCTAATACTGTTAAAAATGATCTTAAGACGTAAACATGGCACTTCTGTTTTCTGTAGTGGTCACACTGAGCACTGAAACTATTTTGGCATAACCCCTCTTCTGTACAAGACGGGAAAATGGTGAAAGACTGGCTTTCAGTCCTTTGTTTTTATGATGACGATCTTAAATTCTTTTTTGGAGGCAGCTGTATAAAATGATCATACCAGTTGCATTTTAATTTATTGTGCTAGCAAGCTTAGAGGATCCATGGTGTTTAATGTGATGGTGAGAAACTAGAAAATGTTAACTCTTTAGAAATCAGTGTTTCTTTAGTACATTTGTATTTCCATCCTGAATCAATGCATTATAAATGATAGAAACCAAAACAAAATGTGAATTTTGACTTCTGATTAACGAAAGACCTAAAATATACATATGTTAACATTCTAGTGGAAGGTGTCCCTGTCCATGGCAGCTGGGTTGGAATTAGATGATCTTTAAAGGTCTTTTCCAAACCAAACCCTTCTATGACTCTATACATGTTAATGTACACCTCCAAGGAGGTTTTGCAACTAAAGCATCATTTCCTCTCTAAAATTTCACACTGTTTTATGAATAAAAATAAGACACAAGGATCACTCAATTGTGACTCCAACTCAGAAGTTTTAGAAAAGTAAATTCTTGAGGATGATAATAGTAAGTCTAAAGATATGGCTAAAAGTTCCTTGATGCCTTGGGGTGGCAGAGGGGGAACCACTTCATGTCACTTATAGCTAGAAATCAGTGCTAGAATCACAGAGTAGTTTGGGTTGGAGGGAACTTTTAAAGACCATCTCATTTCACCCCCTGCCATGAGGTGACACCTTCAGCTAGACCAGGTTGCTCAGAGTCCCTTCCAGCCTGGCCTTGAACACTTCCAGGGATGGGGCATCTGCAACTTCTCTAGGCGACCTGTTCCAGTGTTGTCTCACCACCCTCATCATAAATTTCTTCCTTAGGTCCAATCTCAACCTGTCCTCTTCAGCTGAAAGCTGTTGTTCCTTGTCCCATCGCTACAGATGCTGATAAAAAAATGACCCTATTTTATAACCAGCTCCACTAAGGTATTGAAAGGCCACAATAAGGGAGAGCTGGCTGTGTTCACTCCCAAGATTGAGAGAGATTGTATTTGAAAACAGGTATTTTGGTTTCATTAAGGTGAGGGGGGGAAAAAAAAGAAAAAAGTGTAAGTTGTCCTAAAGCCAACATCTATCAATAGTCCCATTAAAGAAATTGCAGATTTCTGGTTTACTCTTTCAAGAGGGTTTGGAGTATTTTTTTTTTAACTTTTCCCATTTATTATTCATATTTCAGTCTATGCATGGCTGGGATCCTAATGCTTGAATAGCTGTCACTCTGTCTGGGTAAAAATAAAACTGCTACTGAAGTTGTAAGTTAGAACTTGCTGTCTTACCTGTTCGAAGTAAGATGAGCTGATGTGGATCACTGCTGCCATGTGTTCACAACTTCCAGCTCTTGTCCTGCCATGTGTCTGGAATCAACTGGTTTTGTTTTTTGGTAAAAGACTAACTTTTTGTTGAGAGCATGTAGGTAGTGGAGTGCAAAAGATTTTGTAGCACAAAAAGAAATATATGACAAAGCCAGTTCAGGATCTAGGCCAAAGGCAGGTATTATTAATGTTCACTGTGTTTTGTTTTAGTTTTGTGATCTCCCATTTTTCACAAAAGTTAAAAGTGAACATATATATTACTGTTTTCAAATAGAAATATGAAATAAAACTTGTATAAGAGTGTTAACTCAATGGTGACTCATTTTATTTCAAAAAGGATGAAAAGGCAGGAATTTGAGTTCTGGGTTGTATCTGGATATCAGTGTTTTTAGTATTTTGAAATGCCAGTACTGAAATAACAGGTCTGTTATTTTTCAGATGTCTAACATAAAACAAAAATATTTACTGTTTGAGGAACATTGAATGAGCTGACTGTGCTCAAATGAAGAAAATAAATCAACATCTGGTAACCAAATTTGTTAGATCTGTTTATTGAACAGTGTAAATCCCTGCAGATACATAGAACTGTGAATGCTAAAATTAAAGAATTCCAAGTGTTTCCTCATTGAATAATACAATGTTTGAGAACTGGTCTTTAATTTTACAAGTATTTTTATTTTAAAACTATTCTTCCATTTAATGTTTCTGAGGGGAGGTAGTGAAAAGTGTCTTCATATCATAAACTCCTGTAATTTTTGTTTCACTAGAAGTGAAGGAAAGGTGTGAACTGACTCTAGTTGTGATTCCATGACCAGAATAATTTTACTAACATCCATCCAGTGATAGGTGAAACTTGAAATAAAAATCAATGTGATTCTAGAGCAGAGAAAGTTCTAAATGAAATTATGAGAAAGTGGCTATTGCTGGGGGCAGCTGGAGATGAGTGTGAGATGCTGTGCCTGCTTCTGTGGTCGAGAGCAGTAACTTAGTTTGCTGGAAACGAATCCTAGAAGCACTATGGGCATACTGTAAAGTAGAAATGTCAAATATTACTGCTAATAAAGGCCAAAGAGGAAGTATCTAAGTTGTATGAGTTGGTAAAATACTATTTTAGTGGGAATCAGTGATTACATTAGTGTTTGTGAATGCCTTCTGAACATTCACAAATGTTTTGAGTCTAACATTGTGTAGTGTAGTTCTAAGTGGCATTAGATTCTGGTATTGGATTTTATGGAGAATGTTCTTACACCAGTTAAACTCTTGATTCAAACAGTGAGATGTTAATCACAAAACTCAATACTTTAGTAATACTGTTACTGGACAGAGTAAGGTAGACTGTGCATTTTTTAGACATTAATCATCTTCTATCATTATTCCATAGTGTTTACAAATCACGTTAGCACCTTCTGACACTTTTGTTAGAGGCCTTTTCTCCCCTTCTGTAGTGTGTTTATAGTTTTATAGAAATTGTGTTTCACTTTGTATTTTCTTTTTCTTCATATACTGAATTGCAAGTTTAAGAAATTCAATAATGTCATGGGAGGAGAGAGAGATTCCAACAAAAACAGCTTTCATGACAGTATCTTCAAGGTACAGTGGGGTATGTGAGATAAATTGGGTTATTCCTCCTATTTTGTAGTGAAACAAAAGATATTAAATGAGTTGCTGGGATTTGCTTTACTTAGTCCTAGTCCATGGTACTCAGATGTAAAAGCCCTTTTAATGAAGAGCCTACAAGTTAATTACCCAGATTTGGGAGTAAAATTATTCAGAATTTAACTATCTAAATTACTTGTGTGTTCAGTGGGGAAGGGTTAACTTTTTTCACTGGATTCACCACTACCAGATTAATAAATTCAGGAAAATCAAAGCCAAAGTGATTATAAAGATGAAACAAATATTTCAATTTTTCTTGAAGCAATAATAATCTGGCAGTAAAATGTTGGGGGTTTTTTTGAGAGCAAAGCACAGTGGTCTCAAGTGCATAGATGATCATTTTATTGCTAAAGCCTTTCTGAAAGAGACAATAAGAGCACCTGGCTAGGAGGTAGGATTTGCTGAGTGTTTACTGCCAGTAATTAAGTAGTAGTGTGTGTTAGATAGAAATTACAGTTAATTGGTACTTAGAGTCTTCCTTAAAAACGTAGCAAAAAGAAAAACCAAACGCTAGTGTCCTCTGTGATGCTCCAGTAGTCGTGTACTGCAGTGTCATACTCTGAGGCATTACTGGCAAGGAAGGACCTTTCAATTTCACTTGTCCTGAAAATAAGACACTTGAACTCTGTTTCAAAGTATTTGCACAATCTAAGTCCTCAGAAAGTTTGGAGACAGATATGTGAGAGGTTCGGTGCTTGTTTGTGCACACCATTAGCCTACATATATTGGCAGTCTCAGCACTGTAAGAGGTTCTTGTAGGTACTGGGTTATGGAGCACATAGAGGAAAATAAAGGCAAAAATACCTTTCTTGTATTTCAGAATATGAGGTGGTAGTGAAGGCTGGCATGGGCTGACAAATGAGTTTTGATAGCATGGAACTTGTTATTATTCTTAATAGCAGTTGCACAAAGGTTTTTTTAATTTATAGGTGGGACAATTGTAGAAGAAAAAGGGTAGAGAACAGACCATCTTTGCAGTTTCTTCAGAGGCTTCTGAAACAGATGGATACCCCTCAAAAGTAGCTGATTAGGAGATGGGAAGCCCAAGAAAGTGAACAAAATTTCAAAATCAGCTACATTCATTTTTGTTCTATCCTGTTGCTGGTCACCAGAGAGGAGCCAAGCACCTCCTGTTCCACTGTTGCCCTTGAGAAAGATGTAGATGGTGCTGAGGGCACCCCTCAGCCTTCTCCATTCCTTTGATGTTTCTGTTGGATCCATCAGATAAGCCCCAGTTGTCATTTGTAGTATGAAGTACTTTAATCTACTTAATTGTTCCTGATATGTGAACTGTTCTAGATTGCTTGTCATCTTTGACATAGTTTCTGATGCACTTCTAGTTCTTTTATGTTTGACTTTGTTTTTAACTAGGAAAAAAGTTGAATTAGGAAAATGTTAATTAGGAAATTAAGTCTGTGAATACACACAGCGCAGTAGTGACTTTGTGTGTACTCTTACATTTTCTAAAATTGTGGTTTTTAGTGCCCTAATCTCTGGGCCAATCCTAATTCTAGATGTTCTATAAAGGCACTCATAGTGCAGACCTTATTACTTTATGTAGTGGTAGGATATATAAATTTATACATGTGAATGTATTAACTCCCAAGTGTCCCCTCCTGTAAGTTGGGGGGTTTTTTTAGCTATTTTATTTTCTAAAACATTCAGGTTGGGTTTCAGCTACAAATAAGAGTATGCATCTGAACCTATTACTGTGTATAGAATAATTCACTTTTATTTGTTCTTTTTGTTTTGTAATTTGTCTCTAAAGCACTGGCAGCACTGTCCATGGGACTGCTGTAAGGACAGCTCTACCATGAGAACCTTGTCCAGTCTTTCTTGGTTGTGTAGCAAAAACTTAATGAGCGTGTACACGTATACATTCATATACACAAATTGGTCTGCACTGGTGAGTGAGGCTCACTCTGGGAGGTTTCCTGATTCTGGGGGGATTGAAGGACTTCAGTTAGTTCTGACCTGTTTTTCTGAGTATTTTGTTTTATTAGCGTTTTTGCTTTGAAGTTAGAGTTGGGTTCAGACTTTCAAGTGATACTTCTTTTAAAATCTGTTCTAGCCATACTGAGTTCATATTGCCCTTTCTCAAGCTTTTTCTTTTTTGATGATTGTTGTGTATTTGTTCTGTCTTCCCATATCGTGTGTATATATACATTTTACTCTTTTAAGCATTTTTAAAGTTTATTTGTGTAGCTGCCCTTTTCAAATTAAGCAATACCTGAACAGATCTGTTATTTTTGCAAACGCGTGCAGAGGTTCCTGTTCAAGTGGTTCCTCAATATTTTGAGTCTGTTCATTGTAAGTGTCCATCAAGCTTCTTTAGTTCCCCAATAACTTCTTAAAGAAATAGCAGTTTACAGTTTATAAAAATTTCCTCTTAGCATCATACCCCCATACAATGCAAATCTGTCGTGATTGAGCTCTCCTGTCACTGGGTTTTCTATCTTGGTGCCTTTCCAGTCTCCTCCAGCCTGGTGCAGTAACCGTGAGAACCATGCTTCTCAGATTAAGAGTTCCTTGAGGAAGAGTGAACAAAGTTATGAAAAGCTAAAATGACAAATGATCTCATAATGCAAGAGAAGTATTATTTCCCACCCATCACCATTCCAATCCTATTAACTGTTTTTTGAAATACAGAAAAGACCTCATCACATGGATCTGGTGTTCTAATTACCTCTCAAGAATATTTCTATGCTAGCTTGAAAAACTGTACTTTTTTTCCTCCCTCAAATGTTTTTCCACGTTTTTCAGCATGTCCCATTTCCTGCTTTCACTTGCACCCTGCCTGAAGGATGCTGTCATGATTATGCCTAGTGATTCTTGAATCTTTTTACTGACTTTTCCTTTTTTTATTACTATCATCTATGCCACTAGGTTCATTTCCCTTTCTTTGTCTTCTCCTGGAAAGTATCACTTTTCCTATTTCTTTATATTACTTCAGCAGGCTGTGTCTGGGAACTTCACTGCTCACCCCTGCCCCCACTACAATGAAGTCAAATAAGCAGCTGGTACCCTGTCCTGAGGAGGCATTCTACAGATTAGCCAAAACCAAGTAATAAGCAGAGTTTTAAATCACTTATTCTCTAGCCTTGTTTAAAATACTTTGTGACTGTGTTTTGATTGGTAATTAAAATTAATAAAATCTATCCTGACTGTATCTTTACATTTTTTGATTCCTCATTCAGTGATGCAGTTTTTGAAATACTACTTACTTGTGATAAAATGATTGTCTTGTTTTCTGATGAGTTTATTGATGTGAAATTATATGACTTGTATGAAATGGGATAGGAAATCTTAATGCCAGATCTGGATCTTTATGATACTGTTCAAGTTGGAAATTTCTGCTGAAATCAGGACAGACTACTTTTACTCAATTACTACTCTTGAGATAAATTAGATAATGGTTTGATAGGTAGAAAGATAATGTGAGCTTGTGCCTTGTTTGCTTCTATGTATCTGTTAGAGTATATGATAAGGGTCTGACTTCTTTGGAACAATTCTATTTGCCCACAGTGTTCAGACTCAATTATAGTCCATGGGGTGAAATGATCTCCTTTAAAAAGGAGATGCCTATTACCAATGTTTTAGATGTTCTATTTAACAGAGAATAAATGGTGCTAATTTCTCACAAATTGTACCTTTAAATCTCTCCCTTTACTACGGGGAGGCAGGAGGAAAAGCCACCTCTAAATGGATCAAATGTTTTTTGAAAACTGGTTCAACTGAAGTCTCATTTTTCATCCATATTTTAAGTGTCCAAAGTAATGGAATGCAAGTTAATGCTTATCACACCTTCAGAATTTTTAGACCAAATATCTTGTTACTTTGTTCTCAAATTCATGTAGAACATCCGGTTATATCCTATAATCACCCTGCATGTTTTATTAAAATGTTTGACTGTTTCCTGAAACAGCCTGGAAATCTCTTCAGAAGCAGAAGAAAATGCATTTTTTGTGACCTACTCAGTATCTCACACATAGTGTGATTTTTGGGTTGTGTTTAGAAGCTTTCACAGGATCAGAAGGGAGTGGCAACTGATTCCTCTGTGCAGGGTTTGAGTACGATATAGCCTGACACCTTTAAATGAAGCTGTTACTCTGTGCTTGTGATTTCACGTACTAGAAGTCAAATTCTAGTGAAGTTGACTGATTCTAGCAGATTGTTTTGGGTGTGTCTGTGTATGTGAGAATGACTCAAGTCAGTGCAAGGTTCATCACTGAATCCCATGTCCAGTTTGTATCTTCTGGCATTTTTTATGCGTAATGTGTGTAATCGGATTTAAGCCTACAGAGAAATGACAAACTCTAAATCTCCTTTAGACTTTTTCTGGCTTTAGCAAAGCAAAGCTGTCATGATGTGGTGGAGGGAGGTGTTGGAAGGGAGGCCCTGGGTACGGTGTTTAATGGTGAGTGATCCGTGTGTTCACAGGGGCCGTGGGGGAGTGCCTCCACCACCAGCAGGAGTGCCCAGAGGGGCACCAGCTCCCAGGGGAGTCCCTCCCAGCAGAGGACCTGTCAGTCGGAGCCGGGGACTTCTGGCACCCAGAGCACGAGGAGTTCCTCCCCCTGCAGGGTACCGGCCCCTGCCGCCGCCCCCGGCACAGGAGACCTACGGGGAATATGTAAGTGGAGCTGTGGGTGTGCTGTGCATGGAGTGTGTAGTTAAGGAGAGATGAGATCCCTTCAGAACACTGCACAATATCTGTAATTAGCACCTAATTAAGTCCTGCACCCAGCATCTCTGACGGATGTGATCATCTCTTTACCCTTTCAGACTTGAACTGGTTCATTTTCAAAAAAATTCAGGTTATATGTATACACCACCATAAAGACATTTACAGTGCATTTGGCAAAATAGTTATGTACCTCTTAAATGTTTTATATTAGGTTTCTGCTTTCCCAAAAATCTGAAAAATGACGATATTGTAGACTTTTAATTCTCAACTAAAATAGAATAATATGCTAATCTTCCTTCCTAAACCTATCTTTGTGGTCATGCAGCTGTTTAGTGATTAGACAAGTAAAATATTTTTATGAAAGCTTCAGAACTAATCCTAAAATTTTAACAATGCGCAGTGTATCTCAATAAGCCATACATATTCATCTTGATTTTATTGTATTAAACATTAGAATAATATCAAAATAATTTTTATGTTGCACATGACAAAATTACGCAGTTATGAATTGTTAGGGAAAACTTAAATTGAACTTACAGAGCAGTAAGATAGAGATCATTAAATTAAAACTATAGTGATGAAAATGAACATGGTCTTCTAGAAAAATACCTTCAATGTTTTATATGTACTAAAGCTTTTAGTGTGCTCTCTTTACAGCCAAGTGAGTCTGTACTTTGTTGTTTAGACTAGCAAAAGAAGAGATCATATGTTCCTGAAAATGGTTTTGCTATTTAGACACTTTTTGCTTTTCTCTAAACTTTTCTTTCACCTACCTTCTCCTTTCTTTTTCCAAAGCTCCTCACCGAAGCCCTCTAAATCAAAAATCACCTTTTCTCATTTTGACAGAAACCCAGTTTTCTATTTAACGGTTACATCTTTATTCTAAAGAAGTTTAATGGTGTTAATGTAAACATCAACGCATAAAACTGAACAACTCCGAAGAAGTTAATGTAGTTTATGAATTTTGAGGTTGAATACTTTAACAACATATCTAAATTTCCCCTGGCTATGCTTGACTAGTCAAAGTGAATACCACCAATAAGTGGTTCTTTCACAATGCTTTCAGAGGAATCAGAAGTCATTGAACAGCCTGTTTCCAGGACATACATTCTAGAACACATAGAGAGATGGTAGAATATAAACCTGTTTGAGCAACTTCATATTTATATATAATCTGCTGTTTATAGCATGTGTCTGTAGCATGGAAGTAAGAGCTGTTTTGACACCAGTATCCTGATGTATGCTTCACTTCTGAGAGAATAATTAGAAAATAGCACGGTACAGAAAAATAGTGCTGTGCTAAATAACTTCTGAAAATAATGTTCTTTAGAACTGGATCACTTATCTTCCAAACAAGATAGCTTAGCTGGGATACTTAAAGCTGTAGTTGATAAAGCAGAGCTAGATGGGCCATTTTTTCTTTAGAGGAATGTTCAGCAGGGATATGAGCCATTGGGGTATTGCATGTTCTGTGTCAAATTTGATGCTTGTGGTTTTTTTACCTGACCATTTGCATTACATTATCAAAGTGCCTTTTACAGGTTTTTACAGTGTCTTTTACAGGTTAAGGGAGCATGGTAGGAGTCAGTAGTATTTCTGCCCCTTCTTTACTAATTCCAGTTTAGTTATATCTAATATTGAAGCATTAGTTGGCCAACCTGAGCAGAATAAGGGCTTGTTGATGGAGAAGTGTCTGTAGCATGAGAACATCAGAAAGACTGGTGGGAACCGTAACTTATTTTAAGCACCATCAAAGTTCTGGAGACTGGGTTATCCAGAGAGGTTATAGAGCAACCTTTAGAAGTGTACTGGGTTTGTGTGGCCAGGTTTTGGTAGCAGAGGGTACAGGCGTGGCTTCTGTGAGAAGCTTCTGGAAGCTTCCCCTACGTCCAGCAGAGCCAATGTCAGCCGGCTCCAAGGTGGACCTGTTGCTGGCCAAGGCAAAGCCCAGCAGCAGTGGTGGTACTGCCTCTGGGATGATGTATTTAAGAAAGAGGGGGAAAAAAAACCCAGTCTGGAGCAGCCTGTTCCTAAAGGGCTTCACCCCGTGGAAGGGACCCATGCTGGAGCAGTTCATGAAGAACTGCAGCCCAAAGGAAGGGCCCAAGGTGAAGAGTATGAGATGTCCTGTTCCTGAGGAGGAAGAAGTAGCAGAGACAATGGTGAACTCACCACAGCCTCCATTCCCATTTCCCTGCATTGCTGTAAAGGGAGGAAGTAAGAAATTTAGGAGCGAAGTTGAGACTGGGAAAGAAGGCAAGAGAGTGGGGGAAGGTGTTGCAAAATTTGGTTTTTATTTCTCATTATCCTACTCTGATTACACTAGTAATCTAATTTCCCCCAGCTGGATCTGTTTTGCCTGTGACAGTAACTGGTGAATGATCTCTTTCAGCTCTTGTCATGAGCCATGAGACTTTGGTTATGGTTTTTCTCCCCTGTCCACCTGAGGAGGGGAGTAACACAGTGGCTTTGGTGGGCACCTGGTTTCCAGTCAGAGTGAACCCACCACAAGAAGGCTTTCCATTGAGGGTTGGAAAGTCCTAAGGTTTCATGAAGCTTTTCATTCCCTTAGGCTTACAAGCCTTTGCTTTGTACACATTAAAATAATGTCAAACTGTGTGAGTTCAGGAGGACGCAAACTGTGTATGGATGGAAGCTTTTAACCACTCACTCCTGTAACTCTGTGAATATCTTGAAGGTGATTTAGGGCTTTCAGTGTGTAAAGCCCTTGCACAGTTCCTCTGTTGAATGCTATTAAATATACCTTGTTACAGACAGTGAATTACAAACAGCTTCCCTTTTCCTTCACTCCATTTGCTAACTCTGTGTAGTCCTTGAAACAAATGAATTTTTAACATCTATGAGCAATTCAGTTCTGCCTCCTGCTTAGCCTGATATCTCTCCTTCCTCTTCTTGATTAAGTAGCTGGTTTTTTTTAAAGTTATCATCAAAACGGAAAAGGGAATGCCTATTTCATTCTGAAAAATTGGAAGGCTTACTTCTGGAGGCAGTATCTCATATGGAAAATGTCACAGGTAGAAAGTCATTAATTTGGGATGCATTTTAATGTGGGTCCACAATTAAGAAAACTGGGTGAACATTGCTGTCCTGTGTTGAGGGACCACAGGGAAGTGCTCCAGAACCTTGCCCATTACAGAAAGCTCTACTCAGAGTGCGCTGCCTCTGTCTTCTGTCAGCTTTCTGGGGTCTTTGCATTGATGGCCTTTGAATACTTTGGCTTTCTCTGCAGAAGTCACACAATATACTGGACTAGCAGCAATATTTGCGCATTTCCCCAGATCAACATAAGTTGTTTTGCCACTCCAGTGTTGCCAGTCTCACTTATGTTTGTGTCTCAGCCCCAGGACTTATTCCTCCAGGGATCCCACCACAGTGTTTGCACCATGATGAAGCTTTTGAAGCCACTAAATGACAGTTCTTTATCCTTTTCTCTGAAGACTGACTCTTTAGCTATAGCATCAGCTTAGGAAAAATTTAGGCCTCTACACCCAGCCAGCTTTATAATCGCTGCTCTGACCTCACTGTTCTGGCTGCTGTGATAAACTGTCTGTGAACACTAACAGGACTATTTTTATTTCCTCAACTGCTCAGGTCAGGAGAAAACCTATTGTGATGTGTGACTCATGGCCAGGATTATTCTTCTAATACTTGGCAAAGGGAAACCACACTAGATGGATGCTACCTTTATTGAAGCACTTACAGATGGTTTCAGGAACATTTTTCTCTTAATTAAATGTGAATTTTTCTCTACTCATTGAACTATAATGTGTAATAGATTAAAATATTTTTATGTATTTTTAGGCTGACAACTTATTCCACTAAGATAAGAAATAGAAGCTGTATTTAACTACTAGCTGAAAATTTTAAGCTTTTCCATAATTTTCCAATAAGCAGGAAATTAGTAACAGTGTGCTAGCCATTCGCTGCTCTTTAATAAGGTCAATTCCTTAGTGACTGTTCAGTCAAACATAGGTTAGAACAGAACTGCTCAGTCCCAGTTACTGTCTTGTAACACTTGCTGGTCTTGGCTTCGTCCTACTGTTGTCTTCTTAGCAGCTTCCAGCCTCTGAGGCTTTTCTCCAAATTAGCAATATAGCAATGGGACTGAAGCTTTATGAGAGATTTTCATTTGATGCTGTTTTCATTTTACAAAGGCAAATATTTTGCAAATATTCTGCCAGTCTTTCACTTCTGTACTTTGCATGAATATATTTGTGATGATGCCATGTCAAGTCCTGTTTTGCCTGCTTAAGTGTGTTAAATGCAAAGTGAGTTTTATCTGAGTTCGTAATCAGATTTTTAGGCGTTAAGAACTTTAAATATGGATTAAAAACCTGTTGCTCTGGCAGTGTAGAATGTCTACACTGAAAAGATAACTCATCAATCTAGCATGTTATGGCCAAGGCTTGCTTCAACACTACTTTGAAAGGCAGGCAGATCTAAATATTCCTCCCAGTTCCGGGGAGAATTTGTGGCAGAGCTTTATTTCTGTTTGTGGCCATTTTATTGATGTTTGCTTGTGTTCAGACAAGGGTTAACTCTGTGGCAGATTTTTCTGATGCACTGATCATCACATGTAATTTCTAGAAGCACATGCTTCAATGACATTGCTTTGTGTATTAAGAAATGGAACTAAGATGGAATGTCTACCAATACGAGACCAAGGGAGCCTTTCTAGTATTAAGTTAATTTTAACTTGAAAAAGAGCATTGTGAATTATTTCCAATTAGAAGCTAAGTTTATTTTAACTTAGTACAGATACAGGCTACTCAGAAGGATGTATAAACAGTTGGATGCAAAACAGTTACTGATAACAGACTTCAAAATCTCCTCCTTAAAATCTACATTTAGTTATTTCTGGTTAATGCAAAATCGTAAAGGTTAGGGATATTTTTAAGTTTTATAGTTCCTGAAGCATTCACTTCTGGATATATATTACTTTAACTGATGCACAAAGCAGACTTCAGACTTAAGATTGTAATTATCGCACTAAGTCTGCATTATGAGACTATAATTAACACTATATGTGTACTGTATAATACATGTGTATTGGAGTACATATGTATTATAAATATTACAGGAGTATGAGACTGCTTGTTCTGTTTCCAGTGAGAAATGGAGAAGACCCAAAAGACATTACCATGACCTGCTGTCTAACAAGATCTCTCCCAGAATAATGAGCAGATGATACGTTGCTCTGTCTCTCTTTGTATTTGAAGTCTCAGTACTGTTCTGGTAGTAGGATGCCTGTGGTTCAAATTGTTTCAGACATTCATGTCCCCTTGGTTCTCTCTGGAGATGATGTGCTGACCACCAGGATACTGTCCCAGTGAACACAGTGGTTTTGCATGAAATCCTACAAGTTTGTGGCAGGACTTTGGGGAAGCTGGTTCACAAATAATATTTGGCTGGATGGCTTAGTAATTAATTTCATGATCCAGTGATTATTACAAGGTATTAATGTAGGTATCCATCAGTGAAAAAAATGATTTCAAAGACATACAATTTACAGGGGAGAGCCCATTCTGTTGAAAAACCTATAGCCTGTTATTTAGTTCATTTTCTTAGAAAGCCAGTGCAAATTCTGTTTTAATCTCCGGTTTTGAGCTTGAATTCCCTGTCTCCCTATTGAGATCATAATTAATTTAGATTTTGAAAAACTGAAAATTAGGATTAATGTGGAAGCAATTTCTTGGAGCTATTAATACACTGTTGATTTTGTGTGGTGAACTGTTTTTAAAGTAGTTTTCTCATTAACATTCACTTGCTGTTTGGGGTTGAAGAAGGTAAGATCTATAGGAAAAAAAGAGAAAAACTCTGTATACCACATAAAAACCCCCAATGTTTTATTTACAAATAAAGGCTTTTTGAAGTTGAGAGGGCAAAATATTAGTGAAAGTAAGGGCTAGTTGAGATGTCATAAGACTTTGAAAAGAGTTAAAATTCTTGAATGGAGTTCAGGTATCATTTCAGTGTTACTTTGCAAGATTTACACCATGTTTTAATTTACCTTGTTCTTGTGAATGTTGATAGCTTTCTAAGCACGTGCAACATTTTAAATCAGTGGTTTTATTTGTTTAGTTATTTTGAATGTGAAGCTTTTTGTTTGGGTTCCTGGAAAAGAGCTTGAATTAGCTTCAGTCTCTAGGAATTAGAGAAATTATCTTTTGTCCATGCTATCCCTGTTCCCCTCTGTGGATAATGTTGTGGTTCGCATTTAGGTATTATGCAGTTTTTTAAGCAGCGTGTTTACTGAGTTCTGGCTTTTCAGAAGTGCTAAGAAGTGCAGAGTGAATTGAAGTAACACTTTTGGAAAGCAAGTTCGTAACATGAAAACATTCATTTCTTGGCATTTTCTTCCCAATCCAATGGTTTTTTTTAATAGTAAATAAGACAAGCAAGAGGAGATAAATGTAAAAAAAAAAACAAACTGATTTTAAGCATGTCAGTTACCTGTTTTGCTTAATTTAAATCTTTTACCTGCTCTGGGGTTTTCAGGATGAGATAAATGCAAAATGTTTCCATTTTCCCAAGTACTCAGGTGACACTGGCTGTAGAATGATTTGTAGAAAAGGCTGGAAAGTTTTTCCCCTTGTCTATCTCAAAGCTCACCAATAAAGTTCCTATAAAATTCTTTGCAAAGTATTTTAGTTTAAGCTGCTTATCTAAACCTTGGTATTATTGAATGAACGTGAGTCCTCCTGATTCCGACATTGCTCCCTGCTGTTGTGTATAGAAAACCAGACTTGTTTTGGTCTGATAGTAATTTGGTTTAAATGTTGCTGTCTATATTCATTAGCAACTCCTCAGGGCTTTTTTGAGGTGCATGAAAAACAATCCACTCCTGCATCTCTCATTCCAGGAATACCTTATTTATTCTGGTTGGATATGCACTAGGCTCCTTCTGGATGAAAACAGATGAAAATCTCCAAAATTAAGAGCTTACAGTCTGTGCATGTTTGTTGCTAATGTCCTTGATGTTAGCACTCAGACTTTAGATGGCTGTAGCTACCCATATTTGTTTTGATTGCCCCATATTCCCTGTTGATTAAATGAGGGGGGGATGTTGTTTCCACGTAACAAAATGGCTGTTCCTTCCCTTTACAGTTCTCATTTGCCAAGAAAAGTTCATTGCACTGCACTGATGTTGTTTTGTGTTTTCTCCTTCAAGTTAATCTCTGCACAAACTTTTTTATTTGATTTTTTTTTATCCAAAAGGAATATGTTCCTCCAGTATTCTGGGATAAAGTAGTGGTGTAAGTACTAATTTCAGAACATGATGAGGAAAAGAACCTAGTCTTTTAGCTGTAGTAGTAACGGCCTTATTTTTTTCACTTGGATGAATTTCCTTAGATGGGAACAGCTGGAAAATTGATTTCTTATTGATTTCATTATTTTTTTCCCAGCACTGCAAATGGCCTTTTTGTTTAAAGGCCACTTTTACCCTCTTCTTTCTTCCTGTTTCTGTGTCTTGTTCTTTGAAACGTTGTTCATTTTCCTTAAGGAAGGTGCAAACAGTAGTCTGTCATTGTCACTGCCAGCAGATTACAGTGTAAAACCACCATTTCCTACTCTCCACTAGCACGGGTATGTTTAGAGTACTGTTGTAATTAAAAAGCACTGATGAGCAAGGCTTAGCATGATTTATAATGTTTTGGCGAGTGCAGAGGTTTTGGCAAAGATTGCTTTTATCATTTTTTGACCCATGATAGTAACTTAATATATTTCAAGGGTGCATATTTACCCATTGGCTTTGATTCTAATAATGAAAAATGTCTGTACTTTACACGGAGCAATAACAGCTACCAGCACTGCTCTTTGGATTTATATCCCCTGTGGGCACTATCATTGAGACCACTGCAGGCAGAAGCTCTCTTTAAGTAGAAATGCTTATAGGTTGGCTTAATAAAGGACTACATTAATAAACTTTGTGATTTTACAAAGTAATTTTATAATTTTTTTTTAATGTTGTGTGTGGTAACTCCAGTTGTTCAGTTACTTTGGGGGAAGATCCTTAAGCCTGAAGTCAAGACAGTTGCTCTTGATACCTTCCTGGTGGATATTTCAAATGTTGTGTGATAAATACCTTAGTTTAGGAGGACTTGAGCAGTTTCAGCTCTTTTTGCTCTGCACTTCTGTTGTAAGCACCGACTGTTCAGCACACTTGTTGCCTTTTGATCAGATTAAATCTGATAAGAGTTAAGTTTTCTATGTCATCCTGAAAAGTAGAATAATGAATAACAAAGAAAAGGCTTCTGTTCATGGAATCAAGACATGATCTGATGTGGGTTTTTTGGTTTGGAAGTGGGAGATGATTTATGGGCTCACCAGTAAACTTTCTGATACCTGAGTACATTTAGGAAGAGCTATTTATAGGCATATGTAGTATGAATAGAGAGGGAAGTCCATTGTACTACATTTAGTAGGTAGAAGGCATACAGACACCATCATCCATGTGAAGAAGAATAATGGCTTTAAATATTAAAGTGAATGCTTTTATAAGTACCTGAAAGATGCCCAAAAAACAGCAGGAAAAATGTAATGAGAAGATCCTATGAAGCTGTAATACTTTTATTATATAGAAAGAAATCTGTATAGTTGTGCTTTGGTTTAGTAGAATGTACTTAGTAGAAAGGTGTACTTTAGTACAGGATTTCTGTGCATGTAAGTTCAGTCCTGATCATTTTTATTATATTTGTGTAAAAATGATAGTTATTTTCATTTAAGTTAGCATGGTATTTTACAGTACTCAAACACGCCAGATGGCCAAGGATATTTCACCTAAATACAAAATAAAGTTAAAACACTCACTGAAGCCACTAGAGGTCTGATTCAGAAAGAAAATGCTCTAGAAGTGTGGATTTAATTTAAAATGTTAAAAATTCTGTCTTGGTTGGCTTTATTTGTGACCTCCTGAAAGAGTAAGTTTTCAAATACTGTATGACTAAGAGCAAATACTGTCAAACCTAGTTCAGGGAAAGCTCTGAAACATACTTCAGCTGCTCTTGCTTAATTGCTGCTTCAAAGGAATCGTGCACAGAAAACACATTTTGAATTTGAATCTCTTACTTCTTAACAGAACAAGCTATTGAGAGCAAACCCATTCTATTTTTGGAGCATGTTGCACATGTTTATCTTGTTTTTAGTGTAAACTTTGAGGTTTATAACTGTAAATATTAGGGAAAATTCTTTGCTGTGAGGGTGGTGGGACACTGGTACAGGCTACCCAGAGAAGCTCTGGCTGCCTCATCCCTGGAAGTGTCCAAGGCCAGGTTGGATGGGGCTCTGAAAAACATGGTCTAGTCTGGACACATGGAAGGCGTCCCTGTGCTTTGCAGGGGTGGAACAAGATGATCATTAAAGTCCGTTCCAACCCAAACCATCCTATGATTCTATAAAATATATCAATAAAAAATAATTGATCTGTTTAAGCAGTTCATAGTAATTTCAAAAGCATAAGTTGATTATTTTAATCCTAAGTGACAGGAGTCTCACATATAAACCACAAATCAGGTATCTTTCCATACAAGGCTTCTAAGAGCCACCTTCAAAAAATATTATAATGCAGGATTCAATGTCAGCAGTTGTTAACTTACTAACACACCAAGTGGTGTGCAATAATTAATACTGGACAAAAATTCTCTGGAAGAGAAGTGCTAATACTAGAAACAGTTCAGTCTGATACAGAACAGACCTCTGCCCAAATTTTCCTTTTGTTCTGATGAACATGTTATGGAGGATCGTCTCATTTCAAATTTATTTTGTTCCTTTGTTTTCAAGAAGTCATAGATACACCATAACTTCAAAGTAGTTTCTTACCACCTTTTCTTCATGATCCATTTTTTCAGTAAAATAAAAATAACATAAATGTGAATGAGAGAACTGATGACTCAAGAGGTCTATAATGATTCCTTGGTGGTAAAGCTTTCCTAATATATTAAAAAGTTAATTTCAGTACTCTACTTTTATTTGTTGCTACTGCTGGATGTGCCTGGTTTGAAGTTTGGAAGCCCCTCTTAGGGGATGGCTGGTTCACAGTTGGGAGAGTCTATGAGAGGAGACCAAATGTCATGTAAATGTTCTGGAACAGAGCAAATAAATTGGCTCAGGCAGCTTCTGCTGTTAGTCAGGGTTTGTATTGTTAACAGATGTCTGTGTATTGCATCAATAAGAAATAAAATGCCTGTTAGGAGGAACTGCCAGGAGGCTGTGGGGTTGGGGTTAGTCTGTGGCTTATCAAGAAAAGTCCATATCTGATGGGCAAGAGAATCATAAGAGTCTGTTTTCATTTTTAGTTTCAGGGCAGTGAATTACTGAAAAAGAAGAAAACACATTTCCTTTTAATAGTGACTATTTATCCCTGAATCTCCACGCAGCCGACAGTTGACAGAATCCTAATTTCTTCTTCCAAACCAGTGAATAAACTCACTCACCTGTGCTGGCAAATATGCAGAGACACCCTTCTCCTAATGACTGCTGGGAAACAATCATGTGCACTGATGTAGCAGTGGTGAAGCTGCAGTGATAGGCAGGTTGCCTGTTTTCCACAGAAGCAATTTCAAATGACCGGAAAACTTGCTAAAAACTGATAGGAAATTTGGTTTCCTATCATTTGCTTTGAGGATGTCACTGGCTTCTGCTATAGAAAGCTGTCCGATTCCCCTCACTGGAGATGTTTTCTACTGGAGTTGGACAGCCCATCATTTGTCATCCCTATGTAATTGATACTGCTTGTTGGTTTTGTTTTCTGTTGTTGCTGAAAGATTCTTAAACCTTCCTTTTGGTGAAAATATTGGTTCTTTCATGAGGCTTTATCCTTTAATTGACAGGGTTTAGTACATACTTATTCAGAGAGCACCATTTATATACATATATACACATATGTATATGTAAAATAATCCCCCAGTCTTCAAACTGTTTTCTCATTAGGCCTTTCTCATTTGGCAAAACAGGACAAGATACCCCTAAATGTCCATTGAGGTCTTTGGCATATTTAGACCAGATTTAGATAATTAGAATTTCCTAGGAATCAATACAATGGATATGCCATTTGTACTTTTCCTGTATTTAGCTCAGTTAGGTGTATTATTGGATAAAACAGCAAATTAATGACAGTTCTTTTAATTTCTATAGCTTATCTTCTCTGATCTGACAACATCATTGTCACTTGTTTTTATCTTAAACTTCTGTATGGCTGGGGTTAGTGGTTCAAATTGGTGTTCAAATACAGTTTTGGGAACAGTGTTACAGTGTATATTAAATAGTGTGCATAGTATGGAGAGAAGTAAGAAATCATTACTTCTAGTTTCGTAATCAGTGCTAAACTCCCACAAGTTGAAGAGTATGCAGAAGGCATTCAAAGTAGTAAAACTATCATTCTTACTAGTCTTACCTCTAGGGAAGTTCTTTCCTATCCAAGGTGTACATAGAATATTGACTTTATTGTCCAGAAATAAGTCAAATACCTAAGTGAATTGCACAATATTTATTGAGATGTTTTGATTCCTGAAATGCTTCCTAGAGCTTTCTTGGACATCAGTAGCTCACTCAAACTCAAGTACATGGAGACATGAAATGTTTTTACTGTCTCTGCACAAGCCAGCATTAACTAAAAAAAATAATCTTTTTGAAGCACATTGCCAACAGCTCAAAATACCTTTAAAGAAATTATGATCTAAGATTGTATATAAAAGTAGTCTCAATATTAAGATCTTCCCACTTCACGGTGTACATATGTTACATATACATTTCAGGAGAGTGTTGCCTTTCAGATGTAGAACTGGGCTGCTACTTTGTTTCTGGAGAGTGCTTGAAGTTAATATTGCATTTTTTATATCATTTCAGGAGTATGATGATGGCTATGGAGCTGCTTATGATGAACAAAGCTATGATTCCTATGATAACAGCTATAGCACTCAAGCACAAAGGTAAGCCTCCAAATCAACTGTAACTACACTTCAAAAATTCTGTGGTTGGCCAGTTAGTTTTACTTAAAGTTTTTCAATTTCATCTTAAAGAGCAGAAATTTCACAAGAGGTTTTTTTAGAAATAACCACTATGTTAATTGTCTTTACTATCACAGAAGCATAAAAGTTAAATTTCTGAGTGGCTGAAAAGAAACAGAACTGAGAACTTGTAACAGTTTTAGTGATGCCAAATCCTAAATCAACGTTTTCGAAAGTTCAGGGAATTCAGGAAAACTTAATTCAGATTCATTGTGGGAGGGAGGAGTGGGCAAGGAGGGGAGAGAGAAAAAAAGACAACTTTATAAAAGCTATTAAATCATATGAAACATAGCTGATTGCATTTTCTTACTGCTTTAACAAGGTTATATTTATCTTTCACTGTTAGAAAAGTACACCCTTCAGTTTGTTTTACTCCTCTGTGGAATTCCTTGTGACAAATTTGAATCTCTTGCCACTTGTCTTCCTTCTCCCACTTCATTTTCAGCAGTATTTTTAAGCACTTATGATTTATTTTTTTCAAATTTTCCGTTCTTCAAGGGAGTCACTATCTGGCAATTCCGTGAATAATGTTGTGACCCAGTGATAGGAAAAATGTTATGAAGTACAAAACTACTTCATTTTTGTCATAGTGTGAACTTAATGGCAAAAATCCCTTTAAAAATTTAGCAGCTTGACTGATAATCTCCACTTCTGGGTATTTCCAGTGTGCCTTTCTGGAAAGGGAACTTCTGTGCACCATATACTGACTTGTAACTTATTTTCACTCTTTTCCTCTTGGACTAAGCATTCATAAAATGCTCAATAGTAGATTAATATCTTTGACAATGTCTTGAAACTTTCATGGCAAAGTTATGACCTGCCTCTGAGGTAGGGTGACTGAGGTTCCTGTTAATAAATCCCTTGAGATGAATTAGAGTTAAACTGAACAGTGTATATGAGGCAGATTTATCTTAAAACAATTTAATTGCAGCTAAATTATGCAGCTATTTTAGTTCTTTTCTATAAAAGCGTCATGAGAAAAATATATAAGGAAAAGAAAGAGAAGCAAAGGATAAAAGTAGATTGTGGAGAGGAAGGATGTCACCACCCATGGATCCAGTGATGAGACTGAATTGTAATTTTGGTGTCTGTCATCAGAGTGATGCTTGTAGTCTTGATCCATTGGGGATAGGGGCCTGCGAAACAAAACGTTTATTGGGTTATAGATGTTAAAATTAGCATTGGAACAGGCAGATCCCCCGTATTGCTCGTGCCTGTTCCTTGACCCTGTTTCTGTGCTCGTGCTCTGTTTTGTGGTCACCGTGGACCTGAACAGGAAAATTGGCTCCAGGGAGGTGCTGTCCTGCCTTTGTACAACCTCCCTTTCCAGTACTGGTGTACCTTGCCCCCTTCAATGGTCATTGGTGTTTGAAGTGTAGCAAGCCATTAACTCCTTACTGCCCGAGCTTCTTCAGTCAAGAAATCTTAAAATGGTTGAAAATGTTCGGAAAATTATTAAATAAAATACCATAGATCTGCATTACTGCTTTGGTTATTTTGGCTGATTGGAGCTTCAAACTTTGCCCACTGGGAAGAAGGTGGCAGTAGGAGAGGAAGATACTGGTGGGTATTGAGGTGTTGATAAACAGATGCTCCTTAGCCTGTTCTATTGTCTGCTGAATATATAAGATTTACAATGCAGCTTTATCTGAAGTAGTACAGAACTGTTCACAGAAAAATTGAGAACTAAGCTGTTTACACCTGGCATCTGCTCTGCTGTAGCATTGTCACACTCAACTTTTGTTGTGTAAATGAATATTTTTCTGTGCTCAGCAACTTAGTCAATGTGAAAAACCAGAGTGGAATGTTCAAGTGTCATTTTTCTTGAGAAGTAAAATACTGAAATTATCTTTGTGTCTGATACTTGGCTCCTACAGAGTCTAAGCTATTGAAAATTGATAAAAATATGATTTAAGAAAGCAGCAATGTAGGACCTTCAAAATTTGAGACGCTGTAGAGTGTTACATTTCGAGAGCAGTTGCTGGTAATGGATTTTTTTTTTCCCAAAAGACAATTGCCAAAGTAGTCCTCAGCTTTTATGTTGGTAATTCTGTTCTCTCTTTCTGCTTGTAGTGTTGGTAAATGGGTTTATTGCATGCAAACATTTGGTCTTCATTACAAAGTCATTTGCCTGAGCCAAAATTAAACATTACTTGGATTTGATTTTTTTTTTCCACCTTAAGAAGGTTTTCACTCAGATTTTCTTCCTTTGAACTAAAATTAGGAAAAAGCAAATCTCCCAAGGAATGAAACTGCTCTTGTAAAGGATTAATTCATAAGAATATGTATAATATTCTTAGATTTATGTGCACACGCTTAGCTGTCTAGAAGGAGATACTTCTTAAAATGATTGGTCTACTTTGTATTTTACCTGTAGTTTCACAATACATATATTGTTAGATTTTAATTAATTTGTTATCTTCGTAATGATTACTTGACTTTTTCCCCTTAATTTTATTAAGTGCTCTGTGGTAAAAGAAAATAAGAAATGCACTTGCACGTTTCTCACAGGATATCAACACTCATTTTCAGGCATATTTTCTGGCTTGACAAAAAGATTTTTAGGATAGTATTGGCAGGCAAAAAGTAATAACTATAAACAGCCATCTGAGCTACCTAGACCAGCATTCCTGTCTTTAATCTGAATATCAAGTAATAGCCCATATTGCAAAATGTCATTGTGTAACCACTAGGAGATACTTATCATATTTAGGTGCATCACAATGACTTTAGTAAGAAGGAAATTAGGGAAAAGTGCATTATTTCCATAGTTTAGCCTTATTTCATTCATAGTATTTTGCCCTCATAAAACATGGAAAGAAACTGCATTTGTACATGCAGAGCAGTCATGTGTTTAAAATGCATCATTTAGTGACCAGCATGTGGAAATAAATTACTGTTTCCTTTTCCAAGTTAAAAATTGTAATCTTGAAGTAATAGTATTTCTAGTATGTCTTCTGATACTGATTTCTCTAGAGATATTGTGATATTAATGAGTCTGTATATTAAAGAGGAAATCTGAGAAATAGCTAGTAAACTGAAAATGAGTTGGCTCATTAAATTACTTGCTGTAGTTTTTGATATCTAACCAAGTTTGAGTGCAGGAACAGGGCTTAGTGCTCCCAAGTATACAATGTGTGATATGGTGGAAACAGTTAAAATGATCATTTTTGTTTCAAACTTTTTCCTTTATTTAGTGATTCTTTTGTTAAAGATGGAAACTTGCAATAGAATTTTAAATATCTTTGGGGATTTTGGAGATCTTTAAGATGTTGCATGACAGCAGATCTTTTGCTATAGGTGCACAAGAGTGCATTCTCCAAATTCAACCATTCAGTACAATGCAGTGTGACACTCCTTAATTGCTTGTAATCTGGATGTTTCAATGGTATTTCCCAGGAATGGCCAAATCTGAGACGGATTAGGATGGGGTGACTTGTTTAGATATGAAGAATAGAATCTTGTGTATTTCTGTGTGCGTTAAGGTAGTTGAGACTTACTTTGTCTGCTCTGCAAATAAATTATTCCTTTCTTTGTACTAACTGCTTGCTGATACCAGATTGTGAGTGGTTAGAAGTTTAATGGTATTTTATTTGACGTTGTGTGAGACTGTATCCTTCCTTGTGCCTGGCAATCTGAAGTTTGAGTTAAAACCTGCTACAGCATTAACAGAGAGAGAAAGATGAGAGTTTCCTGTGTTCTCATCTATCTTAATGCCCTGTAATCCTATAAAAATTTGTTGTTTTCCTTTAGAATATTTTATTATCCACTGTTGCTTTTTCATGCAACAAAGCCCCAAATAGTGCTTCAGGATGTCCTTTAACAGAATTATTTTTTATGGTCAAAAAGACTTAAAATATCCCTTGAAGCTGTACTGCGCTTTACTAGATACTTAATTGATTTTTAGAAGATTAAATTATGTGTATAGTTTCATTGCAGAGGGATTGTTAGATGATATTTTTATCAGTATAAAATGGGATGGTTAACAATCTGGGGTGCTTAGTCTTGTTATCAAAAACCAAAACAATCTAAAATTAACAAAATATTTTGCAATTTCTGAAAATCAAAGGATAGCAAATACTTCATAGAATCATAGAATGGTTTGGGTTGGAAAGGACCTTAAAGGTCATTCAGTTCCAGCCCCCCCTGCCATTGGCAGGGACAACTTCCACTAGGTGAGGGTGCTCCAAGCTCTTTCCAACCTGGCCTGGAACACTTCCAGGGATGGAACATTCACAAATTCTCTGGGCAACCTGTGCCAGTTCCTCACCACCCTCACAGTAAATAATTTATTTCTAATATCTTATCTAAATCTCTCCTTTTTTAGTTTAATGTCATACACTTTTCTCCTATGACTACATGCCCCCACTATGCAATCAGGCTTTTGGGTTATATGATATGTAGTCAAGGGCATGTTATGCAGTCAGCAATTCCTTCATAAAATTTCTCCTATATACATATGTATTAATTTCACGTGTGCACTTGTGTTCCATAAATCTTTTCAGGATCTTATGGTAAATATGAATTGCAGTTGTGAAAGCCAAACTTGTGACTCCTGGTATTGATATTTGCCTATGTCAGACACATGCAGACTTGTCACCAGCATGTATGCATCCTTACACAACTTAGCTCACTCTTAAAGGACTTCCCAAGCTTGTCTAGAAATGTAATTATTTACTTGGATTTATTTCAGAAAGTAGTGGCTATTTTAATGGCCTGGTGTTAATGCTAGACCAATCTTATTATGAAAATTCACCTGATAGTATTGTGGAGGAATCATGTGCATCTAGTTGGGTCTTCATTTAAAACTGTAGTTTAAATATTTTCAGTATGAAAAAAAAATGTAGTTATTCTAAATCTCTGAAATAGGTTTCAAATTGAGCCAAAGTGGTTTTGGTCCCTTAATGACTCCATACATGATCTGCACAAGTGTTTGCGAGGACAATAATATGGCAAAGGGAAATGGATGCTAATAAATCAATTGTCACTGTCAGCTCACTGCTTAATGGTCTCTAGGATACATAAGATTTATCACTGAGGAATTGTAGAATAATGGTGGTGTATGGAAACAAAGTCCACCAGGGAGATGTACTACATCATTTGGATTTAGCGCTGCCATCTGCTTAATGGCATTGAGATGACTACAGAGGTACTTATGATCAACCATTCATAGCAGTGACAGATGCTGCAGAGAGCTAACATGCCAGGGAACGAGGTTTGGTGCTGAAATTCAGATTATGTGGCAAGGTTGCTGAGAAACGGGGCTGGGTTTGTTCCCTCTCCAGTAGCATTAGAGGGTTTACTGTGTGCTTTTAAGTTTACTATCGAGAGAGAATGGCTAACACAGTTATTGTAGTGCAAAAAAAAAAAGTGGAGGAACCCCATCTGTCTGCTTCAGGTACTTAGAAGTTTCAAAGAACTTCTTTAGGCTTGTCTGCTAGCATTTAAAATGGGGTTCTTTTCGGGGGAGGGGGGCGGGCTGGGGGAGCTTTTGTCTAGCTTTATTTTTTAGCCTACAACAGAGATCGCCAGCCTAAACTGTAAGAGGAACACTTGGTATAACTGTATGCCAGTGTCTGTTGAGGGACAAGAATGAGTCATTTATGTAGTAATGCTGTTTTGTGTTTAATTACAGTTCTAAAAGTATTTTAGATCTTCAGTTGAGGTGATCTCACCTTCACTCTGTTGCAGAATTTAATCTAAACACAAAGTGGAAAAATTAGGACCTGGAGAAATTCTTGGTTTTGTTTAGTTTTCTGCATTTTCTGGTTTCCACATTTACCTAATAGTGCTATAGATTTCTCTTGGCAACCACCATTTTGCCATTGGCTTGAACAGCATTTCTCAGTTGTTCTTTGTGCATATCTAACAATAATTACAATCTCTTCAAATCATACCAAAATGTGATAAATTCTAATCCCTTCAAGTTGCTTGTGAGCCTTGGAGCCTCCCAGTTAACCTAATCTGAGCTGAGAAAGTTGGCAAATTCTCTTTATGACGCCTAAGTTTATTCAGTGCCACTAAATCATTCTGAAGTTATTGTTGATGTGTTGGGAAGTAAGAAGTACATGCAGCAATTTAGATAATTTACTTAAATGCATAAAAACATAACTGCTCCTGTGGTAAGTCCTAGGCACGGTAACAACATGGTGTTATGAATCACATGATTTTTAAGGTTGGAAAAGACCTCCAAGATCAAATCCAGTTGTTAACCCAACACCACCATGCTCACCACCAAACCATGTCCACCAGTGCCACATGGACACTTTTTTAAAGACTTTCCAGATGGTATTTCTTGGGCAGTCTGTTCCAGTGCCTGACCACCCTTTCAGTGAAGAAATTTTTCCCAATATCCAGTATTTCTCACGTGGCAGAGAACTTTTTCACAACTTTCTTTCCGGTTGTTGTAGGGAGTGATAAGGTCCCCCTGAGCCTCCTTTATCATCCATCACCTTCTTTACCATTTATTTAAAAGTGACTGATCCAAGACAGAAAATTTCTTTGTAATGGGGAGGACTATGCACAAAGACCCTGTGGTGGGAAAGGTTTGAGGAATTTTGTGTTCGGTAGCTTGTGGTCATTACCTAAAAACAGTAACCGGCTGTTGGGTTGAGAAGGACTTAGGAAAACACATTGAAATCTGGCAGTGGCCATTGCTAAACTGATGCCCGAAGAATACAACTAAATTGGTTTGCTAAAATCCTTCAAATCTCTAAATACTGCATTTTATGCTATTCCACAGGCGTTTTAGTTACAAGAGAAGCTGATTCCTAGTGTGTGGCTCTTGGAAATACCCTCCTCATTTTCCAGTAGGAGCTCAGATTTTCAGGTGTTTTTTGAAACTGTGCTTAGTAGTCACACAAAAGATGATGACATTCCTGTTTAATAGGAGGATTTTCATGAAGAGCTGAGCATATGGATTTGAAATTGACTCATGGAAATGTTGCTATTGGTATTTGAAAGTTAATTGCTAGCAGTTTGTTTGTGATGCTCAATGTTTTAAATTTACATTGTTGAGTTTGTCAGCAATCATGCATTTCCAGGATGTATAAATATGCATTATATGCAAATGAGTGTCTGCTACTGTAGTTTTCCAAGATGTAATTCTCTCCATTTTAATGCTTGTAGCTGTTTGTATTTCATGCTTTGACTTATAAATCAAATCAATCTGCATCAGTTTAATTTCTGGGGATTGTGCAAAGGGTTGGCATTTTGTGTTGCTGTTACTTATGAACACCTGGTATGTACTAGAGTGTATTGGAGGTTATAATTCTGCAAAATAAAGCCTTAAAGCATTAGCATAAATAAGCTAATGTAGCTTTTAACTGAAAATCCTGCCATGTGGTTTCCTGCTTAATTTTTGCACTTATATTATTGGAAAAAAATTATTTACTGCAGTTTTTCAGATCTAAATTTACAGGTTCAGATATGTTTTCTTTTTTTATTACATATTGAGGTGAAATATTCAGAAATGCCTCAGTAGCATAGGTAGTTCCAATTGTGAGTCTAGAGTATTTTAATTTTTTAATTGATTTACAGAAATTTGATATGTCAGTAAAAAAAATATGACTAAGGTGATTCAACTGTAGTGATGTAAAAACACAAACATATCTCATGGTGCACTCATAAAACTGGAAAAGGTTTTTAGAATCCTCATGTTGATATTGGTAGATGGCTTCACTGTTTAATAAATGTTAGGATTACTCTTCATGTACAAACTATACTCAAAATTCAGTTGGTTCTCTTCTTGATTCTGCTATTTTTAACTGAGGCTGTGCCTTCCTATTTAGGAAACAAAAATACATTTGAAAATAAATTTAGAAAACTAATATGCAGGTGTTATAGTAGTACAAAAAGTAATAACATCAAATTGTAAGTATTGAGGAATAAAAAAATAATTATTTCATAAAATTATATTAATTTTGCATGATTGGTTTAATTTTACCAAGGTGATTTTACAGCATCTTAAACTGAATGTTTGGATTCCACAACACAATTACAGAGGATTAGTATATGGTAGGATTTTGAATTTCTTTTCCTTGACTGATTACACAAGTGAAAACATGAGGAAAGGTCTAAGTGGATCTTCCAAATCCAAAAAAGGAAAAAAAATCCCATTAATGGAGAATATTTTTTAAACAGTAAGTGCTGTATTGTACCAATTAGTGTAACTTGTGGAATTAGTCGTAGTTTAAAAAATCTTAATTATATGAAGGCTTCAAATTAATTACCGCTTGTTTTAAAAATAAAGTTCTTTAAGCTTGGAGGGTGGAGGTAGTGAAGAGGAAGGGAGAGTGTCCATTTGCCAGGATCAACGAGATGCTGTAGAAGTGGTGCTGGATATATGGGCTTTGGAGATGGAACATGGGTAATCAATCTTACAAATTAAAGTTATTCATTTAGAAAGGACTTCTCAAATGTCTCATATTATAATTAACTTTCCAGCAGTTTGATGACGAGATACAGAGATAAGGAAGAGAGACAACATAGTCTCTCCAGACTAGAGAAAGGACGTCTTAAATTTACATTTGCAGTAGACAGAGAATGACATAGATATAGGGAAGACATCTTTTCCTGTTGTGGGGTTAAGAAGGAACTTCACTGGAAACTCACACTTGGAAGCCAGTGCCTATTAGTTGAATGAAAAAACAGGCTGCATCAGCTCAGAACATATTTTTGTCACAGAACATGTTTTTGCAGATGAAGATTTGACACTATTTTGCTGGTTGATAGTCAACACACTTTGTCTGCTTACTAGCAGTAATTGGAAGTTGCAGTTTTCTCTCTGGCTACCCTGTTGTATTCAGTTTGCTTTCAAGGGAAGAAAAATCTTGCCTCTTTCTGTTGGTATGGAAATACCCATTTAATTGGGCAACTTAAAAATGGGAGATGGTTGCAGGAAAACTTTATAAGGTTGCAATAAAACTTGATAATAAACTTTATAATAACTTTATATATATTATAAGGTTCTTAATTGTTTGTCCTTATATTTTATTTCAGTAGAAATATCGAGAGCTGTAAATTGTGCTTTTAAGCACAATTTTGATATACTTCAGGTATAGATGAGGAAAAATACTGTTAGTAACCATCATAACCACATTTATGTTGGTGTGATTGTATCGTGAGAGCAGTATGTAAAGCACCTGAAACATATATATGGATAGAAGTAGTGGAGCTCACATGAAGCCAGGAAATGAGTCTTTGCACTTAAATTGATTGAATTGTCCTTAAGAGGAAGAATCCTGCCCTACTATACTTGGAGAGGCAACGTTTGGACCCTGCTGGTGCAAAGGATGTTAGGGAAGTACTAGAAAGATCTTGAACATGGTAAAGCTTATGATTATGCAGCCTTGAAAACAAATTTAATCTTTCTTTTACCAAATGTATTCCTTGATGGCACTTTCATTATTTTTGAATAATATAAAACCAGGATGGAATGATACCTTGTCTCTCAAATGTTCTTCAGTTTCGACTGTTGAAAGGTGTGCTGTTCCTTCAGTAAATACAAAATCTAACAAGTTGAGGTGTATATCCTCTGGAGCAGTATATTTTATGATGGAATGGTGACAAACCACCTGTGCAGTTCCTGAGGACAGTGTGTTAGAGGCAGTGTTGCCTTGTACTCCAGTCTGTAACAAGTAGCATCATCTTGGATCTCAAACAGCATCACGTGCAGGACTTAAAAAATAACCAAGAATTAGCCTCAGCTAATACCCTCAGCTCTTTCCAGTATTGCAGTGAGTGGTCTAAAGATTCTTTAACTGATTCCTCTCAGATCTTCTCTGTTCTCTACTACTTCCACTGTCCAGAATAATCTTGTCTGTTTGGAGAGAGAGGGAAGAAAATACATCTTTTTCTGATGTTAGTGTTGTTTCATGCCTTTTTTCTTCATTTAGCAGTTGCAATATGATTGGTGCACACCTGGATAGTTAAAGACTTCCAGTTTAGCTTCCTCTGGTAGCAGTTCACAACCTGCTTTGCAAACTAGACAGACGTGGTGTGGGGTGGCTGGGGCTTGGTTCTAATTCACCAGCCAAACCAAAATGCTGAATTTATGCAACCTGAGTTTTTAGTTTTTCTGCTGGTACTTTCTTATTTGATGTAGTGAATTTTTGACATTAATATGGTTAGCATTTCTCATGTTCAGGGATGTATTATTGCTGTATTCTATTCCTAGTTTCAAGGTAAAGCTGTAGCTCCTGCTGCTGCTGTTCCTGAGAAACCTTATTGGTACCACATGCTTCAGTCACCTCTTCTATTTGCCATTTTCACTTCCTCTTTTGAGAGGTGGTACATGAGAATATAGTGGGCATGGGGGGAAAGACTAATTGAGTTGAGACAACAATAACTGGACATTTCAGAAGGTAAAACTGCTTTAGGCAACTGTGTAAAGTTCTGCTAGAAATACCTAGACAGTTCTGTGCCTGGTAGGTAGCACCAGAATGCAGGTGCCTCTGAGGACATTCCATTATTCAGAAGTGAAATATCTCATATCTGCCATAAAAGGTAATTGCTAAATAGTGATAGCTAAGAGAATCCTTGAGAGGGCACCCTGGTCACCTTTTAGGATTACAGGTAACAGTTCTGCTGTTTGTGTGTCCATTTGAAAGTACAATAGGCTATAATTCAAGGAAGATTGTATCATTTTTCTGTATTTTACAAAGATTTCACACAGAGAGAGGTCTCAGTTGTTTTCTGAGATCATTATCTGGTTTACACACATAAACTGAGATGCAGGGATAAAAATATGTACCAAAGAAATCTCTACTAAGTAGCAGCAGAACTGGGCATTAACTAAAAATTTATCTACAAGATGCAAGAAAATATGTGGACCTCCTCTTGATATTCTGGATTTCTGCTGTCCTACTGTAAGCTGGGTTCCAGAATATGGTGTTCTAGTTGTCCACAGAAGCATTGAGAACAGATACTCAATGTTCAAGACAATTACGGAGTTACGATAAGCTTCACTGCAGTGATTGTTGTCTTGGACACTCTTCTGTTGACAGATGCTTTTTGTTATCAGAAGTAGCTGAGCATGAAGCTCTGACAGGAGTGATGGAAAGAGGCATATCCTTATGGAAGAGTTCTCTTCAGATGTGATCATATCAGTCGGGTCTATCATATAAGAACTCTTGCTAGAGAGATCCTCATTTGGTTTTTTTACTTTGCTGTTTTGTGCAACTCTGTGAGAAGCACAAAGGTGCTGCTTATGGAGCTTCTCTTGGCACAAAGGGAAACCTTGGTGTTTGCAAGGGTTTTATTGTCACAGCCTGAAAATGCCCCGTTTTCTGTCTAAAGAGATCAAAATTATTTCTGATACTCACGTGAAAAAGAAAAAGCAGAAATTTTGGTTAGTTTTTCCCTAACAAGCAATACTGGAAGCTGAACTGTTTGCAAAGGCTGTTTTTGTCTTTCATCACTGAAGCCAAAGAAAGCTTCAGACCACTCACTGCTTATATCAGGCCTGTCAGTGCTTAAGTCTGGGATTTTCCAGTAAACTAGAAGCTTTCAGTGAGAGACCTTTTAATCTCCCCTTAGCAATCAGGCTCCCTGCCACACTGCTTCTGTTTCAAGCACAGAAATGTCATAAAGACCATTCTGAAAGATGCCTGTATCAAATATAAAGAGCTGTGGCAGTCTCATTAATTAATTGCAATCTATTTTTACTACTTTGTGCATTTTTGGAAGTACAGTTGGACTGTGTGGTTGATCTGTGTGTTTTAGGATTGTCCCCAAAATAGCCTAGTGACCTCTTCTGATATGGAATCACAGAATTATGAAGGTTGGAAAAGACCTTCCAGGTGAATCCAACCTTTGACCAAACGTCACCATGTCAACTAAATCACAGCACTACATGCAATATCCAGAAATTTCTTGAGTACTTCCAGGGATGGTGACTCTACCTCTTCCCTCAGCAGTTCATTCCAGTGTCTGACCACCCTTTCAGTGAAGAAATTCTTCCAGATGTCCAACCTGCATCTCCCCTGCTACAGATTGAGACCATTTCCTCTCATCCTGTCTCTAGTTGCCTGGGAGAAGAGACTGACCCCCGCCCCGAGGAAGCAACCTCCTTTCAGGGAGGTGTAGGGAGCAGTAAGGTCTCCACTGAGCCTTCTTTTCTCCAGACTTACAGGTTAACACCCCCAGCTCCCTCAGCTGCTCCTCATAGGACTGACTTTCCAGACCCTCCCCAGCTCTGTTGTCCTTCTCTGGATGTTCTCCAACATGTCAGTGTCTGTCTTGTAGTGAGGAACCCACCAGAGTTGAGTTGAAATGACCATTCTGTTGATACCTGTCCCAAGAGAATATTCCAGTATCTCTAGGCAGAATAAGCTAATAGTTAATAACGTATGAAAAGTAAAGTTCCTTAAGACGTAATCATCATGCCAAGAGCAGTTAATTCCTATTTGGTTTTTTTTATAAACATTTGTTCTATTATGGTTCATCAAGATATTTTCAGAAACAAATCAGCTTAGTAGAAAAGCCTGAGAAATTGAGGTCATTTTTCATAGGGTCTTTGAAAGCTTATGTTGAATACCTCTAAATTAAAGTATTTTAAAATACTTCTCATAGTGATTCTAGAGAAATGGCAGGAAGCTTTTCAGTCCTCTAGTTTACTAAATAAAGCCTTAGAGAAGCATTTCTACTTCATCAGTGATGCTATGCTAAAATCTGAGCTTGCTCTTTTTTATCTGAAGCTTTTTCTCTTACACAGAAAACAGGCGTTTCCCCTGGCCTCATTTAAACTATTTAAGCCTCCCTTCACACTTCCTCTGAACAGCGTAGGATTACTGCCCAGCCCTCAGCAATTAGAAACAACATGCTTAAGTTTATTGTTGTTTTCTAATCCTTCCATAGCATTAAGCAGTTCCAAATTTTTACACTGACATGGAAAATCAAAGCATTTTTTTCTTTGGCATCTCTGTCTTTTTTCTTGTCAGCCCAAAGCCATTATGGACTGGGAATACAAGAGAAGTTAAAAAGAGGGGGATATAAGCAAAGGGTCTGTGTGTACAGAAGATCTGAATCACAGCTGATACTCTAGTGTTAATTGCACTTGTATCATTTACTTGATGACTAGGAAGATGCTTGAAAACTCAGCTGGCTATAGCGTGTAATCCAATTATTTATCTAAAAAGAAGATGCATGGGAAATGAAGAAAAATAAAGGAAGTGGTTTCATGAAGACAATTCACATCTGAAACAAAGGAACTCCAAGCAGAGTCTGTGTTTAATCTTACTGAGTTTAAAAAGGAAAGGATCCATGTAATTTTTCTCCTTTTTTTTAATTTTTCTCTTTTTTTTTTTTTGTGAAAGGAGGGAGTCACATGAGGTAAAAAAGAAAATGGACTGGGTTTGTGGATTTGTTTTCCTTTCTATGAGACAAAATGAAAGGAAGAGTAGCAACCTGAGGTGGTGGAAGGTGTCCCAGCCCATGGAATTAAGTGATACTTAAGCTCCCTTCCAACCCAAGACTTTGTGATTCTATGAAAAGGCCTTTCCTTGCAGAATAAATCCATTAAAGGAAATAAAGAGCTTAATAGTGTTCAGTCAGAATGCTAAGCTGTCCGAGAATATATGTAAGAAGAGTCTTAAGTGTAAAGGATGTATTTAAAAGCAAAAATGTATATCGTATCTTCTGTCCCAAGGAAGAATTGTTTAATAGAGCTGCTTAAGTCCTCGCAGCAGAACTGACATCAACTATATCAGCTGGTTAATAAGTTAAAATGTACAATTTAGACATTTGGTATTGCAGGCTGCTTTGACTAGGTTTCCTTTTTGCAGGCAATTGCTTTGAAACAAAATACAATTCCATAAGCTGTAAGTTCATATACAGTACTAGATTTTTCTGTAATTCTGAAAAAACTCAAAAAAAAACCCATTACGATCAGTCTTTGTTGTGAATGCCGTGGAATATTCAGACTCTGTTACAAATTAAATGAAAAATTACCTTTTAATATTTTTTTTTTTCCACCCAGAGCTGCTTACAGCAATCTGTATGTACCATTTTCTTTGGGCCTTTAGGCTTTCTCAGTTGAAGCTTTGGGTTTAACATAGAGGTGACTGGAGAATGTTGGCATTGCTGATAGAACATGAATGAAGTAGAACAGGGAGTACTGAATTGCACTGGGCAAGTTTACTTCCCATTATACCTTGCACTTTTCAGACAGATTTTGAAGGGTTTTCTGTTAATAAAGATAAGTTGTGATGTGCTTCCAGTATAAGTAAAAGGTTCCTTCCTTTTTGATGTTTATTTATTTTGCAGTTTATGTGCTGTAAAATGAGTAATTTTTTTGTTTAATAGATATATTAGGTCTATGAAATCAGACCTCGCAAAGTCATTCTGACAGGATTGACAGATACAGGGATGGGGCTCAGCTGCTTTAGGCTTCTAAACTTGATGACAGCCTTAAAATAAATAAGTGCTGTGTGGAAGGATAGTGAATGTCAGTTTTCAGTTCATTGTCAGAATAAAGACTTCCATTACTGGCTGCTGCAGGGAAAAAATACTTCTTATTACTTATTACTTACTTTACCCTTATTTTGGAATCCTCATCACATGAGAAACCATAGAGAGCAGGTTTTGTAGAGATACTGTTTTTACAGGTCTTCGTAGTGCATTCTGGTTAAGTTTTTGTTTAGGAAGCATTATGCCAGCAATTGAAAATCCTTATCCAGACTTTTTAGATACGCATTTGCACACACCAAAACTGTTATTTTTTTTTTTGGCCTGGTTATTTTGTAGGATTTAAAAATTTTTAGTTTAGGGGAAAAAAAGAAAAAGGAAAAGAAACCCAAACTAAAACACAAACAACCCAAGCACAACAAATTATTTTGTCAGTTCAGAAGTAATTGTGATGTGTTGTTTGTTTTCTATAAATGCTTTACCTGCTAATTCTTGTAAGGCTATAAATTGTTTATTTTCTCTCTGGTGTTTATTGTGTTAGCAATCAATCTAATGTTAGGAACATTTTGTCAATATCAGTAATTACTTGCTAGTGATCATATATTAGTGATTTCCTTCTCACTCAGAATGACTTGGTGGCATCGGTTCGTAGAGTCTTTTCAAATATTGTCAGCCCTGACACTGGCTGTGGTTAGAAAAAAAACAAGAAAAAAACCTATTAAGGCACTTCCTTTGGATGTCCTAGGAACTGTATAAAAGACTACATATAGTTAGACTCACATGAAATTTGAAAACATAATGGAATAGTGTGTAATAAGGATTGTTCTTCAGTGTCCTTTTGCGATCTTAATATGAATACCATTATGAAATGGAAGACTGGTTTAGGCCGTGGTTATGGTATTCACACCCACTTTTAAGTCCTGACAACTACAAATTCCAGCTTTTAACATCATTCTTTTGTCATTTCTTATCTGCCTGTTAAAATTATAGCATTTCTATTTGTCTTCTTCTGTGTTGTTTTGAAGACACTGGAACTTGTGCACACACAGCAGCTGTATAACCCTCCAATCAGCAAATTGTTTGCCCTTTATTGCATTCTTATCAGTGAATTTGAAGATAATAAAGGCAAAGTGCTAGGCAGCAGTAGGTAATGAAAAGGAGTTTATAAGACAAATTAATTGGTTCAGTACCTACATCTCCAGTTTTTTCATTAACACTTGTAAGATCTTTAACCTTCCCAACTATAATTTTAAATGAAAAATTCTCACATCTGCATTTACAACATGGATGAGTACCTGAGCGAGGAAAAAGAAAAATCCTAAATGAAATTAAATATAGTTTCTAATTACTAAACAAGCAGGACCTCAGTTGTCACTGTGACACAGATACTTACCTTTCTTAGGGCATGCCCTATATCCTTCAAGCTTTCTTTTCAACAGTAGAATGAGTAACAAAGATTTCTTATCATAACTGTTTCTTTCTTTTTCTTTCCACACCCCTCCTGCCCTGCAGTGGAGCAGATTATTACGACTATGGCCACGGACTGAGTGAAGACACCTACGACTCCTACGGTGAGTGGCTTCATGAGCTCAACGACTGCAGCAGCAGACTCTTGAAAAAAAAACCTAATGAAAGAATAATTTCCATGAGGCGAGGCTCAGTCCTGCAGCAGGGAAAGGCTGTTCAGGGATTCCTGAGCTGTCACAGAGCTCCTCGTGTGCTTATTGAGAAAAATGCCCTCTGTGGTCTGTTAGCTAACGCAGTCATGGGAAACTAACACCAAGGAAGTAGAGAAAATAAAACTTAAATCATGATGCACGCAGCCTTTTCATGTCACATTCAATGAGATTTAAGGGAAAAGAATGGGGGTGTAGGACCTTTCTCCTGGCTGCCAAAAGCAAATGCGTCTGGTGTGGCACAGCTTGCACTGAGACTTGGTACAAGGTAAGAATATGCTGAAGCTCCCAGCTGAATTAGGGCCTAATTGAGTGTGTTTTAGCCTTGTATGGTCTTTTTGTATGAGTTCATTTTCATGCATCAGTCTTGGGAAATCAAGCAGGGAGTCATTATGTAAAGGTTAGGGAAGTACTTTAGGTAGCTAATAGACGTGAGGGCAGTGGGTTACTCCATATAGAGACAAAACAATGCGTAATGAAGCAAAAAACATATGCCAGTGGTAAAGATCTTTTTTTTTTAAAATATAGAAGCATGGTAGTGACAGGTTTAATTAAAGAAATCTGTTACGGGTTAGAAGCATAAAGCATATTAAAAGGCACGTTTGCTTAAGGGATAAATGTTAAGTCTCTGGCTAGAGATCAGAGAAATGCAATCTAGGTCTCTCAAATCTCAAACATTTGAGGGTTTTTAGTAACCTGTGTGAAAGTTGCGATTCTGAGTAATGAATGCTTCAATGGTTTTAGAGCTCTACTTAAAATTTTCCAAGGTCTATCTCTTTAACTTCATTAGGAAGTGCTTCCTGCTGAAAACTAAAATGACCTTCACTAAGTTGTGATAAAGGCACCTAATGCAGTAGTTTGCCCAACATATCTGCTTAAACTAATTATTTTGCTTAAGGGGAAAGTCAGTTCATCAAAAGAAGAGGTCACTTGAAATTCCTCTGTCCCCCAGCACTTTCAGTTGGTGTTGATAGATATATAGCTTAAATCTTTATTTCAGCATTAAAATAAACTGTTTGCCATTAAAAACCTGATATTTCTAAGACTATTTCATTAGTGCAGAATTGATGGGGGAAAAAATGTATGAAACTGCTTAATGTAGATAGACTGATGGAGAGAGATATTGATTGCAGTATTTAAGGTTGAAAATATGGATTTTTTATTGCTTTTGCATTTAAATTTGGTTTTCTATTTATCAAAGCACAGCCACTCAGAATATGAAGTGATGTATTTACTCAAGTTGAGAGAAAGACTATAAATACCTTGAAGAATGATCATGGGTTGCAGCCACTGAAGTTTTTGCACATATAAGTAGTTGTACACTTCATTTCTTAAGTGTATCAGTTAAAAGCAGAGTTAGAGATTAATAACCATCTTCACTATATGTAAAGAACATTTGGTGCCTCAGACTAAGACTGCCTAGTGAGCACATGGTTGTCCACTGCTGGACAGGAGGAAATTCAGATTCCCAGGAGGTATCTGAACTTTTTCTCTGAGAAACTCAGGTGACAATCCAGAGGATGTAGGAAGAGTATCAGTGTCTTTAGGATTTGGAGCCCTGAACAGCACCAAAATGAAAACTGATAAACAGTAAAGTAACTCTTCACCCTACTGATTTTATCAACTGCTTGGAAAAGAGCAAGTATTCCCCTTAAACTGTAACCAAGGTTGCTCTTTTCATTTAAACAATTCTTGCAGCAGTGTTTAAGAGCTTGGATATTTTTAATTCCTACCCCTCAGTCAGCTGCCCTTACTGTTAGGCTCAGGGTCTTTTTCTTTTTTAATGTAAGCCTTGCTTTCTGGGTGATGAAGAAGCACAAGAGGTTGTTACCAGATACTTGCCTGAGGTGCAAGTTTAATTCTTTCAGCCTTACACCGAATTTGAACTTGTTCCTGTTACCTCCGAGGCAAATATCCTGACCACCTGGGTATGATTTATAACCTGGACTCCACAGGCAGCCACCTACCACCTACATTATTAAAAAGTAGTTAGGAACAGGCTTCTGCAAAGGGATTGTGAAACTGAACCCTTGGCATATCAGATTTTTGTCATCTAATTTCAGATATCTGATGTCAGAGCAAGTTACCTCAGCATTCAAAGCATAGGGGTTCTTTGAGGTTTTTTGTTTTGTTTTTTTTTTAATGGACTAGAAAGACAAAGCGATGTCTACATTTTAGTTTACCATACATCTGCATTCCACCCTTAGTTTATGGATTGCATTGGGTTCACTTGGGGCACCTGTCTGTTTAGGGCAGGGAGACATAGGTATGGAACTGGAAAATAGGTATGAAAGCACATACACTGTTTAAAGTGCTTTTACTTTTTGTGTTGTTTTTTTTTTTGGTGCTGTTTGTTTTTAATTTTTGTTCTCACAGATGCAACATAGTACTCTTATTTGTTTACATCATTAAAGTGTTCCTAAGTACCGTTTCATTGTTTCATTATGCTCTGCATTTATTCCTGTGTTTTCCCTTTTGCAACTGCCTGGCATAGTAGGTCTGACTCTCATTTAAGATAATAATTTTTGCTACTTTATTAAAATATTTATTACCATTAAAAGGTGGTAGGATTATGAATCATTAAATATAGCACAAGCCTTTTTACAAACTTACTTTATGGCCAAAATTCAAACAACCAGTGTTTCTTGTCCTTTTAATTTTTTTTTTTATAATCTGTTCTCCTATTTCTTGCATTTCCGGGGAGGTGTGTGTTTACCTCCGGAGAATGGAATATTGGCCCTAGGAGGTTAAAAGCCACAGGTGTTTTTAGTGATTCTTGAGGCTTGGTTTGTGTTTGAATTAGGCCTAAATTGGTACTGATGCAGAGAAACTTATTTCTGAGGGCAGCTTTTTTCCTTATGCATAATTCATAACCTCCATTCATTTCATCATGTTGCAATTATTGGTGTGTCTGCTACTGGAGCTGACATTTCTGTGCATTTGCAACAAGCGGGTCAGGCTCAATTTCCAGAGCCCTAAATGTTTTTGCCATTAGCCTGTCACACTCCCTGCTCTTATGTGCTGAGAAATCATTGTGGGATAGCTCAGATAGATGGGTTGTACCCAGATTTCTTGTTTCGAGTGTTAGACTTCACTTTGTATACCTTGTTTTCTGTAAACAGAATGTGCTTGTTTGATTCACAGATAAGAAAAAATAAGTACAGCATCTGAAAATGTTGGAAGGGCTCTGACTGTATTTTCTTTTCTTGTAGGGCAAGAAGAATGGACCAACTCACGACACAAGACACCTTCTGCAAGAACAACGAAAGGAGTCTACAGAGACCAGCCATATGCCAGATACTGATTGTACTGTCTGATGTTGTGAAATATCCAATCTCCACCAGTCCTGTATACTGTTCAAAGTAATTTTTTCTATGAACAATCCCTTTTTATTAACTCAAAGTGCATAAAAAATCTGAATGGATGGACTGAACTTAAAACATTTTGTTGAAAGAACAACCTGGACAGAAAGATATGTAAAACAAGGAACTTTGTTATTTCCAAACTGTGTTTGAAAAAATAGGTGATCAAAAAAATAACCTTTGATTAACTAGTGTTAAACAAAAATAGGTTTACTAAATACGTTAGTCCATTCTTTTTAACATAAGCGTAACCTTTTATTTTAAAGGTTTTCAACAATTTAGTTTTTAGCTTTTATTTTCAGCCATTTGTTAGATTTTCTCTTTGCAAACATGCGTAAAAAGGGAAGCAAACTACAAATGCGAATAATGTGGTATTTTGTAACTCAAGTCTTGAAATGTTCTGTAGTGTTAAGCAAAGTTTTACCCTTGCTTGATACTAAATAAACTTTTGAAAGAAAATCAGTGTGTGTGAGATTAATTTTATGCTTTCTTATAATAAAACTTCATAAATAGTAGTAAACAGGGAGAAATGTTTAACAGTGGTCAGTATAAAAGGCTTATATTAAACATTGTGCAACTTCTTTTAAAACAAAATGGTTTAAACCTAAATGTATCTTTCTCTATACTCACAGTAGATATAAATGCTGTTTAAAATATCCAAATGGTATGGATCTGCTTGAGTGCCACATTAAATCAAAATACTTTTGTTTAAAAAATGGTTTAAAATAGCTAATGAATTTTCTGGAAAAAGATGTGACTAGTTTTCACCTTGTTGAGCATTTTTTCACTAGTGCAACTTTGGAATTTTTATGAGAATTTTGGTACGTTAATGACCACCTCGCTCCGTGCTGGAAGCAATAAACACAAAGCTTTTAAAGACTTTCTGACTTGACTAATTGAGGTCGCTTTCGTCAGAGGCAGAGGATGTGTAACCCTTAAAACGGTCTTCATTTGCAAAGGTAAATAAATCAAATAAGATTTTAATCTCACTTAAGTTATCTTAATATAACCAATAAAAACAGGGAGGCTACAACTTAGAAAGTTTCATTTTAGAATGTAGGAAAGACTTGTGAGGACACCTAAATTCTCATTTTAAAACGTTTAATTTGTGTTAGTCATCTAAAAAGCCTTAGCTTAGCTAGTTAAATTTGGACAAACTATTCCCTATTAAACAACTGTAAAACCTCATAACCAATAGTTTGTAATATATTATTTTTCCATAAATTCAAGTACCTTAAACATTGCAAATGTTATCTAAAGCTTTTTAAAGCATTGTTTCTATTAATTATAGTTTGATTTATATTGTTTTCTTCAGTTTTTATTTGAAATTCTTTGAAACTTAGTAAAATTCTTTTTTTTCTCTCTTGTCAGGAAACTCACCTCCTTGGACAGCCAAGAGAACAAAAACCCTAATCTTCTGATGCTTTGGTAGGTATCTTTGCTCATCTTTGAAATTACTAGCTAAATAATGGAGCTTTTGATCTGGTCTTTAATTCTGCGCGAAGTTTTAATTTAGGTATCGCTGCATTTGTTCAATTCTGGTAGGAAAAGTAATGCTTTTAAACTAACATTAATCAGGTCATTAAGCTGTCAGAGTGTGTGGACAGTCCTCTGGCAGTTTATTGAAAGGTGTACGTAGCTTTGACAGCATCTCAACCCTTTAGGTGTTTGATTGGACAGAGGAAGCTGAAGGAACTGAATGTAATTTAATGCTAGTCATTTTCAAATGGAAATTTAAAACACTAATCTTGTCAACAAATACATCTAAAATTTGAAGAATACATTTTGTAGATTGATTTTCAAAGTCAAGCATTTCTTCACAAGTAGCAGACTGATTTCTGGCATAAAATGAAGGAGAACAAATCCATTAAGAAACATTAGCTGAAGAGTAGCTGGTTCTACTGTTTCTGGTCAATTCAATATTTAATGTAAGGAATAATTTAACTATATTTATGCTCAGATGGTGTATATTTTAAATAAAACAGATTTTTATTCTACTTGGAATGGTAATTCTTCCTGCTAACCTCATGATCTCAGTGCCTTAAGTTGACAAGGCTCAGATAAATAGAGCTCTATACTGTGAAATATTGCGTAAGTTGCATTGCCTCTGTGTACTGCAGTAAATTTAAGAGGCTGCTGTCACAGGCTAAAGGAGCCTTTTGTATATACAAAATGGCTTTAGAACAGTTTTGAGTGTTTTAAGGGCTTAAATCAAAGGACTCTTTAAGAGTACGAGAGCTTGGAGAAGATTTCTTCCCTTTGGGGCTCAGAGGGCAAAGATTTAATACCAGCTGCTAGAATTGCTATGGCAAAACTGAATATATAAATATCTTTTAAAAATATTTACAACAATTGGCCAAATCTCTCCTTCTGTTCACATCTTAAATCACATAATATGATGAATTACATAGGAAGTGTTCATCTGCAATATCATGTAAAATATTAAATAGAATGAAACTTGAAGGCTTGAAACTAAAATATCTAGTAGCAAGGGTGGCTAGTAGATAAGTGAGTGAATCAGAAATAGGTTCACTGTTCTGTAATGTCTATCCAACTCTCTTATTTAATGTCATATTCACTAAGTGCCTCCAGTATGGAGGGTGAATGTGTGATCAGCATGTGTGATTTGTGCAACTTCTCTGCTGCTCTGCCCTGAAGTCCTTGAGAACCCTAAATTGTTTTAGGTTCCCTTTGGAGAGTAAAAATGTGTCTCCTTGATAGCCGAGGCTCTTTAAGTGCACCATTGAATGTTTACCTTGAGTCTTCCTTCTTCCAGTGCTCCACATTGATACATCTTATTTCTCCTAAGAAAGTGTGCTTTCATGCCTCTTAAAAAAAACTTGTATGAATTCTCATGTGCTGTGTGTGCACAATAAACTACATCAGTTCAAACAACTGATATTGGATATTCTTCAAAACTATATTTTTGCAGTGCAAAACTTCTCTTGACATTTCCTAAAATAGCATGCACTAGCATTGTTCTGCTATTGCATTTCTCTTGTGGGTATTTTTTTTATGTGGAGTAATCTCTTAAATCCATTAGATTTTGTTCAGAGGGAAAAGTAATCTAAAAAGGTCTCTAAAATAAAAACCAAAAAAAGTAGAAGGGCAGCCTTTCTACCATTGTGATAAACAAGCTAAGTGTGTTTTCATTCCACTAGAACTTTGTACTCTGACATTGGTCTGTTACTGTATGTTACTGGTCACACAAATAATGTTAATGGTCATAATGAATCATGTCAATAATTCACCTTTATTGACTCTTTTTATAACATTTGCACTGAATTTCAGTGATAGCAATTTTTGCAATGGTTGCCTAGATCTACATACATTTATTATATTGTATGATTCCCCTACTTACAGTCTGACATTCTTCAGAGAATTCATGGTCTCTAGTCTCAAGATACATACAAATGAAGTGTATTTTGCTCTTTTTCAGGAACTTCTGCCATGTTAATTATGGACTGCTTAGAGCATTGTACTTACTCGTGTGCTCAGACACTGACAAGATGGAGTATGAAAATCCTGCATAGCATTTCTTGTATGAAAGCCTTAAAGTGTATAACAGCATACACTTTTTAAAATAATTCTATATTGAAACTCTTAATTGTATAGTGATGTAAAAATGTTTTATTTGGAGCTCAATAAAGAATTTCCATATAAGTTCCTGTTACAAAGCAATAATGCAATCTCCCGTTCTTTAGTGACTCTTTTAGCCTTATGCAGCAAGTGTAAGAGAGTGTGTGAGATCCATGGACTAGAATTTAAATGCTTTTGGGAATAGCTTGTCTACCGTATGAACAACATGGATAAGTTAAAATGAAGATTGGTGTTTTCTGTTCAAGCTTTTCTAAATAGCTAATTGCAAACAAGTCTACTCAAAACAAGACTCTTGGGTAGAAATAAGCTCCAACTTCCATTTCCTTCAAAAACTTGTATAACATTAAAGTGTTTAATCCCTGTCAATTATATTGTGCTGCTTATTCTCTTTCACTTGGTGTTTGATGCATAGAAATCTTTTCTCTAATACACAGTCACAGGTTTTCTAGTAGTAGATTCTTGGATCAGGCTTTTACACCTTGAAAAATCTTGTATCCAACAGTCATGTTTCCTCAGTGCTTTCTTGTTTTATATTAATTGTGATTGTGATAATTTGTAACAGAAATAAAATTCTGATAATTTATTTCCATGTGTTCTTTTTCATAAATACTGCTTCTGAATCATGTGTGTCCCATTCCTCAGTCATGGTTCCATCGGACGCATTTTTCTTCACTGAATCTTAAATTATTCCCAAAAGCATAATTTGGTTCTGTGCTGTTTCAATTTTGAAAATAAACAATATCAGTTGATAGTTTCACACCAAAATGCTGCCTCTTCAACAAATTTTCATAACTTCTAACTCCATATACTGACTACTGAAAAATGGCTTTGAAATTGTGGGGATGTGTATAAAATTAAGATTTCCTATTAACTGGCACTGATCAAATAATCTTGAGGAAGACAATTTTTAGTAGATATAAAAAACTAACCATAAAAAAAGTCTTTATTTTTAACCTCTTAATATTTAAAGTGATTTTATCAGTCAGTCTCACAGTCTGGAGAGGGTTTTCCCTGCCATCATCTCTCACTGTGCTAAAACTGCATTTCTGAAATGTTTTCTACAGCCAACAATAGTAGTTATTTAAATAAGTGAAAGCAAAATCAAAAAAACCCCAAAAACAACAACAATAATAACAAAAAGAAAACCGCACAACTTTGAATAAGCACAAGAGATATATAATAATGATTCCTTCAGACTGACAGGCAGGAGCCTCTGGTGTGGAACAGCACCTGACATTTTAAATGCAGGTCAAGTATAAAAACTATATATAGATACTGTGTGGGGAGTTTAGATAAGCAGAATGCAATTTCACTTTCTGTAATTTGGACACCAGGATTACCAACACAAGCTCATTTGAGGAGTGCTATGAACTGTTCAAGGAGTGAAGTATCACCTTCCACTCTGGAGTCATGAACAACAGAGCTGCTCAACAGCTAAATATTTTATAAAAATATTTTATACTAAAATATTTTGCTAGTATGGCTTCATCTGTGACTATCAAAGCTATCTAGAAAATGTGATTTTCCTGAGGTCTTGTCTGATTGCTGACTGGCCTTACAGGAACCACTGAGGACCAGTCAAAGCGGGCTGACTGTGCATATCGAGGTGTAGGTGTTAAAAGCATTTTGATTTGTTTCACTAACCATTTAAGGACTCTGTCTCCAGCCTTTGCAGCCTGGATTTCAGGCTCTTTCCACCCAAACCGTTTCTGCTGGGTTTTATCATCACTGGGTAAAAATTTTATGTTCTTGTGATGGTGTTGTGAGTGAAATCTGGATCCCATTTGTCATTCAAGAGCACACGTGCATGCCCGTGCTGCTTCAGTGATACTACACTGTGGGACAGTCCTGATGCACTGTTCCCAGGAGCCAGTTCTAGGTGACATCAATTTACTTAAAATTTGAGTGAGGGTGTGAGCCTTCTGATCCAAATGAGTTGTCCAGTCTGCATCACAGCCTTTCCAGCTGTGTCTTTGCTCTTTTGGGGATGGCCCCACGTTGACGTGCGTTATAAATGTATGAAACGATGCTCCATGTCTCTGAATTAGAACATCCTTTGAGGTCATATGTCTTTCAAAATGATGTTCCAGAACACACATTTCAAGTTGGAACTTCATCCTGGGAGTGAAGGAACTGAAAATTTAAAAATCAAAATGCAAAGTTAAAAAATACATCTATAATGAAGCGTGATAAGTAAAATCAAATCTGGTCTTGAATGGTTCTGCACACATTTCCCCACACAAAATTTTGCAATCTTTTTAAAACTATTTTAGTATTATAATTGGATTTTTGTAAGTTTAAAAATAAGTGCTTTAAGACCACATTTGTAGTAGAATTTCCAGGTTACCAGTGTCCGAGAACACCAGTACTGTTGGCAGCTGAAATAAATGCACAGCAAAAATCCAAATATCTTTGACTTTTTAACTTTATGAAAAAGACTAGTTGGATGATGGGGCTGAGAATTACTTTCACAAGCTCAGCAGTTTTGTCCAAGACAGCTGCATTTGTTTAATGGGGAGAAAAAGCCCTTTGGTAATGGAAATTATTGAAGGTATTTAGTATTAAAGCAGATACTGTGAAGATAAATGTTTGTGTAGCCTCAAATACCTCATTGTGCATTGACCCTTGTCTTCAGGCAGGCTTTCTACATGATTGCAAGTCAAGAGAACGTCTCTGGCAAACTTGGATTTTAAAGATGCTTAAGCTGTAGCCAAGGGCAGAAATAAAGCTGCTTTGCTGCATAGTTCTTTTTTAGGTCTTTTTTCTCATCATTGGGAAAGTATTTAAAAAGTATGAGATGCCAACAGTCCTAAAAATTGCAAATTAGGAAATAGGCTTAATGGACACTTCCACTTTTTGGTCAAAGTTGTACTTGAAAAATATGAAATGAAAATAATTTATATTTAATAAAGGTTTATGGCAGAATTCTGCAGGAATCTATATATCCAGTAATCAAAGTAACTCGTGCTCTTTCAAGACAGAAAGCTACTGAGCCAGAATTCCTGACTAAACAAGATTCTGATCTTAAAAAGCAAAAATCAGTCCTTGGAGTATAGTTTCTGCTTTTGCAAAGCTAAATACAACCCGTTCTTTATGCTTAGAACCATTTGGCCTGAAAGTGCTTAAATGGTTTTATCTTTGTGTTCTTATTGAAATTTAGAATTAATTTAAAAAAAAAAAAAAAGTTTTCACCTGAAGTGAAATTCTGGCCCCTTTGTGAAGGTAATGGGAAGTTGTGGGATTTTTTTACTCACCTCCACAGAGTGATTTTTCTTCTCCCTTAGACAAAACCTAGTGAACTGCTCCAAATGCTTACTCAAGCAGGAACCCAGGAACTCAAGTTTGTTGTCTTCAGTGGCAAAAGAGTCAGTGGTAACTTCTGCTCCTGCTGTTGATCTGGTTGTGAAAGATTCTAATATCCTAAATATCTCAGGAGGATGAAACACTTTATTTATTTGAATACTTGTCTTGATTTTTTTATTCTTCTATTAAGAGTTTAAGTTCCTTAGCGTGGAGGTAGCTGTTGTCTTTCTTACTAAAAGAAAATATGTAGATGCCATCTCAGAATTAACTAGTCTTATTAGGATATTTAAAAAAAAAAAAAAAAGGAAAAATATGTTTGTCCTTAAGTTAATTCTTCTGGTAGTGCAATTACCAGTTCAAAAACCCATGGATGAAGATGCTTTTGCTTCAGATAGTGCGACTGCTGCAGGATTACACTGCTAAACATGCATTCACGGACTTTAGGCTTTTGCTAAATCATTTTGCAATGTTTATATTACAGTATAAATATTTACTATTTAGAAAATTTGATAGACCTTTCAGGATAGTTAATTACAGTCTGAAATCAAATGTGAAGACTATATAGACTTCTGCCTGCATGCATATTGGAAATCATCTGACTAATGTTGATTATCAGAATTATCCACATGTGAAAATTGACCTTAATGAGTTTAGTAGAAGTTTACAGATTCACAGAGTATTCTGAGTTGGAAGGAACCCACAAGGATCATCGAGTCCAACTCTTAATTGTGAGTTGAACCCACAACCTCGGTGTTACCAGCACCATGCTCTGACCAACTCTGAACCAATCTCAATTATAAGCAACTAATAAGACTGCACAAACCAGATTTCAAAATTCAAAATTAGAGCATATACCATGCACAGAGTTTCACTTTTTTCTAGCACTTGAGGCTCTAACTTGAAATGGTTTGAATAGAAAATTCCCTTAGATATTTAAAATATTCCAGTGATGATTTTCTCATACAGCTTACTAATCAGAGAAATGTGTGTGATTTTTTCACGATTCATTTGACGCTATATTTTTCTTTTACATCGAAAATAGGCTCCCTCTAAGACTGACAGAATTAATAAGTCAAGAAAGCAGAGGTGATCCTCAGGCAGTTCTAAAAGTAATGTGGGATGAATGCGTAAGGGATTGGGGTAGAGTTTTGTGGTATGCTTGATGGTGGTGACCACGAAATGCGTTTACTTTATTACCCTAATTACAGGCTTGAGGAAATGAAAATGTGAAAAATATAAGCATATTACACAAGAGGAAACTGGAGGAGTGATGGGGAAGAGTGGTTGTTTAAAAGCAGGCTAGATACTAAAAGGCATTTTGGATTTCAAATTCTGGAATAGAAGAAAAAAACTCCATGCTCCAGAGCATGTTTTCCCTAAGCTAGCTTGGGAAGCCATGCAATAGCTGCTAGTGTTTAAATTGTCTTTTTTGGTTGGTTGGTTGGTTTTTGTCTAGATTATTCCAGCTGTTTTTTCCCGGAGTTCACTCTCAATTTAGGCGTATTTGATGTAAGAAAGTTGAAGTGATGTATCCTAGTCCAGAGGGGCAAGATAAACATAGGTCACAGTTATGGTCTGTGATAACTGACTTTTTTTTTTTTTTTTTTCCCACCTATGTATGTAACTGGTCTGGTATTGAAATTCCTCACATAGCAGGAACTGCCGCACTAATTTTTGGTGATATACTTCAAAGATAAAAAGCATATAACTTTTGTAAATGCCACAATCAATATTCCTTTGAAAGGTCACTTTGTGTACTGAATAATATTTATATGCATGTGTACATAATTTAACGTTTTTGGTGAGGGCCCTTCAGAAGAATAATTCAAAGGACAGAAGATGATATCTTACTGCGAGAGACTTAAAAAGCTTGATTATGGTTTATAATTGCTCACACAGGGAGAAAATAACAAGTACTAAATTACTCTAATCTAGTAGTGAAAAAAAGTAAGAACTAATGCTGAGTAAAAACCCTGCAGTCTTAAATGAGAAATTAGGCTCAAATGAGAGTGATTAACCACAGCAGCAAGCTACATGCAAAAGAATGGGTTTCTCTTGGTTTTCCTACATAGAAGCTAGATTGAATGATCTAATAACTGTCTGAGCTTGAAAGTCATGGATCAATGATTGTTGTCTAATAATTCTCACTGTTGCTTTTTTAAACTGATGTTCAGATTAGCAATATGTGAGAGTTAATATGATCGAAATTCCTTTTATAACAGATTAGTTCTCGATTTCTCTGTGTGTTATTTATGTATTGCATGTCTTTCTGACTTTACAAACTGAAAAGTTGGTGTTTACTGGTGCTGACATAACACAACTCTTGTTCCTCGTGCAAGCTGCATTAGAAATTTTGAGTATTGCTGTGGTTACCTCACAAACTACATTTTTAGAAAAACACCATCTACTTTTTAAATTAACAGAAGGCTCTAAAATTTGATAAAGAAATAGGCTGGATTTTTTTTTGTTCTGACTTATGTATGTAAAACTCAGATGACAAACTCTTGACTGTTTGCCCAGGCTCCCCTTATCATCAAACAAGAGAAACAAACTCAAAGGATAAATCGGCATTTTGAGAGAGAAATCTATTGAGCTCAGGGGACTGACTCACCCTCTGAAAGCACCTGGCTCCTCCCCCTTGACTCATGCGGGTGATTAAACAATTTGGATGTTTAAACCTTAAATGCCTGAAGTAAAACACGATGAATCCCACTCATATTTCTGTTCCAAAACCACCTTTATTGATACCTTAAAAACAGAAGCAAGGAACAAAGAAAGGTAGTGTGTTTTTTTGTTTGTTTTTTTTTTTTTTTTTTTTTTTTTTTTTAATCTCTAACAGCCTTCTTAGCATATGCACTGGTCAGGAGGTTCAGTGTTTGTTTCCAGAGCCTTCTGTTAAACACTTTTGTTTGTAAGCATCCTAAATCTCAGGATTAGGTAGAATATTGGTTTAGAGGACTTGTAAAAGTGGGAATTTCCTTTCCAGTTCAGGATATTCTATGAATCTGTATTCTTAGGGCTGTCCTGTGCAGGGGCAGGAGCTGGACTTTGATGATCCTTGTGAGTATCTCTGGTTATTCAATGATTCTATGAATTTATGGTTAAGCTATAAATGTTAGTTGCTGCTTAAGAGAAAGCTTTAAATTCTGAAGGAAAGCCTAGAGGTTGGAAAAAGCAGATGAATTTCCGTGCGTAAATACTTAGAACAATGTGAAGTAAAACTTTTCCTCTCTCAGTCTTGTGTTTGAGATATTAGTATCCAGCCCCCACTAATAACAATTACATGTTACACAGAAGGAAAATAAAAACCGTCAGTGTATTTATCCAGTTATCCAGAGCTGTTTAAACAACATTATCTATCCTTTGGAATTTGTGCAGGAAATCTTTTAAGTAGGAAAAAAAAATATGCAGCACTTCTGTTAATGAAAAGCTAAGACTTTGTACCTCAGTGGCTCATAACATTTAAGGAATTCACTAACGTTCAAACACTGTTCTGTTAAGGCAGAGGTAATGCAGGTAGATAATTTTGCACTATACAGAAAAAGAGCCAAGCAAGCCTGAAGTTTAGCATTGGTGAAATATTCCTTGGAAAATGAAATTTTCCCAGAAAAAAACATAGGTTTGCAGAAAAAACATGTATTGGGAAAAGAGTTACTATTTATTTTAAAATAAATTATTTTAAAATTTCTTGTCAAAAAATGTGTATTTTTAAAGAATTATTTTCTTTCAGGACAGTGTACTAGTCAGCATTTACCCAAGACCCAAAAGAAAGTAGTTGAGAGGAACCTAAACCTATACAGGTCCTTCCTTCTTCCCCTTCTGCAAAAAAAAATGCATGAGAAGGAGGTTTAAAATACTCTTTATGCTTTCTTGCTGTTATTTTTTCTTCTCAAGTCCATCAGGATAAAATAAAGATGTTTGAATATGTTTATTTCTCCCTCAGCCAACAGACCCTGGGACCATTACAAGTTTTATTCAAGAGTTTGGAATCATCTGCACAACGTCGGTCTCTGTTGAGGTTTATGTTTTTCAGGTGTGTTTGACCCAGATAATGTGACCCTAAGCCTGGCCTGTAGCTGTTCCAGGCTCCTTCATAGGCAGCTGTGGTAGACAGAGGGAAGAAAGAGGGAAGAGCAGTGTGCCAGGTATGATTTGGTTACCCTGGGAAACATCAGGCACTCTGCTCCTAGGCCAGAAGCCTGGTTTGGTTGCCCCAGGTTATCTCACACCTCCTTACTAACTCACATGAATGCCTTTTGAAATAATTGCAGTTGTTAATAGAGTAATAGAATTACTATAGAATTGAATAACAAATAAACACATTAAATAAGAAGTCTGTGCTCCCTCCTCTGTCTGTTGTATGGTGAACACACAGACTGTAAGTGAGCTGAATAGAAATAAATTCACAATGATCAGCATATGTCAGCAGGAAAGAGTTGATTTCCTCATGCCTCTCCACCACACCAGACTTCTTATTGTCCTTCACTGCTGAAACCCTGTTCTGCTAATTCCAGTGAAGGACTGTGTAAGTGGAAATGCTGTTAATCAGGTGGTGCTTGAGGAATAGTGCTACTGATTAATTATCCCTGCAGATCTTTTGTTTTACTACAGGTACATCTAGAGAACAGGAAAAAAATTCAATTATATGCAGGCATTTGTTTTTCAAGGAGCTTCTTAGTATTAATGCATCAGAAAACCTAGCAAAGTGCAATTTATTATTTATTTTTTACTCAGCACTTTCTGAGTATTTCAGGTCTAGCGAGCAGAACACAACTCTGCATTAGTCCATTCATCTGTGAATGTCTTTTTCCTATTAGCTCCATGTAAGAGGCATTAAAATTTAAAAAGCCTAACATTTAAAAAGTATATTTTAGGACATGCCTTATGATCTATCGGTATCTTTCAAAAGAGCAATCAGAATATTAAGTCCCTGGCCATAATATATTTGGTTAGAATGGGGCAAACCTTGAAAGATTTACAGCTTTGATTTAGGCAGCTGCTCACCCAAGTACAAGTCACTGGTCTTTAAGCAAATAGAGTTCAAAATTTTGTCATTACGGTCATATTTGCACATCAGGGCTGCTATGGTTATATATATATATATATATTTTTAAAAGTGCATCTCTTAAGCTCATGGGTCAAGTGAAAGATGGGGAGATGACTGGGGAGGGTTGGCCTCGTCTGGCCACCAGGTGCCCACTAAGCTGCACTGAGTCCCCCTCTTAATTGGGCAGGGGGAGAAAATGTAATGAAAGGCTCACTTGTGGGAGGAGATGTGGATGGGGAGAGGTCACTCAGCAATTACCATCAGTATTGATTGAGATAGATAAGCATTGTTTACCGTGCAAAGCTCCAGGTGGATGGTTTGAATGCCTCAGTACTTAGGGCTGATGTACCCTGGGTCCATATACAGTGAATTTGTGTTCAAAGGAGGAGCAGATTTGACTCACAAATTGTTGGAAATGATGGGGGTTTTGTGGATATCATAGATCAGGCCCCCAGTGGGACTTGGCAGCATCTGTTAAGCTGTCTACCTACATCCTTCACTTAAAATTTAACTGGATATTAGGAAAATTTTCTTCACTGGTGGTAAAGTATTGGAACAGGTTGCCCAGGGAAGTGGTGGAATCACTGTCCCTGGAAGTGTTTGGATGTGTAGATGTGGTGCTTAGGGTCACAGTCTAGGGCTGGACGCGGTGCTGGGTTGGACTTGATGGCCTTGGAAGTCTTTTCCAGCCTTTATGATCCGATGATTCTCACTCTCCCGACCAGACCCGTAAGTTCGTAACAGAGTGCCACACTCCTGCCTCCGAGGCAGATCAGGCAAAGCCTATTTGTGCCAAACAGACAGCTCTGATGAGAGGAGGAAAGAGCTATCAGATCAACTCTTCTGGTTGGAGCAGCAATTTGTGAGCCCCACAAGAGCTGCTTCAGTGCTCCTTCTTCAGGTGCCTTTTACATTTACTAATGCTTTAATTAGATGTAGCAAAATTCCTTTATGGGCAAATCCATCCCCACCTCCTTAGCCTCTGGTGAAGCTCGTTATTTGTCTCTTAGATTTCCAGCAGCTGTGTTAATTTTCACCCTGTACTTCCCCCTTTAAGAAGCGAGTAAACCATATTGATGAGCTTCTAATATTCATCCAGAGCCAGGTATTTATTATCTCTTTTCAGTTTCCCGTTGACTCAGTAGGTGGTATAGCTTTTGATTCATATTTGGATTTCTGCCTTTCCTGTTTTCAGGGGTTTTTTTTTTCTGTTTTCTTTTTCTTTTTTTCTTTTCCTTTTTTTTTTTTTATCCACCCACTTTCTGAAAGCAGCCAAAGTAATTTGCGCCAGCAGACTCTGTCTGTAACCAGAAATTTCTCATGAATGAACTTGTATCTGCTGTTGTGACACCAGAACAGCACTCGCAGCAGCAGCAGCAGCATCAGAGCAAAGGGCCCTGTGAGGTGGTGGTTGCCAGGCTTCAAATAAGATACCAGACTTCAGGCTTTGCCACAGAGGAGTGTTTAAAGGCCCTGTGCTTCAGGAAGCCTAATTTCCATCTCTGTCCCGATAATCTGAAAGGGTAATGACTGCACAGTTTGTCTTGCGAAGTTCCTGGTGCTGCTGTGCTTTCACGTGCAATTTTTCCTTTCCTGTCAAGTTCCTGTGTGGCATCGCTATGTGTTATTACACAGCTGCTTCTCTTTACCCCAGAGAGAGCAACATTTCAGCACAAGACAAAGCAATTGCTGTTCTCCTAGCATGTGAAATTCCCTGGGAGTAAAGAGCTCCTAATCTTCTGCCTTATTTGACTTTAAAATCTTTTTCAGACATCTGCAGATTTAAGATCCACTGTTTGGATATTGGTAGGGATGCATCCTTAAATTATTACTTCCATGCAGATGACTACTTCTTTTCACCTCCCCCCACCCAGAAAAAATATTTTACTGATCTCTTCTAGAAGAAACAGACTTGCAGGCTAACTAAATCAGACTAAATATTTGCAATTAAACATCAGTGTACTAGAGGTCATTTGTATTTGAAACTGAAAAAAAAAATAGCGTTAAGATCCCACCAGATGTGCTCCTTCTGCCTGTTCTTGGGATGAGTTATATTTAATTTGAGTTTGTGTTTATTCCTAACTGTAGTTTTTCAGCTGACTTCCTCCATTTATACCAGAAGATCTGACATAAGTGTTTTGGTAAAATTAGATAATAAGTAAACAATCTATTATGCAAATAAGATGTTAAAAAAAACCCAAAAACAAAAACCACGAAACACATCAATACACCAAGTATCTATTTTTTTTCAAGAAGGAAAGTGTATCGTCTTGGTAATTTCACATAGCACAGACTGAGGACCATGAAGTGACCCTGACACAGCTCGTTCAGATTAGCCAGGGGTGGCATGCAAGCTTCTTCTGTCATGGAGAAAAGTCTAGTCATGAGCTGTTTCTGGTTTTCAGTAGTAGCCAAGCCAAGCTTAGAAATGGCTCCTGCAAAATTTTAGGATGCTAATTTTTCCAGACACGCATTCAGGATTGGTCTTTGTGTACAGCTCACCTAAAAATAGTCTTCACATGAAGGTTCTCTGCGCAAGTATGAAATTCACTTTCCTGCTGTGCAAGCTGCATAGCCTGCCTTCATTTTGGCAACCTTACCTTTTTTAAAGTAGAGGCTTTGAAAGAATTTCCACAATGTAGAACAGGTGTTTGACGTGATAGAAGGGCTGTGTCTCATGAACAGGACAAGTCATGGCCACCACTGGCTTAGATGATGAGTTGGAGTATATCCCTAAATGGCGAACATCAGATAATGAATCCAAATGAAGCAAAGACATAAATTAAATTGGTTAATAAAAAGTCATTAAGTTTTGCATGAGATTCTCTGATTCACAGAATCATAAAATGGTTTGAATTGGAATGTACCTTAAAGAGCATCTCGTTCCAACTCCCCTGCCATGGGCAGGGACATCTTCCCCTAGGCCAGGTTGCTTCAAGCCCCATCCAGCCTGGCCTTGGGCACTTCCAGGGATGAGGCATCCACAGCTTCTCTGAGCAAAAGAGCTGAACAGGCTGTAAGAAGTGAAAGGAGGCCAGAGTTTCTCACGTAGGCATCTAACAGAGTTTCTTTTGTTTCTGGTTTGCAATGACTGATTTCACAAACCTCAGTTTCATATCTGGAAATCCGCTGCTGAAGCTCAATAAGGTGATGCCTGGTTTGGACACTGAGCTTGTCTTGGGGTGAGAGTATTTTAGGTAGGAAGATTTAACAGTGACAACCAAAGCCAATTGCTTTTATCTGTCAGCAGTTCCATCCTATTTCCCAGCTCTCATGTTAAGTGTGTTATTTGGCACGTCATTGAATGTGTATTTCTGCAGTGTGTTCACCTGTGTGCAGAGAGACATATCCTACATTTATTTCCTTTGTAACAAAAGTTTAAAGGGTCATTCGAACTCCCGTTTGAACCAACAGTAATTGCGTTTTGCTCATTACCAGCTGTAAGAATCAAACACTGGAAGCAAGGGCCACACCAAATGGAGCACAGAATACCTAAATCTGATGCTCTTTTTCTTTGTATTTTATGTACGTAAAGAAATCCTTCTGGAAATTAGAAGTGATATTCTGATAACATTAAGTTGTACTACAAGAAATTATTAAGCCTTGGCCAAATTACTGTGTTATGATTGCATTGAGTGCAGCACAAGGAATCCCAGTCCTGCTGCTGGTGCTTGTATTCATTCAGCAGAATGGGTTCAAATGTCCTTTCCCCCTCAAAAAATGCAAATTCAACAGTTCTTTCCAAAGCTGGATAAAAGGATCTCAAACCTTGTTTAAAAGGCCACAGAAGATATTGCCTGCCCTTTCTTTCCTTGTGTAAGTACTGTGCTTGTGTCAGCTCCTAACAATATTATTTCTAGGGAATCATCACTGATTTTAAAGTTGAATTTTGTTGTCTCCAGCTTCCAGCTCTTGTTAACAATGCCAAAATAAATATTAGGATGTTTGCATGCAATCCTATAGAGTGAATTAGCCCAGACATACTACCAAGTATTTTTATTTTACACTAGAAAAGCATAGGTGATGAGAATATTACGTTCTGTTTGACCAGGAGATACAAGTCTAGAAGGTGGCACAGTGATATCTTGTCTGAAATTTCATAGCATGTCACTTCTCAAGTGCCAGAACTGACACAGCAGAGAAAGTCTGAGGAAGGCAAGTAGAACCTGTCCCCAACAACACAAACACCACAGGGAGAGTAGTTGTTGGGAGAATACACTGTTGGGGTAATACATAGGAAGGCTTCAGTGGGGAAAAAACCGAACAACAAACCAGTCAAAACCCTCCAACAAAAAAACTATCAAAACTATCAAAATCAAAAGGGTGATATTCAGATTAAAAGGTGTCTTGGAATGTAAAATCCCTGCCCTGTTCATTATCCAGCACGTTCACAGAGCTGCCTGTGTAGAAGGATGCAAATGCTGTGCTCTATCACAGAGAACAGCATGGGGAAGGAGGGAGCAGCTCCACTGCTCTGGTGGGACTGGGAGCTATGCTTAGCAAAGCCAGAGCTTTTGGTCCTTTTAATAAAATGACAGTAATTTGACAGTAATAAACATTAGGCTGTCACTGTAACGTAGCAGTTTGCAAATAATGTTGACATTATCTTATGCTTCATGTCAGAATGTGGGTCTGCTTTATCAGCTGATTAATGGGGAAATTGGATGAAATTCTTTAAATCTGACGAAAAAGAGCTTGGATTGCGCTGGGAATTAATTTTGTTTTCACCTGTTCCTTTTAAGCCTTGGTAGTGCTTTTTCGCTTGGGGTTTTTTTTGTTTTGTTTTTTTTTTGGGTTTTTTTTTTGTTTTTTTTTTGGGTTTTTTTTTTGTTTTTTTTTTGGGTTTTTTTTTTGTTTTTTTTTTGGGTTTTTTTTTTGTTTTTTTTTTGGGTTTTTTTTTTTGTTTGTTTTTGGTTGTTTTTTTTTATTTTGGTCTTTTTTTTCTAATTTTTAGCATTTGTGCAAAGCTGTGACAAGTTCTACATAAATGATAATGTTGTCTAAACTACTGAAAGTGACATTTAAAGAGGTCTTGGAGGTGTTTTTTCTAGAAATATACAATTCTGAAATACAGAAGTTTTGCTTTTTGTAGCAAGGTGTTTTTGGGGGGGCTGGTTGATTTTTGTATTTTGTTTTTTTGTTAAAGTGCTTTCATCATCAGGTTCTGTCTCCCTGCTGCCACAGATTATGGCTGTTCCTGCGTAGCAGTGATCTAATACAAATGATGATCAGCCTTCCAGAATTCATTTTAGAACTGAGGGAATTATGGACACAGAAATTTGCCAATGCCTTTCCAGGGATTCCCTTTGTCCTTGCAGCCCACCGTTATGAGCCAGGCAATCTGTCACACCACAGCCCTCCCAACCACATCTTTCCAAAGCTTATACTTCTCTTTCTTTCAGGATTTCCTGGAAACGCATCTGACTCTAACTGACAGGCACCAGGCAGATTTGAACTTTGCATTCATCCCATAATTGTGTACAATTCAAATGCATTTCTTGCCACTGAAGATGAGGATAATGAGCAGGCTGCCAAACATGTATGCAAATGCCAGACAAAATTATCAACTGTCTTCTTTTCAGAAGGCAAAGTATCACCATCTAATAGCCCCCTTCAGAGGTGTTTGAGCTTTGTGCTGGAAGCAACATCTGACTCACACTGGTTGCTGTGTGTGCCAAATGAGGAGAATGATGGATATTCCTACCTGTCCATTCTCCTAGAAGGCTCACACAAATGGAGTACCCAGTGCCAATGTGCCCATTTCATGGGGTCAACAGGTGTTCTGGTTAAATGGGACTCCAGGACACCTCTATTGAAACTTCCTTCTCAAAACAAGGTAGGGATCCTATAACACCTCTCAGTTTGATCCATTTGTGTCTTGAAAAACTCTAAAGATGAGAAGGCACAATGTACCTGGGCAATCTGCTCCACTCCCTGGCAATTTTCATAGGGAAAAATACCTCCTTCTATTCAGTGTGAGACTCTCTGATATCCTCCCACCACACACCACTGGGAAAAGCCTGGCTCCATCTTCCTGATGACCTTTCCATAGGAGTTGCTCTAAGGTCCCCCAAGGCCATCTCTCCTCCATGCTGAACACTGCCCATCCCTCAGCCTCTCCTCTGGAGCATCCCAGCCCTGATCACCTCAGAGTCTTCCACAGAACTTGTTCTGGATGATTGATGTATTTTCCGTATTGATCTATTTAACTCCTAGTTAAGTCAGCTGAAATATGAGTTAGTTACTTAAACCCCTGTGGACCCGGTACTGAGTGCTCAGACCCGTTCTGTGAATTGTAATATCCTGCCCTTTCCATCTCTGAATCCCTCGGGCAAGAGGACAGGATTATCTTGCTTTCAGGATGAGGGATACAAACATATTACCCAAGTTGGACTGAGGTGGCCTAGTCATCCAGTGACAGAGTCGCTTAGTCTTTTCCCAACTTTGCTGGACTGGACCTCAAAAATCCATCTGTTTTTGCTGGCGTGGGGTGACAATGATGATTGAATTGGGAATGAGTGTCAGTAAGTATTCCCAAGAGGCACTTAAAACCCTCTACAGGAAAGTCAGCAGCCAGTATTAAAAATCAATTAGCATTTTCACAGCACAACCTTTGCCATACAATGTATAATGACCTTTATAGGCCAGAGAAGAGTCAGTTTAATGTACTTATATAATGCCAGGTGGTAATGTCTTCCCTCACTTAGGTGGCTCATGATTAAACTCAATTATCTCAGCCACCAATTGACCTTTATCCATCTCCCACAATTTAGTGAATGGAAGTTGGTAAAAGCTAACAGGGTAGATACATCATGTTATGACAACTTCTCCTTACAACACGATACAAGTGGGAGTGAGGGGTTTCTGAGATGCAGTGGTTTCAAGCAAATTTTATGTTTTTCCAGATAAAGGAGAACTTGTTGAGGTGCAACCAAATTACCTTTGTGTCCTACATGTACATTTTCCATTCCTCTTTTCACCGTCATGCTGTGTTGGAGGTGTTCAGTAGATAAATATTTTCCATTTAACAAGAGTAGGAAGAAACATTTGTCATACCCAGCTGGTGGTCCAGTAAACAATGAGGGAATTTAACCCTCCGTATTCACCTTTGGAGTCTTTATTCAAAGTACATCCAGTAGCTGATACCATGCAGAGCCATAGTGCAAGAAATGGCCTTGGCAGTAGTTGTTTATCTCCTTGCTGATGCAGTAGCTTCACATGATCCAGACATTTGCTAGCCCTGGAGGTCTGACAAAAACTCTACTAAAGTCAGTAGTAAAATGAAGTATCACAGTGAAATCTTCTCTCATGTGTAACTAGATTACTTCATCTCATTCACCCCATTTTTAAATCCATGCCAGGGGAAGTCTAGTTGATAATTCTAAAACGCATATATTTCTAGTTTTCCAACCTCTTCAGTTCAACCCGAGGAGGGGTTTATCATTTACAATTGCATTTTCGCTGGAAAAGTTTGACTTTTAGAAGGCCCCAGCATGTGTGCGGCACATTTACCTTTCCTGATAAGACTTCTTGACAAAGCGTTTCTGTTTCTTGTAAATGTTCCCCAAATTATTGTGTCCAGTATACTAGAGCTGGAAATCTGGTTTAAATGAAAGCTGATTTGAGCTCTCCCTGTGGAACATGCTGTGGTTAATTCTGCACTCCAGTAAAGCAAACACAGCATTTAAAGAGTAATTTTTTAAAAATGAAACAGCACAACTTTGTAAATAATTGAGTATTTTGCTTCTTTTGCTTCACCATGTTTCCTTTCTATTGAAATACTCTGGAAGCAAGGCAAGGGCCATTTTATCATGCCCCATTCCTATGGGCTCATCTTTTCTTCCCTTTCTGATTTTCTTTCACTCTGCTCACAGTTTGACAATGCCTAATATTTTTTTCCCTATTGCAATTGTCATTTGGAGCTCTTATTTGGCAAAGCTTTCCTTAAGATGTTTTCATTTTCTCTCCAGATCCCAAAGATGCCAGCATATGGCCATGAAACACTGTCACTGAATTACTGTCTCTTTTCATGGTAATTAGTTTAGACTTTTGGACTACATCTATCCTGGTTAATTGAATGGCACCAGGGAACGTTCCCAGCAATGGCAGCTTGATAGACTGTCCTGTTAAACGGTTCCTGCTATGATTTTGGCCCCATCCAGCTGGCACTCTCCCAAATGCATCCTGGACACAGTTGGGGAATCAGCACAGACCCGGGACAATTCCCAGAAAGCAGTTTGGATGTGCCCATCCTGTTTCCAAGTCTGGAAGAGTTTAACAGTACAGATATAGGCAAGTCTGTGCCAAAGAATGATCCCAGACACATGTAACATAATTGTCTAACCATATTGTAACCTAAAAGTAGGCTTGGAGTCTCCCTTTCCATCTTTACCTAAAAAGAATCACAATTACTGACCACAAAAGAGAAACCTATGTGGTTTTTTTAAATTTGTATAACACATATCTTGGGAATCACTAGAAATATCATTTTCTGTGAGAACTGAATGGATGCTGTTCATAAGTGTCTCCTACCTTTCAGCCATTGATTGTACAAATACACGCTCCTATTGCATGTGTGTATTCGACCTGCTCCACACATGAATCAGGGCTGAGCAGTGAAAGAGCTCCACTGCCCGGGCACGTGGTTTGTTGCAGCAATTGGGTATTATATGATGGATAAGAAAGAGAATATGGGGGTGGAAGGCAGGATTTCTTGCGTATCATGGTTGAATACTGAGCTGAAGAACTGGATACTATCCCTCCACCCAGTGCAGATGCTCCCAAGAGATGCTCCACGAAAGACTCAGAGCCAGTAGTTTAGCCCAAGGGGGAAAATTTTATTTATGACACCTCAGAAAAGCGGCCATTGTCTGTATCTGCTGTTTGTAGACAAATTCAGAGTGGGCTACAAAGAGAAAACCATAACTTACTCTCTTCCTTAATCAAAAAATATGGAGGAGAAAGAGGCAGGAATTATGTCTTTTGAAAAAATCATATATGGCTGGATTTAGATTTATTTTTTGGGGGGATATTCAAGTAGTTCCTGTTGGATTTTCTGACTAATCACATGGCAGATGTTTTCATGCCAAGACCTTTCCTTCTCTCAGAAGACCTCAAGGCATCTCCCTTTCCATGGTTACAACTCCACATATCGCATTTCTAGTTGACCACACACTCCCTTGAGCAATGATTTCTTGCAGTGAAAGCTTTCCTGTGGTGTGCATCAACCACGCATTCATACAGATGTCGTGGCCTTGACATCAAAAGCTGGTGTTGGTTTAGAATTATCTTAACCTGATTGCAAACCATCCCAGTTTCAGTGACCTGACAAGAAATTTGCAGCAATACCTAGAATTTCACATCAAGATTAGAAAGATCCTGCAAATAATTAGCTTTTCATGGAATGTGGAGTTCTCTTTTACATCAAATGAGGAGAAATTCTTCAGTCATTAAAAATGGAACAAAAATAGTTTTTCAGTTCAACCAGCTATTAATATTAAAACATCGTAAGAGCAACCCCGTGCTCCAGAGATGTACAATTAAATGTCCCCAGAATGTAATATCAAGGATAGCAAGTATTATTGATTAATTTCATTATACAGGTTACAGTATTCACTTTAGAGAGCCACTCAATACTAGTTATCAAAATGTATGCAGAGGACAGGTAAAGGTTATGAAAGTGCCTGGAGAACACAGCCAACAAAGTGAACTCTCAGCTGTGAGTCCTATGCATGACTTAGTACTTCTAATAGTGCGAGTATGTGCATATTAGAAGCCCTATTGATCATCAGGAGCTACATTTCAAGTCAGAAATAAAAAAGGTAGTAAGACAAACACAGAAAATAATAGCCCATTAATCTGGATAACAGAAGGGAGCTGCGAAGTTTGAAAGTCACTGGATATTCTACTCATGTAGTGGCTGCAGAGTGGAGGAGAAGGAAAAGTGGTATCTTTCTTACGTGTTTGAGCTTGGCACTGCAACATGTACAACTGCAAACCCACATATTTACTTTTTAATGCTATTTTTATTGTTCCTGGTGTCCTTAACATCTCTACATATATAGGTTTGTTTTCACCAATGGACAGTAACTTCCACTAAAAGCAATTTACTGGCTGGAGGGCAAATATAGATGCTCTAAAACCACAGGCCATTTGATTAATCCTTCTCTGCTTTTACCACCTTTCCTTTGCATTAGGAACAGTTATCTGGAATGGCTACTTACCTCATCTTGTTCCAACTGATCTTCCCATAGAGTTGCAAGCTCTAATGCCTTATGATAATACAAAAGAATAATAACTCTTACACACCAACTAAAAATTTAAGATTAACTTCTACTGTGGTAGAAACCAAACCCCACCCTTAACAAACAACAAATACATAAATAACAAAAAATACCCCTTCCCCAAAAATCTTAGCTCAGCATTGATTTTTAACATTTCATACTTAGGAAACTGCATAGAAAAAAAATTTTATACATGATAATTTTAATCTAAACAATAGGAATTTAACTGACTTTACATGGCCATATGCAGTTATCTGAGGTGACAGGGACAGAGAGGGAGGTGAACTGTGCCACCCAGGTGATGAATGTGCTGGACATCATTCAAATTTCCTCTTGCCAGCTGAAATAAGAATCCCCACCTCATCCCATATGGATGTGGTCAGCCAGACACCTGCAGCTGTGGGCTGTTACATCCACCCAATCACACCAGCTTGCACTGTTCGTGAAGAAATAGATTTCCTTTTTCTATTGCTAAAGAGGAAAGGTAAGGAAAGATGGCCTAGGAAATGGAAATCAGCACACCGAGCTCCGTGGGCACCTGTGTCTAGCGGGCTTGCAGGTTCATTTAGCTGGTGGAAACACATGATGCACTGGATTACAGTGAGAAGATGGAAACTTGAACCCACCTGACTCCTGTAAAATTACTTTTCCTCATGATGTGGCAGCTTTGTCATCTTTTACAGTGACTTACGGGAGATAACAAACACCCTCTACGGGGAGGCTACTCTAACTCTCCTATTGATTTTTGCCAGTCCTGTGTGCTTGTTTAATAAGAAAAATGTTGCTCAAAACTGAGTCTGATAATCTTAAATACGTTATTTACTTTTTGAAAGGTGAGCTGGATTATGATTAATATGGTAAATAGCTCAAACCTAATAGACTCAATGCTTCTTTATATCTCACTGTGGTCCAGTCCTGGTGCAGAGAAGAAAGTAACAGTCAAGCCTGAATTAAACACTCTCAGCTTTCATGTTTGTGCAAGGAGTTTTGATCTATTTATTGATATCTATGCATAGGTCTCCATTCAATCACAGGAGCTAATGTCATCCTGCTGCATAGCTGGGGATGAAAAACTCAGCTATCTGCCAGGTACAACCTCCTTTCCCACTTCCCCTGCCCCTTCCTGGGGTCAGTCTCAGCGCTGGAACCCCTCCCTTTTGATGATCAGCTGAGAAACTTGGTACATGTTTTCCTATGAGTGTATCAGACAGACCTTTTACAGGGAATAGGTGACAGTTCTGTCTCTTGTTTGCGCAGTGAGGATCTGACAGGCACCACAGGGCACCAGCATAGCCCAGGAGGAAGGGCACAGGTGAACCACACCAACCTGGACTGATCCCTGTCCCTCTCTCCTCTTCATTCCTTCTTTCTTCCCTTTTTACCTGAAATCACATCCCACCCATGCACCAAGACCCTCAGCAACTCCCTTAGGAGTCACCCTAGGATGGGACCAGGCCCCCATCAAGTATCTCTTGCCTCCCTCCACTGGAAATGGGGGTCGTTTATCACCAGCCTGCAGAAGATGCAGCTTCTCTTCAGCAGGGGAGGCACGATGGATCCCAGCCCTGCCCATCCTTGCTGGCTCTAAGAGTCTCCAAGGCCCCTGCCAGCCATGAACCTGTTGTAGGAGGCTCGTGTGGTGTCTTTCCTTTGGAATATACAGGAACAGGAGTTCTTCTGGCTATTGATTAGCAACAGCTCAATATATTTTAGGTAGCAGAGCTTTACTGGAACTGCAGTTGCTCCTGATGCTGCTGGCTCCCAAAGACAGAGCACTGCTCATTACATTCTTCCTGAGCTCATCTTCCTTTCTCTTGAGATCACAATGTACATTTGTCATGTTGTGCAGGAGCCTACAAACACCAGTGCTTGCTTTGATTTTCCTCTTGGCATCCCAGCTGGGCAATGATAAGTTGTCTTGTCATTCTGAACTACCGCTTTGTTTTGATATTTTTTTACACAGTGGCACAATATTTCCAATGTTTTACCTTGAAATTGGAGCTGGGCCTGAATGGATGGGAAAAAAAAAAAAACAACCCATTGTTAAAACTTTCTTGTTCAGATGGAAAAATAAATAAAAATAATATATTGAATAAGACTTTATGTGTTAATTCTCATAATGGAATTTATCTACAGTGTGGTGTGATTTAAATTTATAATTTTAAACTGGTGGTAGATTTTTACACTGTCAAAATATAAAATGTTACCTACTAACATTTTTTTAATAAACTCTACTCAGAATAGTAACATTTCTACCATGTTCAAAACAGGATTAGAAAGAAACTCAGTCAATCTAAAAGACCAATCAGTATCATTTTTTACTTATTGATGCTGGGAGGAAATTCTGAATATTTTGTGAATTTTTACCAGAAACATTTGAGTCTTCAGTCAGAACTCATTCTGTGGAGGGAAACAAGCACAATTAAGTTAGTAAGACACCAGTGTAGAAGTATGAAGAATAATGAAAACCCAAAATAACTTGTGATTACTTGTCAACCTTTGAAAAAAACTGTGATTAAAAAAATCAGCTGCAGGGAGTTGTTTTTGTTGTTTTGGTTATCTCACTTCTCTGCATTAAAAGTTATAAAATATATACCAGAAAGTCACCAGTACAAAAATGAAACTGTGGAATTGAGTATTGGTTTAGTAAGTGCTGCTGTGGGCAGTGAAATGTGTGTGGTGAAACCTCCACTCTGGCTCTCATGTCAACATAATTGTTCTCATTAAGTGTGTTTCTATGGATGGAGAATCCATACCATGCCCCTTCCATATGGATTATCTAGTGCTTAAATTATAGTTGAGGTTGAGACTCACCATTCCTTGGGGACGACACTAACTTGAGACTTCCTTTTTGTATTTCAACACAACATGAAGAAATTTGGCAATTTAAATTTAGGTTCCTTCCACCAAATCTGAGAGGCAGAAAAATTTAATCCACTTCCCTACTCTGTCTTTTTTTGCCCCAGTGGCTCTACCATCTTGCAAGTGTTTACCCCATCTGCTCCTTTATCTCATATACCTTCAAAGAAAAAAAGGAAAAGAAAAATAAAATATAAACAAACATGAAAAAAAAAAGCTATTTTCCTCTTCAATTTCTGCCCCTTGTCCATCTCCTGCTCTTATTATTGTCACTGCCTAAAGTCATTGTCTGAAATGGTTTGCTGCAGATAATCCCACTGTTCTGTTGAGGTTTGCAATTCCTTAGCAATGTTCAAATTTAGGTCTCCCTCTTTTCCAAATTAAAGGCCTTTGCAGCCATTCTGACATTCCTGCCCAGGTTTTGATCAGCTCTTGTTTTCATAAGCAAGAAGTTTCCCTGTCACCCTGGCATGTAGAAGCTGACCTTCCTCATCTCTGTGTAAGTCACTGCTGTCAGGAGTGATCTCCCAGGCTGCTGAGACCACATCATCCCACCATGACGTCTTTCTTTGCTTCCCTCAGGATTCTCATTTCTTATTACAAGAAAACCAAAACAAAGCACCTATTTGCCTGAACTGAACCAAATGAACTGAACTGAACTATCTACCCAGCCTCTTTCAATCAGTATCACAGTGTCAGCTCCTGCCTCTGCTCCACCCACGATCTGCCAGCTTCCACTACTTGCCCTCTCCCTTACTGCCGTGCTTTACCCATAATAAAGGGCAAAATTCATGGCCTCATCCTCCTTAAAAACCCTCAAAGTCCATCCTCGTCATGAACCCTACAAAGAATTTAACACTTTGTCATCCCCTCTGCAATCTGAATTTTTGTCTTTGTGTTCTTGGTTTTCTCACTTTACCCAGATGTTCAATTTCAGCTTCACTGAAAAGGGTTTTGGGGTAGAGCCTATATTGGCTACATTGGCTACATTTTCCTAGTTGGAAAGCAGTCTGACTTCTCAGTGTGAGAATTTTTTCCCCAAGTCTAACTTGATATGGTTTTGCATTTTATATTTTAAAATGTTTTGTTTGATTTTAATCTCAGAACACTTAGTTTCAAAATGAACAGACTATCAAAACCCACAGTCAAGACTGTTCTTGATGTCTAATAGAAGAAGCCCCGCATTCATGTTTCTCTTGGACTCTTCCTCAAGCTCACTGGTGCTTTCCCTTAACTCCCACCTTTGTGAGAAACTGCCCTGTCAAGACTCACAAGTCTTCTTCTTTCGACCTTCATTCTTTTTGTTATCAGATTCATTCAGCCAGTGCCTTTTCTTCTTATCCCTCCTTGGCTGCCTGAATGATTCATCTGTTGTATCCCTTCTGGCATTTAGCTTCAGAGTTGTCTGGGCAGAGACTGTTGCTCTGATTTAACTTTATAGCATCTGGTCCTAAGGGACTCAGATCCCCAGTGATGCTCTTACAGCACTCCTGTTTTCCCAGTGATTCTGTCTCCTGTAGCAGGCAGCTCAAGAAGTACCTGAAAATATATTAAGCATATAGCACAATAACATATCCCAAAAGAATCCGATTTAAGGATAAATCTTTGCTTTTTCTGTATACTTTCTTGTTGAATAGTTCAAGTTAAGAATGAAGCGTCAGCCTAAATTTACCATCTTTGGTTATCTCATGTCACGGTCTTCGTCTTATTTTAATGCAGCTTACTTAGACATGCAACAAATAAAGGTCATTTCCTTCCACTTAGAAGAATTTGTATTGCTTTATTTTTAAGAATGACCTTATTGCTACTGAAGAGACAGATAGACAGGCAGCTCAGGAGTCTGGAATAGTTTATTCCAGAGTTTATCAAGCATGGTGAGCGTGCCATTGACAGTGCACAAGCAAAGGCAGAAGGTGCAAGGCAGCTGCTCCTGGTGGTTTCTTCAGCGAGATGTGTCTTAGTATGTGTGCTTCTGTCTAAGGACCTGCTTGGTCATTAACATTGATAAGGCACAAATTGGTGATGCAAGTGAAGATGGGGAAAGCATTGGGCTGGGAGTGATGGCATGAAGTTCATGAAGATGAAACTCTGTGTTTTTGGTGGTGGGAGGCTTGGACCAAGGCCAGTTTTGCTTTAAGGGAAGGAAGTAAGGGTGCAGAGTGTGGGGGGTTAACTCTTCTTACATGGGTAAATTGTCCAGAACAGAGTTCAGAATGGACCTACAGCTGTGCTGGTACCCAGACAAGCCAGTTCTGAGAAGCCCTTGTTCATGTGCAATGTTCCTTCAGACTACACCACAAACTGACTGGGGGGTTCAAAGTGATTTATCCCCCAGCCTCTGTTTGTTGACTTCACCAAGATTCTGTTCTCTACCTTGCACAAGAGGTGATGCTGTTACACAACAATTTAGGGGACAGCTGCTATCTGCCCCTGTGCCATGAAGGTGGCATTACATTAATTCCAGGAAGGTAAACAAGGAGAGGGGGAGTTGTCACGGGGGAATTGTAAGGCAATCTGGCACGAAAGCTGCCTCTCACTCCTGCAGGAAGTAGTTTTTCAGAAGTGCCAGGAGAATTTGAATAAGAATGAGACAGCACAGCTAAAATATTTAACACTAGACAACTTTTAAAATTAAAAATAAGGAAAAAGGTATATTGAAAGAAATACCATGAAGACACACAAAAACACAGCTGTTTTTAAATATCCTTAGGAGTATGTGAGACAGTGGGTTTCATATCATGGTATTTTTCAGTGTCAAAACCAAAATGGAATTAAATAACTATGCAATGTCAGAAATCACCTCTTCCATCTCGGGTTTTGTTGTCTTTGAAAGCCTTTTCCAAATAACATTTTTGAGTCTGTAGTCTTTACTCCCTCTAAATCAGAGTTACTTATAAAAGTTCGTTCTGCCATTGTTCCCTTCAGCCTCAGAACTGTACCTGTGTATCCTGTAATGAATGGGTCATTGTGTAGTATCTGAAGCACACTGAAATCAAAGTAAGCCAAAGGGTTGGTTAGGGAAATTTGCGTCAAGATTTTCATGTCCCCCAGGTCACGATCTGTGTGCTTGGTGACAATTGCAATGATTGCACCAGGAATGCGTCACTTGCTATTTAATACCTGCATCGTTGGCAGGGAAATTTCCTCTTTATCTTTAGAGATTAGCCAGAATAATGGAATTACTATAAAAGGATGAAACTTCACAAGACAAAGTAAGGAGTTGTTTCCCATGTTATTACTTTTATGAGTGGAAAATAGAAGTAATAATAATAATAAATAATAATTTTTGCACAAGAAGATTCTAATAAATTGTACAAGATGCAGCTCCTTTATAAAAAGGCATATATGAACCTTTTCAAAAAAACCCCAAAAAACAAAAAAACCACCAAACCCCAAAACAACCTCAAACCAAACAGAAGTAAAGAAAAAACCCAATGTATTTCAAAATAATTATTCTGGAATCAAGTGACATAACCTGTTGAACTGAAGCCTGGAAAAGTCAGTGTAGTATGAAAAGTGACACAATCCATGCAAAGAAGTGTCACAATCAAATTTCTCTGCTCTGCTCATAGGCACATTCGAATTTGTTCTACAAGACACAGTACAGGAAGCCCTGCAAAGCAGAAATTCTTTGCAATTTCCATGGCATTGAACCCAGTAGACTGATGATTTAAACAAGCTGTCTAGATTTCCAACTAGATACGCAATCAGAATGGAAATGCACTAGAAATTTTTTTATTCATGCTACACTGGATTTATCTCACCATGAAGACACTTTGCAATGTCCTTTTCTCAGGATCAGTGCTGAAATGTCATTCTTGCTAATGCTTTGCATAAAAAAGGGATATTCTGTGAAATGTGAGGTTGGCTATCCTAGAAGTTAAAAGAATCAACCCTGATGGAGGATAAAATAATAAAGGATACAAAACTAGAAATATTCACAAAAAGAAGTATTCAAAAGAAATATCTTTTGCTTTGTGGGTGTGAAAAGGAGTGGGAGCAACTATTTTAAATTACTTAATTAAGCATAAAGAAAATGGACATGCTGGCAGTAGCTGTGAGGCAAGAATGTCATGTATGGGATTGCCTACAAATCTCAGTTCCTGCCCCTGCAGTATTTTGAGAACTATTGCCTTATAATTGCCAAGATCCTAGAATCATAGAATGTTTTGGGTTGGAAGGGACCTTAAAGATCACCAGGTTCCTACCCCCCCTGCCATGGCAGGAACAGCTTCCACTAGAGCAGGTTGCTGAAGGATGGTGTCTTGTAATTCCTGCTACTGATTGGAGAAAGATTGAAGCTGAAAAATATGCTAAAATTACAATAACAGTAATAATACTGCCTTTTTTTTTGGCCTTATCTTACCCTTACCTGCCCTCCTGCAGTTAGTGTTTAAGTGAAGGAGTGATATCAAGCAACATAACAAAAGTACTGCAAATCCCTACCTGGACAGTCCTACATCAGTTTAAATCAAACTTATTTCGCATTAAGGCAGCTAGGAATAGTATCTAGTGAGATGCTGAAGCTGCTATTTTGCAGTGCACAGAGAACTTGATGTGAATTTGCACAGACTCAGCACAATCAGGTTCTGGGTGTTGCCAGATCTGCGCGGGGACTCCAATCTCAGTGCTGTGGGACAGTGGTGCCTGTTGGCTACAGGTTGTGGCCCTTTTATCTGAGATATGTAATTCATTCTGTGAAACCTCTGTGACTGTAACAGGGCAGAGTAAACAAACAAATAAATTGCACAAATACAGAAGACACCCCCTGGTTTAGTCCAACTCCCTTTTTGCTGTGTAGAAATGAACGTGATAGGGCAGGAATTGGAAATTAAGAAATGAGCACCTATAAGATCATGAGGTGACACTTGTCTGGCTACATCCACAACAAACTGCTGCCTGTGTGCCAAAGCTGGTTCACCCTGCCCCCAGGTTTTGGATTGAGGAGTCTGGGTAGGGAGGTTGGTCACCTAAGATCTGATAGTCTGAAATTTTGTTTTACTGCTTCTCAGGGGAAAAAATAACCATTGAAAATTATCTGTGAAAAGGTATTGAGCTTGACTCCGGAGCTGTGGAAACTCTGGAGAACCTGAGACCATGTGGTCCAGTAGCTATTGGACAGGGAGATTTGGCTCCTGAGGATCCATGAGGCAGCTCTGTGCTCAGATCTTGTCCTGTCTGGCAGGTGAGCTGTCAAGAAACTGGGAATTATCAGAAAATTTGGTAACCTGGTGGACAAGCAAGTGAGCTGCAAGGTTAGAATTAGACAAACTGGTAGGGTACCTATGAGAAGCCTCAAAAATTTACCATCTCCTCAAAATTGAACAATTTTGGATAATTCCTAAATTCTGATAGGAAAGAAAACTTCAGCCTTGCTTTGGTTACATTCTTTTTGGTCTATACTTCTACAGAAAAAAAAAAAAAAAAAAAAAAAAAAAAAAAAAAAAAAAAATATTTTTCTTTTT
>VZRN01002329.1:352525-396896 GCA_013397935.1 Dasyornis broadbenti
AAAAAAAAAGAAGAAAAAAAAAAAGAATTATTCTCCTTTTGTCCGCTTTTGTCCAGACCTTGCCAGAGAAATAATATTGAATACCATTATTGCCGTTATTTCTCAGACTGGTGTCCTTGGTGTTAATGGAATAAATCCATTGGCTTTAATGGAAGTAAGTTCAGACTCATCTGCCATTTTCCAATTTCTGTTCACTGATGTATCACCCATAGGAATTGCTAAAATGTTGCTAAGAGGTAGATTAGCAGAAGGGAAATGGAGATGAAATCCCATATGGTGAGCTTGACTCACCAGAATACATAATCAATCAAATGTTTATCTGCTTTTGCTGGCTACAGAGCTATTCCTAAGTCTTTAGAAAGTTCACCTAGGTCTTGATTAATCAAGGTAATCAAGGAAGATAAATCAATTATGCTATCAGATTTTTGTCTATGGTGATATTAATAGAAAAGAGGAATTGAAGGCACAGATCTTACTGACATAATTCTAATTTGGCCACAGATGTGTTTCAAACATTCTACCCCTGAGAAAATGCAAGAAATACCACTAGCTCTTATTATGTACAAACTCTGAAAAGAGAGCTTTTGTCCTTCCCCCTAGAGACAATTATAGCTCTTTATTGACCATGAAATTTTATGGCCTTTGTACTTCTTTTCCCCCTTGCTTTTGCATGCAGATTACAGCCAAACCTCAAGGGCGTGTAGGCAGATCTACTGCAAACAGTAGATATTTTTTCCTTTAATGATAGGACAATATTTACACATGCAATATCATAATAGAGGATATCAGAGTGCTCAATTCTGCACACCTGATTTTGAAGAAAAAAGGGATGCCTGCAGAAATTGGTGGTATTTTTTATAGTTTTATGGACACTCTCTGCAGGAGGCCCCACCTCTGCTGTTAGCTATGTTCAACTTTGATGATTCTCCACATTCTCCATGTACAAGATTAATTAATTATCCCACAGAAGGTTCCTGTTTTCTTTAATTTGGTAATACATCCATCTGTCAATGCAGACTTTCTCTGAAATCCTCTGCATCTGTGAACTGTCCATTTTCAAATAACCTTTGTAACTGTGGATTATCAATCACTTTGTATTTTACTTCAGATACAGATTAAGACCTGATATATTCTTTTTTATTATTATTATTTTTTAAATCAATCATAGTTCAAGATAACTTAAAGATACTTTTAGTCACATTTATGTTTTTTAAGTTACCCAGATTTCTCAGCATTCCTAGAAATCCAAGTTACTCAGTTTTAGTAAAAGAATATGTTTGTATGTATATATGTATGTGTATATGTAGCAACTACTGTACAATTACAGCAATATTGTTGATATTTATCAAAATTGTTTAATGAAATTTGTTCACATTTCCTTTGGCTTCAAACTGGCAGAAGTCAAAGTGATCTCCTTACCCCTTCCTTTTGTCTGGAGAAAATCTCCCTGGTAGAATTTGCTGTCTTGCCTCACCTCCCCCTGCGCGGGGAGAGGCTGAGGAGGCTGAGGGGCTGCTGATGGAGCCTCTGCGCAGTGGTACCCGGCCCTCCATCTGCTCAAGGTTGTTGCTAAGGAACGTCTGCTGCAAATAACAGCAGCACCTTCCCCCACCTGCTCCCACGCCGGCTCCAAGGGCTCTGCGCTCTCTCTCCTTGACTCCACAGGCAGGGAAGCACCAGCTGCTGCAGGATTGCATGGAAGCTTTTCTCTCACTTTCCCCCCTCCCCAATCACTCCTTAAATCCTCCAGAATTGAAGCACCTGCTGCCACCCCAAGGGGAAGTTTTCCAGCCTGCTCCCTCCCAACCATGCCAGCGTCAGCCGTTACGGAGGTTTTTCCTTGGGCTCCCTTCCTCGCCTACTTTTCCATAGGGTGGTGAAGCACATCATGGTTCAGGCCTTCAGACACAAATGCTTTGTGCATGGATTTACAGAGAGAAGGTGAGAATTCATGTAGCAAGTTCCCTCTCCTCCACAAATGCGTGGACTAGTCCCTTACAAGAGCTGTGACTTGGATCTCATAATTCATGTATGCTTGGAGGGAAATGAAAAAGCATGTCTCTGACTATCCTCATACTTTAATGATTACTCTGTTTGAATTAATTATACTCTTTTTGGTATTTTTTTGAAAGGTCTGTTGCTGATGGTGTGAGATATGATTTTATAAGAACAGAAGAGCCAACCACTCATGTGATTATGAAATGATATACAGTTGAGCAAATATTCTTTATCTCTACAAAGAGCTAAGAAGAAGTTCATAGGCAGAGCACCCTACTATGAATAATCTTCTTATTTCTAATGCCACCCAGCCATGCAGACTTAAAGATAAGTACAGAAGAACTTAGAGAGGCTGAAGTTATTAAATGTAACGGAAATGGACCTTAAATTTGGCGAATCAGAATTTTGGATTAACTTTTTCCTTTCATACACTTAAATTGCCACCATAGCAGTTCCATTTTCCTCATCAAATTAGTTAAGTGAGAGGTGAAGTGATGCAAGCATTCTGATCTATCAAGAAATCACAGCCTCCGAGAAGAAAAAATTGAAATATGGAAATAGCTGTTGTAAAGCCAGGCCTTGTGCCAGTGTCTTTTGAAAGCTTTTATTCTTTAGAAATTCTTCTGAAAGGAAGCTTGTACCTCCAGTGAAACATATTACTCACCATATTTTGACATTTCTTTCATTTTCAGGTCTTCTAGGCCATTTTATTCCCCATTTTGGGCAGCATGAAAAGGGACTTGGGGCACCCAGCAGCTGGGAGAGGAAGAGGTTTGGAAGAACCATGATCAAGGTCAGAGCAGTTGTAAGAAACTTCCCACAGCTGATGGTGTTTAAGGCAACCCATTGTTTGAGTGGAACTGCTGGCCTGGATGCATGTGCTTGTGAAAATCTTTTTTATTTTTTTATAGAGTTTTCAGTACCTCAGCAGTAACAAAAGAAACTAAACCATACAAAACACAATGTGTTTCCAATCAGACGTGAACTGATAATGTGCAAATTGCAACACTTCAAAATCAAATAATCTTCATGAAAGACACTCCACCAGAGGAATCACAAAAGTTGTGTTTTCTTTTCCTTTCATTCCCATTTAATTTCCTTTAATTTTCAGTAATACCTCTGTTAAAAAATATCCCAAATTAATATGGCAGTGCAAATTTAAATTGTCATTGAAATCAGCAAAATTATCTGTAAGCTTTGGTCTTACTTTACATAAAAATGCTTCTCTATTTAAAATCATTTTGGTCTCATCTGTGCTGTCCAGAGTCATGATTCCATGAAAAATAAAGTGTGTGAATAGCTTGCCTCTTGTTACTGTCCTCATGAGTCAGATGTCCCCATGTATAAGCAGGTTTGGGGGCTATAAACTCTGTGATTCTTCCCTTAATTGAATCAATGGGAGTTCTGCTAGTAATTTCTGTGGGAAATGGTTTTTCTAATGAAATGTTTCATATTTTTAGGGCCTCTCCAAGTCTTCATGAGGATTCTTTTCATCTTGGCTATAGGTTGAGCCTAGCTTTAGGCTAGACAGGAGTAACAAGTCCCCTCTGTAAGCACATCCCTCGAGAAACCTGGTACTGTGTAGAGCATCTCAGTTTAGCCACTAAAGACAGAGAAACAATCCAAAGTGAAGCATCTTGGCCAAACATTGTGTCATTATGTCATTATGTCACCCCATCTTCCCCCAAAAGCGCTGATATTGATCCAGGTTCTGGAGAGTACTGTGAAGGGACATCCAAGCTGGTTTGCACATGTCATTTTTGCATCCAGAGCAAGGCAACAGCATTTGTGGTGCTAGCCAGAGCAATTTTGCTGCTTTGGTCTCTGACCCATGCCATGAGGGTCAAAACAAATTTGATTTGTTTTTGATTTGTACAGATTTCCAAATCTCTGTACTTCACCTTGTTGAACTGGGAAGATCTGTGCTTTCTTAGTCACTGGGGAGATGCTTTTCCTTCTTTCCTGTTTTGCTTAATACAGGTTCTATTGCTTGATGTAATCAGAGAATGGGGGAATGGGGTGTTGGATTTTGTTATAATTTGTTCTTTAATTCCACTTTTTTTCTTTAGGATACACTGATTATTGATATGGCAGAAAGACTTCTCTATTTAACCCATTTGTTTACCAGTTAGACTTCCAAGTGTCCAGAGATATTTGTGTCCAAGAAAAAGGGGAATCCCAATCACAATCATATGGAAATGTGAAAACTGCAGCTAAAATATCAGTCTAGGTGGACGGTGAGGATTATTCGACTGTTCCAGCTCACAACCCACAACAAACCAGAGCTGTGCCTTTTGTCTCTAGTTGCTCTGACCCCCATTCCTCTGTTGCAAAGATACAAAACAAAATAATTGTGTGTTAAAGCTGCCAACTCCTTATTCCCTATCCCTAACTAAACCCCTCTAATATTCGTGCTAAGGAACTGATTATAGGGTGTGCTGCTGGTTGGTGGTTTTTTCCCCCCTTTTTACCATCTGTCTGCTGTGAATTCATCTGAAATCCCTGGCTTCACCAGCTAAAAAGTTCTCAGCAACCCAATTTTTTTTCCTCTTCTAATTATCCTTTTAATTTTCTTCTGCTCAACTCCCACACCTCCTCCCCCTTACCAGATTGTTTATATTTTTCCAAAGAGCTTCTGAGAATTGCTTATCCTGCTCTTTTCACCCTTTTCCTGCTCCTCATTCCAGAAATTACTCTCTTGTACCCTCCCTTGCTGTGATCTTGCAGGAGTGAATGTGGATCACAACCTTCACAACTGTTTCTGACAAATTGCACCATGGAGAAATAATCTGTGATATTAAAGAGTATTTTCCTGTTACTCAGACCTCTCTGTTATGCCTTAGCAAGTGGGACAGATTCCAGTGATTATGAAGAGATTTGGTGCAAACCAATAGTACTTTATTTCTGGAGAGAGATACCTCATCCAGTGACATCACCAAGCTCCACTGGTGTTTGATGATTTTTTTTTTTTAATATACTTTTTTTTATACATTTTATACTTTTTCTTCTTTGTACTTTTTACACACATTCTTTGTACTTTAGTTTTGCATATTTATAATTTCTGGTAGTTTAATATTTAACTTAGTTTGAAAGTTTTGCAAAGTGGGTAAACTAAACATTTACAGTAAAAGGCTAAGAGCTTTATACTATTTCAAGACTAGAGGCTCCAACCTTGGATGGAGTTTCTTTCTCTAAAACATATTTTGTAAACTGGACTGTAATTTTATTTAAGGGGAAGTAATTAGAATAAAAAGACAATTACTTTATCTAGTAAGTTTTTTATTGGGAGACTTTAGATAAATATACTAATTTGCAAAGTCTATAAAAATTGTATATGTGTTATACAAGGTGTGTTCTTGGCGTGTTTTTGCTTTTAATGAGCCGTGCACTTAGAATTTTATTAAAACCGAAGTAAATATCCCTTTCCCTTTACTGCTGTGTCTACCTCATATTTTCACCTGCAAAAAAAGGGCAACACCACAAGCAGCTACTAACTGAGATTTGTCTTAAAACATGCCTGTAAAGTAGTATTTGAGTGACTGGAAAAGTGCAGCCTGGAAAGAAATCATGGGGCTGGTCCCGGGAACAGTATATGCATGAAAGATCTAGGAATGAAACTATCTGTCATCTTCCCAGCCTGGTGGCTTACTCTGGGCATGGATGCAGACAACTAGCACAAGGAATAAGTGAGACTGAGGTGTCTGGCTCCAAAATCTCATGCCCCTGCCTTATTTTTAGGTTTCATTCAAGACTGGTGACATTTGAGCTCTCCTGCCTCTTCAAATTTCCTCAGCCTCAGCACAGCCCTGTCTGAGCTCCTGCCTCTTGTCTAAATGTAATCAGGGAGCAGGAAGGAGGCAGCACGAGGCTGGTGTCTCTTGAGCTCCATGCAGTTTTCAGATCTTCCCTAACATGCAGTGACAGAACTGGGTTCCTCAAGAAGCTGTTGTTGGTGGTTTTATGTAATAGCCAAGTCCATAAACACATTCACAGATATCTATAAAAAGCCCTTGCCGTCGTGTGTGCATATGAACTGCTATGCACTTCATGTAACATATATAGAACATAGTACATGTGAGGTATTCATAACAAGTACAATGTCAGCTGCACAAAAATAACCGTATTAATATAATATAATAATATGTGTTTTATATAATACTGTTGTGGCTTAACCCCAGCTGGCAACTAGGTAGCACACAACCACTCACTCCAGTCCTCCCCTGCTCTCTTGTGGGATGGGAAAGAGAAACAGAAGAGCAAAAGTGAGAAAAGTCGTGGGTTGAGATAAGGACACATTAATAAGTAAAGCAAAAGCCGTGCACACAAGCAAAGCAAAACAAGGAATTCATTCACCACTTGCCATGTTCAGGCGGTGTTCAACCATGCCCAGGGAGGCAGCTCTCCATCTCTCATATCAGCTACCTGGCAAGACAAACACCTTCATTCCAAATCGTGTAAGATCATTGAGTCCAACCATGAACGCAGCACAGCCGAGTCCATCACTAAGCCATGTCCTGGGTACCACATCTACAGTGATTCCACCACTTCCCTGGGCCTTTCAAAAACAATGACAAGGATCTTGGAATGGCATCAGTCACCTCTGATTTCTATATCCTGTGATCCCATGCACCTGAACGTGTTCAGTTGGTTTAAGTGCTTCCTACCCACATCTTTCTCTAGTGAGGTCAACGTTGCCTTCCCACAAAATCTTCTGGTGGGATCGGAGAGCTTGGAAGCCAGAGAACAGAACTTTTGAGAGAATTTGGCAGAATAGAAATGGAACTTTGCCTTTCAAGTCCATCCATCTCACATCCAAATATTTCATTTTAACAAATATTCAAGGTATTGCAGTTCAGAGATATTTCATAGAATCACAGAATCATTAAGGTTGGAAAAGACCTCTAAGATCATAGAGTCCAATCGTCAACCCAGCATCGCTGCGATGTTCACTGCTAAACCATGTTCTCAAGTGCCAAATCCACATGGTTTTTGAGCACTTCCAGGAATGGTTACTCTACCACTTCCTGGACAGGATGTTCCAATTCTTGACAACCATTTCCATGAAGAAATCTTTTGTTAATATCTAATCTAATTCTTCCCTGGGAAAACCTGAGGCCATTTCCTCTCATCCTGTCACTTGTTACCTGGGAAAAGAGACTGACACCCACCTCACTACAACCTCTTTTCAGGTTTGTCATGTAATTGTGTTTATCTAAGCTGCTGTGGTGGATCATGAGAAGACAGTCCAGAGCTTTTCAGTCTTCCTCAGGTTGATGCCCTCATCTGTTTCCTTTCCCTTGAGCACCATGGCTCCCTTGATAGCTGAGTTGTCCCTGTGATTCATGCGTCACATTTTTTGAACAGTAAGTTTTACTGTTTGAAAAACAGAAAGGACATAACTTTTTCGGACAGTTTTCTTTCATCAAAAACCAAACAAATCAATAGAAATAGACCAACACTCACTGGTGATATTTCCACTGTCCATTGTATTCAAGCTCAGGGATTTTCTCTGAGGTTAAATTCACTCCTGAGAAAATGTGCTAGGGTGACTGAGATCTTGTTCTTGGTCAATCAGCTTGAGACAAGAGGCCACAAAAATTCTTGCAGCTGTCAGCGGACAGACTGGCCTGAGCAGAAGAATGGAGGGCAAGAAGGAAGCCCCCGGACCTGGACTTCTTACATGAACATTGAAAGACAGGTGAGGGGGAGAGATAGGCAAGATATAAGGGACCAGCTCTACAGTGATGCAGATTTTGTTACAGTACAGCTACTGACCCTGAATCCTCCTGCCAGCCAGGGATACTGCAGTATTGACTGCGCAGTCAAGTTTGCAGCAGAACAAGGACCCTCACTGCACAGATGATCAAAAGAGCCATCAATCAAGTGACTCACTGTGTGTACTTAAACCTCCTGCTCAAAGTCAGGTTATAATTCATACAGCTGAACACCTCCCAGAGCAGCTGCCTTAAACTTAAGGCAAGAGATGCTAAAGGCGGTAAAGCAGCTGAAAAATTAAATCGCCAGTTGCTATTATTAAACATGAGAACTCCTTCTCCTGACCTCCTTCAAATGGCATCTCATAAAATCACAGAAATTAGGTTTTTTAACTCATTGAGCATTACCTTTATAGCAATGCAAGGAGGAACATTAGAAGATTACTGGAGTAGGAAATTGCTGACCACAGAAAGGGTGGGCAGTGAACATGGCTTTGCAAGGGACAGGACCAGCCAGATGTGAAAGGGAGGCATTGTTTCCTCGGGTGACTCTGCACCAGCTAAAGGCACTGGGGCTGGCTGCATCCAAACTGGAGCTCGATTTGTTTGCCTACAAACAGGTTTCTAGTGCCACATGAGATGGCTTGAGGTGTCTGAACAACTGCACAAGGAAGTCTGAAGAGAGACAGCACTTCACAGACTGACAGTCTTCAAGTCCAGATGCTAAAAGCCAGATTGTGAGACCCTAGGAGACCTCAAATGGCACTGTCATGATCAGACAGTACACATTTATAGTACAGATCACTCAAGTTAACTCAGGTGACTCGTTCCCCTTTCCTAGTCTGTGACTAGCAGAGGGGAAACCTTTAATGCAACACTACTCTTGTGCACAGAGCATCTGCTGCTACATTAGTTTAAACAAATTTAGTTTAATGGAATAGGGAAGGAATTACTGTAGTGTTGTGATTTAAATTCTGGAGTGTGATTCACATCTGGGGTACAGACTTTGCATGTAAGTCATTGCAGTGTTTCTGTGCTTACCTCCTGTGCACAAAATGGGCATAACTTTATGTTTTCCCTGCTTTAGAAAAGAGACCTGAGGTAAGATATGTTAAATAAGAGGAGAAGCTCTGACACCCAGAGGGTATTGACAGAGAGATGAGGCTGATGTGCAGTAATAGCTGGTTTTGTCAGGTGAGCTGAGTAAGGGTCTTAAATGGAATCCAGTTATTATGAATAACTCTATAACTAATATTCAGACAGCTCCCTAATGTTGCCTTCAGTAGGAACAAGGAAATAATGACTTTCTGGAAAGAGCTTTCTGCTTTCTTAAAAGACAAAGGGCCTAAATGTTTTCTCCGGATATCCTTGTTTTCCAAGTTGCAAATCTTTTTTTGGCAGAGCTGATGTTCTAAAGAACCTTAAAAAATATGAGAGGACTATGCCAAGGCCTCTGCAAAGGTAGCATAAGCTACTTGTTAGCATCTCTTTAGATAGACACCCTGGTGCTGTTTGGGCTAGTGAAAGACTGTGGAAGAATTTGGTCTGTATGTCCCAAAAGTGAGCATAAGGGAACAATTAGATATCAGGATGTTGGTTTTAATTGTTGTACATATGTAGATTTTAAATCAAATTTACAGAAGTAGTTTATCTGCTGACATCAGTGCCATGAGCAGTACAGAACTGAAGTGTCAGAGTTAAGTCAGACCCTATAAAATGGTCCTAATTGCTGTCCCTAGGAATATACATCTTTGTGTCTTTCTAAAGCCAAAACTACTCTGGAAGCTGATGAAGCACATCTTTGTAGCTAGAACATTGTTCAAAATTTTGTTCAGTAACTGGGGAATTCTCCTCTGACACAGCACAGCCCAGGGATATTCAGGGATGGCTTTGTTACTTCCTCAGAAGTCTCCCTTCCTCATAGGATTCCTCTCAACCACAGAGGCTGTGAAGGGGAAAGCTTAGAATTGTGTCATTCTTTGCAATCCCATGACATGAAATCATAGAATCATTTGGTTGGGAAAGATAACTAAGATCACTGAGTCCAACCATCAGCACAGCTCTGCCAAGCCCACCACTAAACCATGTCCCTCAGTGACACATCCACACATCTTTTAGATTTCTCCAGGGATAGTGACTCTGCCACTGCCCCAGGCAGCCTCTTCCAATGCTTGACAACCCTTTCAGTGAAGAAAATTTCCTAATATCCAATAAAATAATTTTGAGGCTGCTTCCTCTTGCTTTTAGAACATGAAGGATTGTCTTGAAGATCTTATTTTTGGTTCCCTGTTCAGTCACAGACTTTCTTTGTGTTCCATGAGGATAGAAGACCATTAGGACCAGGAGCCGGAAGACACTGCAATTCACATATGGCTTCTCCCTTGTCTGGCCTGAGCCCCTGCTACTGTGCAACACCCCAAAACTTCCTGTGAGATCTCCCTGATGTCCTTTCCAGCCGTGCTGCAGCCCCTGCTGCCTGTATTCCTATGGCAGCACTGGGGAAACGCATAAACAAATACAAAGGAAAAAGAGAAAAAGGAAGTTGCTCCCTTGGGCACTTTTATGCAAGGAAAAACAAGACAAAGATTGTGGTGGCTCACCTCACATCATATTTTGCTCCCATACAAGAAAGGTGTAATATATCAGGACTTCATGTCTATTTAAAGTGTTGGCAGCTATTGCTTCCAAAATAAAGTTGGCTTTTAAGTATTGGAGGTCATATCAAATCCTATCGCTATGTCAACACTGGATCGCCAACTGTCATGAAATATTGAAACCTGGCAAAAAAGAGAACCTATCAAAATTGGCTGTCAATAAAATCAGTGGAGAAAAGAAAATGAATGTCACTAAAGCCTTTAAGATAGTTTCAGAGAAAAAGAGATTTTTTTTCCTCTTAATCTGGTTTTAGTTCCTAAACTCAATTCATATTTTAATATGTAATTTGGAATTATTGACTTTTTAATAGTTTGTACAACAGATTCAGCACAAACAAGCTATTCAGTGCATCATTATAAAGACAGGTGGGAATCCAAAATTGCTTTAAGAACATAATTTCCTGATGTGGAGAAGTATTTTTAATGTGTTATCTGTATTTATTGTGCTTTTATAGTCTGAAGTTTTATTAAGAAAAAAGTTGGAAAAGTGAAAAACAAAATGCAAACTTTCTCCTTAGTTTTGTTGTTGATGTTTGGTTCTCTAGGCCAGAATCTTCTTTCTTGCACCTATAAGTAGATCAGCAAAACTCAATGGAGAAAGTGTAAAGCCACTACAAATATTTTCTGTGCTATGCTACGTGTTTATCCTGCTTCTCACCACTTTTTCGTATAAAAACCCCAAGAATTTAAGTCAATTCTAAAATCTGTACAGCAATAATTATATTTTGCTTTTGCATCATGCTTTCCTTAAGGTTCTTTCTGTGTCAGCCTCCATTTCATGACAGGACAGATCTCGTAGGAACACCAAGGGATTTTTTCAGACATGCCTAGAGGATCTGAGAGGAAAATTTCTATGGAATGTGCACTGGTCATTCATCTCTTGTGCTATTAGGAATTGCATGTCATTTTTGGAAAGGGCTTTTTCTCCCAAATGTGATTTCTAAGAAGCCCTTTCCTCATGGGAAATCTTTTATGGTTGTCAAAATTAGGCGGCAGCATTCCTAGAATGCTTTAAGGATGCAATTCAAAATTCAAGCCAGGTGAAATATGGAAAGCTACATCTTTACTGATAAACCGGCCATGGAGAGAGCTTGCACACTGCAGATTAGTTATGTGTGGCTAAATTCCCTTCTCCAAGACACACACCTGCATCCAAACTTCTTGGTTCACACTGTTCCCTGGAACAGCCTGACCATTTTCTGTGAATGTGGAGTATGCAGGGAAATAGAACTTTGTGTTTCAAAAATGCTGAGGCCCCTTTCCTGTATATTTCATTAATCAGGATGTAACCAAAGAGACAGATTGGGAATTAAAAGCACAGATAGGAATCAGATGATTCCAATTTCATCTGCTAAAATGTCAAGAAGTCTACTGAGCACGGACCAGACACCTTGTGCATAAATCAGCAGCGAAAAACTAGGAGCCATTTTCAGCTAGTGTAGAACTTTCACGTTCACTCCCAGGAGCAGACTCTGCTAGAAGACGAGGATATATTGGGTGAAAAAGAAAAGTTCAGTGCTTGTGTGTAGTCTGAAACCCCTCCATCATGAAGCTTAGAAGAACAGGGGGCTCAGAGCAAACACAGATGCTCTGGCCCAGCTGTGTTGTAACAATCTAGATTTCAGATCAAAGCCAGACGTGCTTTAAATCCTTGGAGCTACCACAACTCTGTTGCTCACACAGCAAAATAGAAAACTAGAGAAGACAGAACCACAGAATTGTGGAATCATAGAATGATTGGAGTTGTAAAGGACCTTACAGATCATCCAGTGCTAGCCCCATGCCATGAGGAGGGACACCTTCCACTAGACCAGATTGTTCAGAGGCCCAGTCAGCCTGGCCTTGGAAACCTCCAGGGATGGGGAGCCCACAGCCCCTCTGCAGAACATGCTCAGAGGGATAAAATAATTTATTCAAGGTCTAATTCCCAGTCACTAGCAGAATCAGAAAAATAATTCTGCCCTACTTCCAGGTGATCATGTTGCTTGCTGACTTTATCCATAGCATGCAATACCATGCTGTTAGAGACAGATCAAATCTCAGTGTGAAAAAAAAAGCCTCTGAAAGCACCATTTTCCTTTCCTTGTCCAGGCAGGGGCCAAGCTACTACCACTTGGAAAGAAAAAGCTTAAAATAATCCTCAAATCATGTTTTCAGAAATCCCCATACTTCCACTTGTGGCACATAGAGATTACAGATGTGCCTCCTGGAGAAACTGAAATTTGGCTTATAGTTAACCAATCAGTCTACTGCAGTTCTGGGTCAGTTTTACTCCTTTTTTTTTTTTTTGGTACCTACATTGTGCTGGCTTACATCTAAGTCGAAGCTACTCTTTGGATAGTCTAAGAAATATGTGTTTCTTTTTCTCTAAGCCTGTTTCCGCCAGGCAGTGTAACTATGGATTTCCTGTGTATGTGCTACCTTGGTTTTCAAAAAACATTGCCTCTTGTGCTGACAATGAAGCCATCTCAGAAGGTGAGCTCACAGATAGTCTCAGGTGGGATATTCTTGAGTCCTCCTGTATACAGACCTAAAAAATCTTTTCAAACTCAATCTACTTTCCTGTCAGTTGCAGTATTCCCCCTTACCCCTAGTTCCCAACCTCAGTGTCCTAATTTCCTCCCTGACTGATTGCATGAGTCTTTTTTCCTTCTGCTGCTGATGTTGCTGTCATTGTTACCCTTGTTACTTGGGGAACTGTTCTGCAGCTCAGTTAAGCATCCTGAAGCCAAAGAAAAATGTGTTAGAAAGTCACAGTGATGGGGAGGGATTCAGTGGGGACATCTGCTGACAATCCTGTTAGGTCAGCAGCCCATGGCATTGACAGCCTGATAGTCCTACAACCTAAAAAACTGCAATACTGGAAAGCTGACAACTTCTGCTGCCAGAAATCTGAGGGTCACTTGTCATAGCAAATACAGGCACAGCTCCTGAGCAGTAAGGGTGAAAGCTGAGACTGGAAGGCTCTGTGTACCCTCACCTGCTGCTGTGTAAGGTGCAAATTGAAAAGGATCAGGCTGCAGAAGGGCTGTTTTTTTCTTCTGAGCTCACATCTGCAGTGCTGTGTCCAGCACTGGACTCCCCTATGCAAGAAGGACATTGCAAAGTGCAGGAGATCAGCAAAGCCCCACAGAGATGGCTGGGGATGGAGCACTTGCCTGCTGAGCAGAGGCTCAGGGTGCCCAGAGAAGCTGTGAAATCTCACCTTAGTCAGTAAAAAAATCAGATGAATGAAGTGCTGAACAGCCTGATTTTATCTGGCTTTTCTTTGAGAAAGGCACTGAGCCAGGTGGCCTTCAGAGTTCATTTCCAACCTTATTATCCTATGGTTCTGTCCACCATAAGGAATTGTTATTCCAGAGTTCTAATAAAAACTCTGGCCACCGATGTGTTTTATATTTTTGTACAAAGTTAAGAAAGAAAAAAAGGGCTTGGAAAGAGCTAATGGTTAAGGCTACTCATCAGTAAATGGAAACCATTAACAAACAAATATTCTGTGGACAACAAAAGGGAACAAAAATTTGCCAAGTGTAAGCAAAAATGCAATATTATTCATTCTTTTGAAAGAATAGGAGACTTTCAGGGGACTCAAAATAGCAAATGTTGATGAATAAATAAGTTAATTGAAAACTTTTCTTTCCAAAATCATCAGAGTAGGTTTTTTGGTTGGTTGGGATTTCTTTTTCTGTTTCTTTGTTTTGATTTTTGTTTTTTTTGTTTTTTTTTTGTTTTTAAATGTGAACTGTGACTTAGAAATCAGGTTTTATATACTAAGACGTAGAAGAAAAATGTCTTGATGCCACATTATGTGACTACAGAGGGTTTGCAGGAATCTCTGAGCAAGCAGCACCTAAAACTTTTGCTGTCATGCTTTGTGAAGCAGTAGAGCAAGACTTCACTCACCCAGTGGAGACATGCCCTTCCCTATTGCCAAAGGGTACAGTTGCCTCTTTGTCCCACTATTGATTGCAACCATTTGTTATCTTTTCAATCTCCAGCCTTAGAGTGAAATTTGTCAGGTTTGTTCTCTGTCAGAAGGTCACCTTCAAAGCAAGTTCAGCTATTTTTTTGTATAAAATACATATTAGGTAAGAAACCTGCATCCCTTTTAACTATCTTCTCTTCCTTCCACCATCCTTTTTTCTTATCCAAACATTTTGATTTAATCTGCATATGTGGCTGACTGAATAACTTTTAGATTGAAGCTGGACGCTTTTTGTTTACATTTTATAGTCCTTCCTCCATTAAGCTAAGGACAATCTGACTCTATTTATGCTGCCTCTGAGCTTTTCCCTTTCAGTTCTTGCTGAAATATACTTCTGATCCCTGCATGGCAATTGGGGTAGTTTGGATTTCAGAATGGACTGCTCCCTGTGGAGTCTTAAAAAACCCTCAAGGTCCAGCTCTTTGTGACATCCATCACTTGTTCGTGAGGTGGCATATGCAGGACCTCAGCTAATCCATGGGACAGGTGACTCTGGAATGGCTGAACACAGACTGCAGATGGGTTTGCCTTTTATTAACAGATGCAAATGGGATAACTTTTACAGTTTGCAATAAAATGTCTATGACAGAACACTACAGCACTTACTTTTTGGTTTGGTTGGCATGGCCACGTCCCCTTCCTGTGCAGGGACATCAGATGCTCTTTAAGGCTGCTACTGGAAATGCTCTAAAATCCCATACCAGCTGTTCCATCTGGAGAGAGAGGGCAAAAAGACATGCAGTTGGATAAGTAGCATCTCAGGACCATAGAGGACATGTCCAACTTGGGAAACAGTCAGAGGACTGGAAATGCCTCCCAAAAGTCTCCTGCCTTTGAAATCTTCAAGGTATCTTTGGAGACCAAGTGCTCACCTCTATAACCTGTCAAGTTCTGACAGTGACTTGCTACCAGAACTTGATGGATAAACAGGAGGAAAAAGCCTTTCCACGTGGGACGCAGCAAATTATTAAAAGGAAGAAGGACCTGCCTTTCTCAGGGTGCCCCAGCTGGAGAGCTGATGAAAAGCTGCCCAGAGCATGGGCTGAGGCTGCAAGAGCTGTCTTGCTTTTTAATGTTACTTTTGGATGATGAAGTAGATGACCTTTAAAGTCCCTTCCAATCCAAACCATCCTATGATTCTATGAACAAACATCGCCAGTTGCAAGCCCAGCTGTCTGTAAGGATAGCTCACCTGTTTGTTTGGGCATCTGCAGGGGTGTATGTGTACACATCTGTAGGGAAAGGCAAAAGGGGAATTCATGTTGGAACATCTGAAACACTGGTAGAAATCAGAAAGGTGGTGTGTGTAAGGGGTGTTAGCTACACTGTCACTGGAATCTAAAGCAAGCTCAGACCAAAAGGTCAGTACAGTTTCTGAAGATGTTAAGTACTTCTAGCACAAGTGGCTGGTGCTGCAGATGCTTCTTCTTTCCTATCTTTGCTGAAAAGGGAAACGATGCAGGAAAGAACAATTCTTTCCTGCAGGAAGAAAAATAACTCTGCCAAAGGAAATCGGGACATGCTGCCATTCTGATTGCCTAATGACATAAGATAATGTTCAAATTCAGATAGTGATACTTTGTCTGAATCAGGCAGAAAAAGGCATTTACACTTGATGTCTTACCCTGTACAAGTGAGCAGCCAAATAATTTGCATACCAGTCAGTGAAGTAGATCTAACAGAGGATTTCAAAGATATTTTTAGCCACCTCTACTATGAGCTGCCACCTTCCAGCAGTGAGACTTGCCTGGTGGATTGCTGACTCTGAAAGAGCAGCACTGTGTCCCCATCCACTGATCCAAAGTTCTGACCTTGATGCAGTGAAATGGGGATGGGATCAATGCCTTTTTTTTTGTGAACAGTTTTATATAAAATGCTTATTCCTGCATAATCTCTGGAGGATCAGAAGTCACTGTGGTTACTCTCTTAACTATATAATTTTATAGTAAAGTGTACAAAACATAGTTATAAAAAACAAAACAAAAAAATCCTCCAGACTGAACTCTTGCTAAGGAGTGGTAGTGCAGTCCCATGACTTTCCTTACCTGGAATCACTACAGGTCATCCCATGAGGCAGCCCAATTATTGACTTCACTTTGAAGGATTTCTTGGAAGCACAAGCTTTTTCTTCTTGTTCTGCTTGCATGTTAGTAACCAAAAAAATCCATGAAGGAAATCAATGTGAATTAAGAATGTTAACTCCCAGTTATTATAAAGGGAATGAAGACAATACAGTGAGCTGGGTACCTTAATTGTATATCTTTCAGAATATTTGAAAAATATGGGTTTACTTGTTATACTTATTGCCTTTATTATCCAGTACAATTTGTAGTCAGAAATATATGAGAGTCAATTAAGGTTTTGAGGAAAAGTTTTCTTTTCTTTTCCAAACGAAGGTGTCGTATATCATACAATATCAACTCCAGTGTTAGACTAGCAGAAATTTACAGCACCATGTCCCTGCAGTGAAAATTTGCAGCTAGATTAATGTTCCTTTAGCTGGCATTAAATCAATTTCATACATATGCTCGTATTTTCACCAGTGACACTCTGCAATAGCTGATGTTTTGTAAGAGCTGCAAAGAAAAAAATCAGGATTTGTTCAAGCTTCATATGTATGTATGTATATACAGGTGAACAAGATACTTCATGCTTCACTTGCTATGAAATATCTTGAGTTTTAAAAGTTGGCCAACTTTCTCTATGTTTTTCATGGCATATACACTGCTTATTATCAGTACAGCTTCATGTATCTGAGAAGCATCTAGAGTTACATAGATCTAATCTGGATAGAATTGACATTTTCTTTTCCCCCCCAGTTTATTGGAATTGCTCTTGTTATGAAGCTTGCACCTCAGCAATTGACATATGGGGATAAAACTGTCACATCTTCCTACCTAATGCTCACCACACTGTGGCTGATTTCACCCTGGCTGGTTGTCAGTGGATCCATGAGATAACAGCACCCTCCATGACAAGACAGGAACTGCCCCAGAAGGTTTTGAGCATCTCTGGGACTTTGCCTCCTGACCAGGGCACAGCAGTCCCCAAAGAGGCCATTTTTTTCCTTAGTTCTCCTTTTCAAGAATGGATGCTGAGGTGAGCAGAGTCAGCTCATTCAGGATGCTCTCACAGAGCAGCCACTGCAGCCCCAGGGACAAAGACAGTGTCAGTCAGGGCATGAGGAGAGATTTGTGCAGCAGCAGCATCACCATGACATCACTGGTAAACAAGCCACTGGGATTTTCTCAGTTATCTTGTGGCAGATAAAACCACACTGATTGCCTTGGTCATCAATTGCTGTAACTCCCCCTCTTGTGCTGAACTGCTGTCTGACTGCTGCTTGACATGACTCCAGGCAATATGAATTTTCAGGGAAAAAAAACATTTCCTCACCTAGAGGATCTGATCTGGAAAAGAAACCTCATTTTATCTCACAGTAGTAAAAAAGGAATGAGTCTAATGGGTGGAGAAACCACTGCAAAGTGAAAGGAGAATCAAGTCTGAGATTTTCAAGTAGCTTTAATGTGGATTTGTAACTGAGGAATTTACTTGGATTTATGGATTTACAGGCATTCAAGTACAGGTATATTGTGTGCTGAGACACCCTAGGATGTAGAGATAATGTAGCAAAGACAGATTAAAAATATGGATATCTCCAGATATGCCCAGGGAAAAATTATTCCTTTTCCAGCATTAGTGGGGTGTAATGAGGGACCTGTGAAGGACTCTGAGGTCCCTTGGAGTGACAGTCACTGGAAAGTGCTGATCCTGAAAGCCACCCTCAGGGTTCAAGTGAACTGATCTAGCCTCTTTGTTTCTGTATGAACTCCACTCTGTAATATCTAAGCACCTCACAGGCATCTCCAGCTCTCAGGGAGATAGGAAACACTCGTATTTTAGAGGAGAGAACAGAAATATAGAGAAGATTACCATGACTGGCATTAATATCCAGGGCTCCAGGTGATCAGCCACAACACTGAGGTGTTTTGATTTTCCTTATATACCTAAATTTTATGGCAGAAAGACTCTGTTTTGGGAAGGCAGCTATTCCTGCACAGAGAAATTTGGTAGGAAAGGTTTCCTTGGGATGCTGCTCAATACTGGTGTGCTCTTTGTGATGTTTTTCTGTTACTAAGGTTGTGCATAAAGTCTGTCACTAACCTGGGTAACAAACTCGAGCTACCTGAATGCCTGCTTTGCACATACTTTTCTATCTTTCTCTGTCTTTTTAGCTATGATGGTTAATATCAGATCAAACTGTGTTTTTAAGAAGCATCCAGAAACAGCAGCATCCTCCAGTTTTCTTCAAAGGAGGGCTTCAGTTTAATTCTCTGGTTTCATATGTCCTCTGTCACTTATTTCTTAACCTTCTGTCCTGTTGTGATAAGCAAGTTTTGATAGCACAGTATACAGCTGACATCTAATTACTGGAAAGAGAGGTTTGGGCTTTTCTGACATGTGAGGCAGCAAAATTATAAATTAATATAAAGTAATGGGTTAAAAAGAAAATTACCCATTAAGCATTTATTATTGCAAGTTGCTCAGATGACCCTCTTTCAGCTTCGGTCAGCATCATTGAACATAAAGAGAGGTCTCTTACATAGATATTTATAATGAAAAATCAAAATGATACCAACAGAGATGTTATGGGTGTGGCTCCTTTTTAATTCTTATATCTTGGGGTTTGTTTTCCCCCTTCCCCCAATTATTGCATAATTTTCAGTGCAAGGTGAACTATGCACCAGGAGAATCATAAATGAAAATCTAACTGCAAAAATCCCCAAAGACCTGACAGCCCTGGAACACAGATGATTGTTAAATATCTTGCAGCCTTGTGCATGCAACAGCCATTGCATTGGTTCACACACCTCCACCTGCTTTATTGTTCATAGGATGTCACATTGTCCACATGGGTGATTGTCTCTCTAAACCTAAAGATAAGCTGCATAAGAATTTTATTTCTCAAATTTCTGATTAGCAATATGTGCAATGTATTATATCTATTGATTCTTTGGCTCTGTTGTGCTTTCAGGGTTTTTTTTTTTAATATATGTTATATGATATATATGGTATAGGAAAAGAAAGTCTGAACATCATAGTAGTTTTAGGCTCTGTTCTTGAAATGTTCAATTTTTTATTTTCTGTGCTACTTGGTTTTGTTTTTTTTTTTTTGTTTATGTATGCACATGCATGCATTATCCATACATATGCTTCTCTATCATCTCAATTGCCTACCCTACCTTTTTTATAAATTACTTTTTAAAATTACTAACTATTCTGTGTCATATGTAATTTAATAGAATATTTATAACCATGGTAAAATGAACAATCACGCAGTGCTTTTCCATGCATAGTTTGAAGCAATTTTCATAAATAAGGATTTAATAAAAAACAGGTTTCATTTTTTACACTCTAATTAAAAATTAAGAAGAAACAAAATAAAAGAAGAGCAATAAAACCAGACTGAATCCTTCTCTAAATTGCATACACTAACCTGATTGGATTCACTGGATTTACTTTAATTTAGAATGTGTGTAAGGGAGAAAAGCAGAGCTTGGAGTAACCATTCCTGAAATGGAGAGTGAGCTGCAATAACAGGGTAGTAATTAAAGACTGCCTCTAGCGCACTGCTTCTAAGGAGCTCCTGTGCCTTTGCTCACTCTCCAAGAGCGTTACCTGAAAATTCATTAAACACAAAGCTTCAGGTTTAGCAAGGCAGCCAGCAGATCAGCAGAGACCAGGGAAATATTTGTCGCTGTTGATTTATGGCAGCTCAGCTGACTGATAGGAGTGGGTTGTGGTGTCTTGCTGGGGTCCTCGTTCTGTACTTCCCAACCATTGCCCTGCTCTGTTACATGACCTCTATCAGGGACTGGGAGATTTGATCCGTCATGGACTTCTCATCCACAAGGACCTCATTGCCACCCTCTGGATCAGGTGTGTCGGAAGTGGCGTGGTGGAGATGGGACCTTCCACAGTCAAAGCTCAAATTCTAATTGTTGTCCAGAGGGGTTTCTCATAAGCAATGTGGAATATGCACAAGGAACTGGAATGATAAATTGGACTGAGGAAATCTTTATCACACTAGGGGCAAGGGTCTGAAAGGGGCCACTGAGTCATCCTCACCTTTTCTTCTCCATTGTCTTTTGCCTTCTGTTGCACCCAGCTCTATTGCCCCAATGCAGGAAAGACGGGGACCTGTTGGAGCAAGTCCAGAGGAGGCCATGAAGATGCTCAGAGGGCTGGAGAACCTCTCCTGTGAGGCTGCAAGGGCTGGGGTTGTTGGGCCTGGAGAGGTCAGAAAGAACTTAGAGCATCTTCCAGTACCTACAGGGAACTACAAGATACCTGGAGAGGGACTTTTGACAAGGGCATGAGGGACAGGACAAGAGAAATTAATTTAAGACGAATCAGGGTAGGTTTAGATTAGATGCAAGGAAGTTCTTCACTGTGAGCATGATGAGACACTGGCACAGGTTGCTCAGAGAATCTGTGGATGCCCCAACACTGGAAGTGGTCAAGGCCGGGTTGGATGGGCCTTTGAACAAACTGGTCTAGCGGAAGGTGTCCCTGCCCGTGGCAGGGGAGTTGGAACAAGAGGATTTTTAAAGTCCCTTTCAACCCAAAACATTCTATGATTCCATGTGGCTTTTTACATTGCTTTGTGAAATCCACAGACAGAATACGATATTTTGCTGCATTTTTCCCCTGAATGCACTCTGTAGGTATAAGCCCAGATGATTTTACTGATTTTGAAAGATTTATTTCAGTTTTTTTCTCATATTGGCTCATATTTTTTTTTCTTTTTGGTTCTGATTCTTTGTTTGTCATTTGTTAGAAGCCAAGCCAATTTGTGAAAAAGAAATGGGAGCATTTATTCTCAAGTTGATTGTATTGGATATATTGAGCTTTTCTAATGCTCTTTTACCATGTCCAGATATAAGACTTCTTTAGGAAAAAAATGAAAACAGAGAAAACCTTTTACACAAGCAGCAAGCTCAAATCTTAATTACCTGTAGACATCCAGAGATGGTTTCAGATACTCACACAGGTGAAGAGCTCATGTCACCTTCTTGTAATTTTATAAAGACAGGAGAGGAAACCATCTGGCAAATGAAAGCAAGGGGCTGATACTAGGTGATCTTTAAGGTTCCTATCAGCTCAAACCATTCTGTGATTATTATGGATCAATCAAGGGTAAATATGGGTAACAACACCTGAGAGGTATTCGAGGTTGTTTTTAAATACATAATGCTTTTCTTTTATGGGAGAATGAGAAAAGCATAACCAAAAGAACCTGAATCCCAAACTTATTTTCACCTCCAAAACAGTCTGGTGTTGAGTAATTTTGGGCATATCTGAGGAAACCAGGGTTTGCTGCTTCTCTGGAAGGAACAGATGAGTGTAAAATGATGTTTGGATCCAATCCCTGAACCATTAAAACCACTTTACAAGTCAGTGTGACTTGTTTAAATCTGAAAGGGTTACTGGTATATCTGGAACTGCCATTTATCCAGTTCGGAGAAAAATCTTTCCTCAGTGTGAGTAAAACCCCACATTTTTCACACAGAGGAGAAATATAACATTGTAGGGACTGGGCTATCTCACATTGTAAAAACTAAAGTATTCCCTATGGGACAGCACATCACATGTGGAAGTGAAACAGTTTTGATCTGCTAAATACTTAAAAGTGAAAACCTTTATCCTAAGGGAGAGAATGAAGTTTCTTATAAATTAAAATGTTCTCATTTGGATTATTAAATAGTTTCTCAATGGGAAAAGAATAAAATTAGAAACGGGACTTTTAGTGTGAAAACTGGGGGGAGGGGTGTTATGAAACTGCTTTCTTTTTGGAACAATGAAAAAGGCTTTCCATGTTTTCAAGGGAATCATTCATGGTCAGCCCTCAAAGGACCCTGCAAATATTGCCGAGGTGTTGAAATGCTGCATGTGAGAGAGACAGGCAGTGTTTGGGCTGATGGAATGGAGCATCACAGAGGGAGCCTGGGGCCCATGTAGCTCAGGGTGACTGGTAGCCCGGAGGTTATGTGAGAGCTGTAATACCGTTAACACGGAGAGGCTAAACCCCTTCTGAGAGTGGCAGTGAAGTCACTTACTCTCTTAATACTTTTGCAAACAGTGCTCATGATTTTGCAAGATGACTTCACCTGCATAAGAACTGGAGACAGCCAGAGACTGGGCGTAATACAAAGGTTTCTCCTCAGTTAATTATGGTTAAAATGAAGGATTATAATAAGGAAGTCAGAATATAACCCTCCAAAGAGCACATTTGTTTATGCTTTATGTACCTACGTGTAGTAGCATTTATTATTTTCTGTTGCAAGCAGGCAATAATAATCCTGTGTCTGGCTTCATAAAGTGTATGAATTTGCAAATGTGTCTGTATCAATATATAGCAATGCACAGTTGGCTGGAATTTGTTTGCATCTATCTGTATTTCTTCAGAGCTAATCTCAGCTCCTATCCAATGTAAACCTGTCAGGTTGTCTGTTATGCTAGGAAAGCATTTATATTTCCACTTGTGCACTGTTAAATCATTGTTTGCAAAAAGCCCAGCTCATTCTTGTGTGTGTGTGTGTGTCTGCCTGTGTCTTTCTTTAGTTCAAACAATACTGCGCTGGCACCTGCCCAAGAAAATTTGGGCACTCAGCATCAGAACTGTTCCATCACAAAAGTCTTTCAGACAGATGCAGCCATTGGGAGGTTAAGAGATAAAGTTTCATGTTTTTTAAAGCCTCAATGCAGTATGCCTTATGCTGACTCAGAAAAGGTTTTTACTAAAGCCTTGTGGGATTAGGAAAGGGGGCTAAAATCTCGTCTGATTATATCAGAATTGATTAAATGTGCTGTAATCCTCATTCTCTGATGACTGACTTTTAACTGAATTCAGTTTCTTTTTACTACAGTTTAAAATAAAGTTCAAGAGCTTTAGGTAAGTAAAGCCACGGAATTACAGTCTGTCTCCTAAATGTGAAAAAGTATGCTATGAGAAAAAAAAGGTAGATATTATCAAAGTCATTATTTTGACAGCTTTATCACAGTACAAACAACTGCTCAGGTTTCTGAGTATTCGCTGATAGGTATTTCTCTCTTTTTTGCATTCTTCAATTTAGGTCAGCCTTTCAAAGCAGGGGTAGTCAGAGGCAGATCATTATTTAACTTGCCTTTTCACAAGCAACTCAAGGTGTTTCATTGTTGTCTGGAATGTGACAGTAGAATCCTCCTCTAGAAAAAAAATAAAGTTTTTTCTAGAACAATCCCCAAATTCTAAAGCTCTAATCAGAAGGGGAAAAAATCAATATCAAAAATTGAAAGGTTTGAACTTTAACAAGCAAAGACACGCAACTTTGCTGCCTATAAAGCATTTGCCAGTGAAAGGGTTTCAAAATCCAGACGAGATTTTCCTCCTTCTCAATATAATATTTATAAAACAGAACCTGTCGTGGCCCTCATTATATCTGTCCAGTGCAGGCTTAGTGACCCTTCTGCAGAGGTGAGGTGGCAGCAGATACCTCAGACTGGAGGTGCAGCCAATTACACCCAGCAAGTTAAAACATGGCAGACCTTTAAAAGTGGACTTTTCCCTCCTGTAGAACAATCTCTCTTTTGCTTATTAGGTGACTTTAGTACACACCTAATCCTAATCGGCCTGAAATGTAAGAATTTTTTTCCATTAATCCCACTGGCAGTAAACGGAGCCATAGTGTTGCTTAAAGAGTAGCCTGTGAGGAGTTTCTTTCCTTCTTTTTTTTTTTTTTTTCTGTGAAGAGACTTGGATTTTTCCCCTCCTAAGACAGCAGTGGTGATGAACCATGGGAGAGTAGGTCTCTGTATGATACAGATCCTTCTTTGTTTTCAAGATAAGCATAGGGGCTGTTTGCTCCACTTATAGGATGACTGATAATATGTAATTTATTGATCTGTTTGGCCCAAGAAATATCCCTGATCCCACTGGGCACAGCCCAAACATCCCTGTTGCTTATCCTGTAATAAGAAAATGCTGGGACACAGAGAGCTGGGTTGCTTTCTTCTCCATGGAGAGCTCTGTCCTATTACAACTAAATTTGAAAAGCTTCAACCCTGACAACAGCAGATGAAACCTGTTGGTCCTAGCATGATGTATCTTCCCCATAATCGTGTGTGCGTGTGTATGTCCTATTAGAGGTAATAAGGGTTATGTATTGAGAGCAGATGCTCTTTAACCAATAACTGTCTCATACTATTATGTCTGGATTTATTTAAAAGCTGTTTGCTACCCATACCATGTGAGCATTAGAGTGCAGATTTCCACAACAAACCATTGAGAAAATTGTCAGTGCTGTTGATTATCACAGTGCAAGGAATAAATTTCAGATCTGTAAGTCTGACTTTTTTTCTGAAGCTGACTTCACTGGTGTCAAACAAAGCCTTGAACCACAAAAGATGAGTGTTCCCTTTACAGCAAAACTGCAGTTTGAAATTGTCTTGGATATGAGCAGGGGCACCTCAATGTTACATTGCACTTGGACTGAATTGTGCATGGGTGGGGTTTTGACCAGAGTTAATAAAAAGGCAGAGGTTGGAGAGAGAAAAGAATTAATCTGTGATAAGTTTGCTCTTGGGTTGAAAGTGCAATTTGATGTGAGCTGGGTTTGCTCACTTCTCCATGTCAGTGTCATGAAGTATTGCAAAGCTCACTTTCCAGCTCAGGTCAGTCAGGGCAACAGGTTACAAAAACCTCTGTGAGAACTCAGGGAAAAGTAATGGGAAATGCTGTGTTTTGTAAAAAAGGCAAAGAAAGAGAGAAAGAGACATAGAAGGGAGAGTGTGGGTGAAGAAAACCAATAACAAAACACATTTACTGTGCAAGGGCAGCTCAGCATGGGGAGCTGAAGTGAGTCAGGAAAGTAGAGGTTTTGTTATCACACACATTTTTCATCTCAGTCCTCATCTCTCCCTACACACAATGGCAAGTGGATAGACTCAGTCTGCATCACACTGGATTTCACTTTTCTCCTTCAGCATATCCAGAAACACAGGGCTGCCCTGAGTTCTGTCTTTTGGAGGATCATGCCTTCTTGTCTTGAGACTGTGGACTTCTTCCCTGATCTGCTGCAGGCAGAAGTGGCTAGATCTCTCTAAAAGCTACTTATAAATAATTAAATCCCCTCCCTCTATGCCACATGAAGTCTCACAATGCACGACACTCTTCTGACATTTACCTCAGAGTATATAATATTCTCAAACTCTCTTTGCAAAATGCCTTTACTGCTGGTTCTTCACTGTCAGGTCATGAGATTTCAGGTAATGACAGCTAATGTAGAAGGGAGAGCTGTCTGTGCTTTCTTTACCATGGAGTCCTGGGATTATTACTTGCTATGGGAGAAAAAGACTAGCAAGAGGGAAAGGCTGCAACCTCCAAAATCCCCTATTTTATGTATTTGCTTGATTACATACAACTTGTACAACCAGGCAGAGAACCTCAACACTGAACTTCTAATTAGAAGGCACTCAGAAATCCAGTCCTTATTTTCACAGAAGTAACAGCACAGATGTATGAACACATTCACACTTCGGGGTGGCAGTCCTTAGAGGACTCCTTGGGACAGCACAATTAGGATTCTCTGTATATCTATCCAACACACAGGACTCGAACATGGTACTTCTCTTTCACAGACAAATTCTTTTTCCTCTCTAAGGTGACCAGGAGTCAGCTTTGAGGGGGAGCCCATCCTATATCAATCTGTAAGAAAATACCTTAATATGTTGTTCAGTCTCTGGCTTTATAGCAATTCAAATTAATTCAGTGACAGTTGTCAGTAAAAATTAATATTTGTCCATGCAGCTCCTTATTGTGGGTTCAAATGCCTGGCTGACCCATGCATTTTTAAGCAGTTTTAATCCTAGGACTGACTTTTTGCATAAAACGTCCCCCCCACCCCGGATATATATCGTGCTGTGGAGGATAAGTACATGTCAGTGGTTAAATTTACTGAACACTCCAGAGCAGGAGCACAAGTGACCTTTCTGGCTGGGTCTTTAGGTGAGCAAAGGAATGTTGCTCTGATGTTTCTGTCTGGTTTCAACCTTGCAGGGCCGTTTTTGCAGCACAGATGTCTGAGCAGCCTCCCAAAGGCAGAGGTGAGCAGTTCCACAGGGGAAGCAAGTCAGGCATCTAAGAGATGAAGAGTTGTTGAATTCACAGTACTTTTGTCTGCTTTTTGAACCCAACCCCAGACTTAACAGATGGGTCCTAAGGTCTGTTTCATGACCCCCCATGCTGTAATTGAGATCAGAAATCCCCGCTGCAATTACTGATAAGTTCCCTTGTTCTCATCTGTTATGAACGCTGACTCCCTGGGGAGAACATGGAAGTCAAGGAACTGAGTAAGGCTGACACTTGTGGTAGTGAGCTCACAGGATGGACCCAAAGTATTATTTTTTGTTTTGGTATGGATAGTTTAATTCTTCCTGTTTCTTTCTTTTTAATTGTCTTTTCTGGTCTTTCCCAGCTTAAAGCAATTAGCACAATAGCAATCTACTTAAACAAAGGCCAATTACAACAAAAAAATAGGAAAAAATGGAAAGAGATGGGGTAGGTCACTTTGCTATGAACCCATTAGTAAACTGTGCAAAATGCAGAGCCCCGGAAAGCTTCCACCAGCAGCCCTTGATCTAAGGATGAGTGGCTCTAGCTCCTCTTCTGCAATTGCAGTCTTTGCTTCAGTTACATTATTCCTGCTCAGCCTGACTATGTTTTTCTATATTTCGCCTGTCTCTTTTCTGAAGAGGCAATTGTTGTGAATGGTGGAGAAGGTTGAGTGCCTGACTGAAATAAAGGAAAATTAGTTTTTAAGGAGAGTAAATTGGATAGAATAGGACCCGTAAGGATAACAAGTTGGCGATAATTCAGTGTAGTCTTCCTGTTCTGCTCCTGTTTATTAAATATTCTTATTGACTTCTGCTTCTCAGTACTCTCTGTTCTAGTGTACTAAATTACAGTAACTGAATATTCTGTCTACATATGCTGAATGGTCATTTGAGAGATGAGTGCACTTAAGACAGAAATGTTTTCCTTTAGTCCTTGGATCCTTGAAATGCCTATTATAAAATGTACATCTGTGAGAAGGCACTTCTCCTTGCCAAATGAGATTTAATGCTGAAAAAGCTAAGGAGCTAAATAAAATAATAAACTTCAAGGAGGAGCCTTCTCTTTGACTCACATTTCTCTTTTCTAGCCACTGCTAGAATTTTGGGTTAGGAATTAATGCCTCCATACCCATATTCTCCCTCCAATAAAAGAAGTCCTAATAGACAAATATTCCACAAAGCTTATTTCCCCCCTTGTTATGGCCTATTGATGGAGTTTCTCGAACTTTGTACATTTTAGTTTCTGTTGCTTGGGGAGAAAGATGCTCTGAGTTTCAGCCTCTTTGGCAATGCAGGATAAACCATACTGGGCCAAGGAATGCTATCAAGCACAACCAGGAATTTAGCCCTCATATTTAACTGTTACACTTTTCCCTGAAATAGTTTTGACAAGCCCATCTAGAATTCTTTTGGATGATGTCTGGATGTGACAAGGGGAATAGCATAAGCCTGTGACTGCTCTCAGTAGACAACACAGATGAGACCATCCTGTTCTTGTGTGAGAAGTCTTGCTCCATGGATTTACAGCACGGTTTTGTGGCCAGACAACGTCTTGGTTATTTTTTTTTTTACTTCTGCAGAGTAGATTAAGTGTTCCAACTTTCTTCCCTTGTCAGAAGCAAATAGAAAGAAATGTCAGTTCTTTCCCTTTCCTAACTTAGTTCAAGGCCAGGTTGGATGGGGCTCTGAGAAACCAGGTCTAGTGGAATGTATCCCTGCCCATGGCAGAGTGAATTTCACTGCCTTTCCACCCAGCCTGCCCTGCTCCTGGGAGCCAGGGCATTTGCCAGGAGGGTGTAGGTTTGAAGTCCCTCCTTCTGATGAAGGAATTGAAGCCAAGTCTTCCAAGGGCCAGGCAGACGTGTGACCATCAGGAGATTTTACAGCAGTGTGGAATTTTCTCAGCTGTAATTTTCTTTTTTAAAATCACTTTTATCTGATATATCAATTATTCTCTGAAAACACTTTTCACAATAAATTTCCAGAGGAAAAAACTGGGGGACAAATGCCTAATTTCCTAAGCCCAGTTAAGACTGTTTGTTATTTAGATGTTGAACTGCTCAAAAAACTACACAGCAAAAAAAAGAAGTGCTCCTCCATTTGCTCAGAGATAGAACTTGCGGGCTCGCGAGATGTTTGGCACTGAAAATAGTCACATTTATGAATTCAAGTGCCTCCAAATACAGATGGAAGAAGTACATTACTTTAGGAACATATTTAAAATTATAGTTTATAAATATAAATTCTATCCCTCAATGCCCTGATGTTATAGGGCTGCCTTTATTCCCCGTATTAGTGATTGAGATTTGTCCTTGCGTCTCCTGCAAGACTGTTCCTTGTCTTCCATTGCTGAACTAAACACGTGCTCCATCTTGCTTAGCTGTCTCTGCAGCAGAGGCTAAGCCTGCATCCAAAAGGGAATTCAACATCCTCAAACTCAACATGCATTGAGTGATTTGGAGGCAGCTGTTCAGTAAACATTCATCTTGCTGTCATTGATCTCTGTCTTCCATTTGGAGTATCAGTCCTTTAAACCAAATACAAGACTCTCCCACTGAATTAAGCCCCAGGGCCCTGCACTTCTCACAAAAGCCAGGAGAATTTCCCTGCCTTAGGAATCCATAAAGTATATGCAGTCTTTTATTGGGAAGATAATTTTTCCAGTAGGAAGTAGAATCATACAATCATAATGGCTTGGGTTGGAAGGAACTTAAAAAGATCAGTTTGTTCCAATCCCCCTGCCATGGACAGGGACACCTTCCCTAGATCAGGTTGCTCAGGGTCCCATCCAGCCTGGCCTTGAACACTTCCAGGGATGGGACATCCACAGCTGCTTTGAGAAACCTGTCTCATTCTCTCACCACCCTCACAGTAAAGAATTTCTTCTTAATATCTAATTGAAATCTACCCCATTTCAGCTTAAAGCCATTAAGCTATCTAAGCAGTTGCCATTAAAGACAAGTAGTTAGTTATCTCTTTTAAAGGATTTTACACAAAATTGCATGCAAGTATGAGATAAGTGTATCTATCTGATTAGATATTCTAAGATGTTGTACCCAGCCAACATCTGGTACCTCAATTTAGAGAAATGTTTGGGAGTAGAAAAGGCAATTCTGCTCTCTCTATGGCTACAAGTTTTAAGTTTTATACCCCTGGGATTCTTTATGACACTTAAGACCTTGTAAGTGTTTTGCTCAGCCTTCCCAGTTTAAGGTGTCCCTCAGCTCCACATTGTAGTCTTTAGAAAGAAGAGTAAGTGCTAGCTCGCATGTTTATATCAGAAGAATAATTTTGAATTATGACCCCAACCTGTCAGGCTCAATTCTTTCTCAGGGTAGAATTCATAGCATTCAATTAAGGTGCCTATTTTATCACTCTCTTGAGGGGGAAAAAATGAAATTAACAGACTAGAAGTGACCTGGGTAACAATAATCATTTAGGCCCAGCAGATTTCTTCTCTGAGTTTTTTTTCAAGATGCAAGTTGTCACTTGTTTCCTTCTTTGTGTCATGGGGAGTAGACCTGGAAGAACTCTTCTGAGTCATTCTCTCATGTCTGCTAATGCAGAAAACCTCACCATCTAACCTCTGATTTAATAAACTCAGAGCAAACTCAAATATATGGTAGGTACCTTGTAAAATTTTGATTTCCCTTTCAAGACTCAAATATCTTGAAAAAAATTCCAAAGAATATGGATTCTGATCATACATAGTTGACCTTCCTTTAAACTGAAGTATATGATGTCCATATGTCCCCTTTCCTGAATTATTCTGTATATGGTATTCCACTGAGTTTTCCGATTTCAGGATGCTGCTGGCGAGAAATGAACATTTGAAAAGACTGTTGCTTTCGCTAATGACATTAACTGCTGTTATTTTGTTATACCACCTTCATTTCTCTGAGATGCTTCAGCTTCCTCTGTTTATTCCCAAAAATTATTCAAAGCAGAAGCTCTACAGAGATGCCAGCAGTTGGAACAGAAAGAAGCAAGAAGTAGTAAAAATCTGTTCAGCAAGAGGATGGGGAAGCAAAAACTATTTTTTATTTCCTTTATTACCACCACGATTGTTTCTTTGTCTTATTTTAATTATGAAAATGGAAATCTCCAGAACACAGGGAATACACGGAAATATTTCTATTGTTTTTAGCATGTTCTTGACTTTGGCAGAGTTTGGATTTCACAGGAGGCAGGAAGTATGTTTGCTGACAGGAACACATCCCCTCACCCTTCGTTAACGGCTTGTTAAATACCACACTGTTCAGGCCAGGTGACCTCTGTGCCTTCTTGTCCCCTGCTGAGGCAGAAGCCCTGCCAAGCAAGGCATAACAAAGGTTAAATATTTGTCTTTAGCATGTAGGCTCTGAGGCCCCATGGCCAAAGGGGAGAGTGTACTGAAGAATATTCTTATTCTCCAGTGTTAGCAGCATGACTGACCAGGGTGTCTGGGCTTCTGTTCATTTTCCTGTGCCTCTTCTCCACCTGTCTTCCAAAGAGAACAGCAGGTTGTTCTTACTTTCATGGTCTCAGTCTTGTTTTTGAAACATTTTTTCATTTTGGCAGCAGAAAGGAGGGTGAAGAGCTAACATCAGTTTTGTTGTGTGGGTCAGTCAGAGCTTCTTTTTGTGTTGGAGAGATACAGAATTATTATGGGACTTCTCAGCAAAGTCTTATTAGCTTAGACTTGTCCACTGGGGAAAGCACATATGCCTGTCGTGTTTTCCAGGTATCAGGGTTTCCAGGGAAACCTCCTCCTAGTCTACTCTTAGGTGCTTTGCTCCCAGGGGAAGGACTGGGGTGAAACTGTTGCCTTTCCTGTTCTTGCTATATACTACTCACGTGACGAGTGTGGTGTGCAGGGAGCTCTCTGTCCATGCCTCTGTTTAATTAGCAAACAGAGCAAACTGGTAGATGAAGGAGGGTCAGCAAAGGAAGGGCTGCTGCATTGCAAAGCCCTGACACGTCAGCAGGGGTACAGCCAGCTTCACAGCAGAAATCCTACAAAGACTGAGAACATTTATACATGGATTTCTATGGAATAAAACTTATTTCTTAACTTTCTCTCTGTGTTTCCTTGACTTCAGGTTGTGCAGTTATTTCCTAACCAAGACGCAGTGACTTAAGTAGCTATCGTGTAAAGGTGTGGGTGGAAAAGATCATCCTCTCCTGAATTTCTGTTTCTTTAACATTTCTTCTATGAAAGCAAGTAGCATCAAGTATTATATTTCAGTGCCATTATTAGTTTAGTGATATAGATGTAATCACTGATGTGATTACAGTTCACTCTGAACCAAAGAAAGATTCTTACTGAGACTGTAACTTGTTAATGCAGTAACCTGTTCTTGACAGCTGCTGAAGGAAAGACAAGAAAAGGCAAAGGTGACATTTCTCCTGATATAACATCCTAAATACCAGGAACCAGCATTTCAGGTAGTTCTCTGGCTGAACACTGCACCTGTATAGTTATGTTTAAAGGTCTTGATGGACTTTGGTTCCAAGAATCTGTCAAATCACATTTTGACATTTCTGGAATTGTGTTTCTGTGAGTTCCATTGTGTACTTGTGCTCTCTATGAAGGTATAAATTCTTCATTATCTTATCTAAGAATCATACAGTCATTAAGGTTGGAAAAGACCCCCAAGATCATCGAGTCTGACCTTTGACTGCTCACCACTTGTTAACTAAACCACAGCCCTGAGAGCCACATCCAGTCATTTCTTAAATACCTCCAGGGATGGTGACTCCACCACTTTTCTAGGTAGATCCTTCCAATGCTTAACCAATCTTCCAGTGAGAAACTTCTTCCTGATGTCCAAAATAAACTTCCTCTGGCACAGCTTGAAGCTATGTACTCTCATCCTGGTGCTTGCTACCTGGGAGAAGGGCCTGACCCCCATTTTGTTTCAACCACCTCTCAGGCAGTTGTAGAGTCCAACAAGGTTTCTCCTGAGGCTCCTTTTCTCCAGGCTGCACAACCCCAGCTCCCTCAGCCACTCCTCATATGATTTGTGTCCCTACTCTCTCTTATTCTTAGGCTGTGAGATAAAAAACAAAAACATGACCATTACCTATCTCCTTTCTCAAAAATTTTCAAAAATTGTATATTTCTCTATTTTGTCTCCCCATCTTCATTTTTTTCCCCAACATACAAATGTTCTGTTTAGTATTTGTCCACATAGGTAATGGTCCATCTCTTTAGTATTTTTTTCTTTTTGCATTTCTATTAGTCCTAATACTTTTTTTTTTTTTTCATATAAGGGTGAGAATTGATGCAGTATATAAGGTAAAAGATTAGTAAGATTTTATGAATTACAATGACAATGTTTTCTGGTTTATTGTCTGTGCCTTTTCCTGTAAGTCCTCCTGAGGAGGCTTGGTCTCTTCTCCTGAATAACAAGTAATAGAGCAATAGGAAAAGACCTCTAGTTGTGCCAGGGCAGATTAGATTGCATATTATAATAAAATTTCTTCACTGAAATGTTTGTCAAACATTAGAACAGTCTGACCAGGGAGGTGGTGGAATCACCATCTTGGAGATATTTAAAAGCCATGTAGAAGTGGTACTCAGAGACTTGTTTTAGTGGTGACTTGTTAGTGCTGGCTGGACAGTTGGACTTGATGATTCTCAAAGGATTTTTCCAACTGAATGATTCCATAGGTCTGTTAAACCTGCCATTCTGCCTGCTCTTGAGGACTGAGGAGGCATTTTCAAGGTGTGAATCTGTGTTATGAGGAAACTCTTTTCAACCGATTCTAGGAAAACATAGAATTTTTCGAAATCTACATGCAGAAATAAAAGGGTCTCTCTCAAAGTTTTTGTGTAAAAGCGTAGGTGGGATAAAAAGTGGTAACAGAATATGAATCAAAAGGTGGGTTATGAGGCCTTACATGATTGACTCTAGCTTGGAACTGAGAAGAGGTTTCTGGTTGACAGAACTGGAGGTCATCACTGAGTACAGTTCCATGGTGATTCTTGCATTCTTTGGGTGTGAACATCTCTTGGAAAACCCTAATTTGAGAGACCTGTAGTATTGGTAAGACAGAATCTCCTACAAAGCAAGATACAAAACTGTTATCTCAGTTGTATATAGGAGGCAAAAACTAGTTTAAAGAATAAATGGTGTTAAAAATGGGGAGGAAAAAAAACAATAAACCCCAGACTTTCTAAAAAATGATTGTGTTGCAAAAAGTTGTTTGCCTGCAGGTTATGGCTAATCTTGGAGTGAAGCTCATGGCACCCATTCAAGATGCCAGGACAGAGGGTGTTGTTCAAAAAGGGATGAAGCTGTCCTTTATCAATAACTCCAGCACATTCAGCATAAACAATCTTATTCCATCTGTGCTGCATCCTGTCATTGCCTGAACAATGCTGAAAGGAAAATCCTACGGCCCACTTGCTTCCTGCTCCTGACATATGAAGCGCCAAGAGATTGAAAGCAGCACATGTCTGAAAAGAAAGAAAAGAAATGAGGTAATGGTTGAGCATAGCACAGCTCTCCCATCTTGCTGACTCCTCCAGAGATGACAGAATAGATTCACCTGATGGTGACTCACCTGAAAGCCATGATGCTGTGACTTTTAGGTATTATCTTTTGCTCTGGTTATATTGCAATGGGAAAAGAATGGCAGGTGGAGGCTTTTTGTTTCTCAGTTCTAATACCCCATGCTGAGGCACAAAACCAACACACCATTTTACAAGTAGTGGATCTGAGATGCCAAGGTGAGGAAAGCCAGCCTTGTGCTTCTTATGAAACAGTTTCTTATGTGTTTCTTATGGAAGCAAACCAAATCCAGGGCTGCATCAAAAGGAGTGTGGGCAGCAGGTGCAGGGAGTGGATTCTCCCACTCCACTATGCCCATCTGGAGTGCTGTGTACAGTTCTGGTGCCCCCAACATAAGAAGCACATGGAAACTGTTGAAGAAAGTCCAAAGGAGAACAATGAAGTTGATATTGATAAGAGGACTGGAGCAGCTCCCCTATAAAGAGAGGCTGAGAAAGTTGGGGCTGTTCAGCCTGGAGAAGAGAAGGTTCTGTGGGCAACTCGCAGCAGCCTTACAGGATCTGAAGGGGCTACAGGAAAGCCAGAGAGGAACCCTTTGTCAGGAATTGTAGTGATTAGGACAAGGAGTAATGGGTACAGACTGGAAGAGGGGAAATTTAGGCTGGGTATTAGGAAGAAAGTCTTCACTATGAGAGTGGTGAGACACTGGATCAGGTTGCCCCCATCCCTGGAAGTGTCCAAGGCCAGGGTGAATAAGGCCTTGAGAAGTCTGTTCTGGTGGGAGGTGTCCTTGCCCACAGCAGGAGGGTTGGGGCTCGGCCGTCTTTAAGGTCCATTCCAGCCTCTTAACATTCTGTGATTCTGTGATCATGCAAGTTGAGCACTCCAGCTTTGAGTGAAAAAGGGAGAGACAGACAACCAATATTTGTGGGCCTGAATAAACTATTCATGGAGTAGTAACAAGGACCATGATGGAAGAAAACTGCACTACAGCAAGTGTGAGGAGAAGCCATGTCTTATTTCTGCTCTTAAAATCTGCCTGCTGACTTCACTGACCCCTGCTCTAGCTCAAGACAAGCTATTATAAAATGTAGCTGCTACATTTCCCCTCCACTCTGAAGCATTTGTTTTATTGAGGTTCTGGAAAGATTTCTCCAACCTGTTTTACTGACACTGTTCAAGGATGAGATGAAACACTGGTATGTTTTTCACAAAGGAAGAAAAAAAAAAAAAGCTCTATAGTGCAACATTTAGTTCCGTGCCCATGCAGGTTGGCCCTCTGCGGCACTGTGTGGAGTAGGGACAGGCATCTCAGCTACACCACATTGCAGACTATCCCTCATTGCATTCTTTGCCCTTTCTTTTGCAGAAAAAAGAGAAAAATAATAAAAAATCAATTTCTGGACACCAAGGAGAGACTTTTCATCATGCAAGTGGAGATAGAAGCTGCACGTTCCCTTAAAAAGTCATCCTTTTCAACTCCCACCTCCAAGCACTCTTCAATTCCTGGAGCTTCACTGGTGAGCAGAGGTTGTGCAGCTTCTCACAGGACAGAAGGACCTAATGGATGCACCAGGCTTGGCACAGATTGATCTCTACAGGGCAATGGCAGGAAACTCACCAACTTTCTGCTTGCTGACAAGATGAACAGCTCATTGCACCCATAATCAGGAGCATCCGCAGCCGGAAACTGGTTTGGCCCATTCTTCATTCCCCAAACCCAAAGTCAGTGACAAACATTTTATCCAGAGGAAAGCGGGTTAGAGTTATGTAGAATGTCTGGCTAGTGCCTGGTTAATGGGGGACATGTTCACTGAAACCCCTGTGCAATAATTCCCCCATATGAGAAAAACATCCAAACTAAGAGGAATATTCAAATTGAGGTCCCATACTCCTCTGGAAGATTTGAGTTTTAAAAATAGCCCCTATTCTTCTCTTTCCTGAGAAACATCTTGGCAAATGCACGCAAGCAGCTGCAGCCCCAAGGCTGTGGCTGCACTGCTCCTCACCCACCTGCAGTTGTGTCCCCAGTGGGAGGTAATTGCCTAATGAAGCCTAAGAATGGTTGAAGCCTAAAAGCACTTAAGGTCTAGGGCAGAAATTTAGGCATCCTCTCCTCAGCATTTCCTACTTCTGCCTGAGCTTGGAAGCGAGTTTTGTGGAATCACTTTTTAATTTCTCCTCAGTCACTGTACAGGGAGCTCAGGAGTTTAATTCTGTGTGGTGATTTTGCTGAGAACCTGCAAAGACTTAGGTGTTGAGAACCTGCCCTTCTTCCTTTTCTCTGACATGTCCTTTACAGCCTCTCCCCATTTTAGTGTCACAGCAACTGATGATCTTTGATTATCTATGTGCTGAAATAAAGAATTCTCATTTTGCAGGAAAAGCAATTGACAGGCAGAACTGCTGAGGAGCCTGGTGGTCTGGCAAAATCATGCAGTGAAATTAAATACCCAGCCAACAGTTCCCCTCTTTCCCTCCACCCTGTGGCATCCCATGTTAATAACAAAAGTCTTTGGCCCCTTCTGTTAAATATGAGAGAAACTTTTGCATGGAAGAATGTTCTGTTCTCCTCAACCAAAGTATGAATTTTATACATCTGATTATACACTTGTTTTCATCAGTTTAAGTGTAAGGTAAGTGGGTAACATGATCACAAGTACCTGAAGTCAGACCCACAGTTTTTAAAATCTTCTTCTAAATGTATAAACAAGAACAGCAGCAGCAACAACAACAATAAAACCAACAACCTTTTTTTAAAATGTTGTCCCATAGTAAAATTAAGTCCTCCCCAGAAGTGCCAGTTCTGATTGAGGTGTTCAGATTTAGGTCTCACATGGCACCAGGCAACCCCTATTGAAGAAATCAGGGCTATTGTAAACAAAATGCAGAATACAGGGAGAAAATGGTTAATAGCAATATTAACAATAATAGTAACCTCAAGGACAATATTCACTTTTAGGGACAAATAAACCTCAAGATCACACAGAATTTAGAGCAAAGGAAACGCTACCCTACATTTTTGTTGATGATAATATATCACTGTAGGAGGTGCTAAGTCTGGCATTAAAGTGCCTGAAAATATAGAAAAGAACATACATCAGAATCTGCCCTCATTACAAATTGTGTTTCTTCTCTGACTTTAGCAAAAGCAGAATATTGGTTTCTAAAAGCAGATTTTAGCCTCACAGATGACTCTGATGACATACAGTGCTATAAATTACTAATGGGCTTGTGGATTCTGTATAGCAGGAAGGAATTGGTTGGAAAAGTACTGTTTTCAAAAGAGCTTCCAAAAGAGGAGAGAAGTGAACATAATCAGGATTCCTACAGAATTCCAAGGTCAGGCTGGGAGTAGAATCTGGGTGAAGGAAATCAGAAGAGAATGAAAAGTTAGAAGGGTGAGAAGGGGAAGACAGAGAAAGGGTTAAAATGACAGTGAAAATGAAAAGGATGTCACAAAATGTTAATCATGTGGCAAGAGTTTCAGAAAACCCTTGATCTCTGGCTAAGCCACTTTGCCTGTGGTCCCTTCACGGTTCTTAGCTGGGACCATCTCTCTGTTTGTACAAACTTCAGCACAGCAGGGACCTGCTCTCTGTTCTCCTATATCTCCAGGCATCAGCATCACACAACTAATTAACAGCAGTAATAAATGATGCTGTACTGCCTCTTAACCCTTGGCATTTATTTTTCTGTGGGCTGCATTAAAAAGAACAAAAAAATTAAAAAAAGAGAGAAAGATTAATAATCCTCAGTCAGAGTGAACCTCCGAAGAGATGACACCATCTGGATGATTACTACTTGTTTCATTTGCACGTTGAACTCAGTACTCTTCCGGCACTAATTATTGCTTACCCTTTCCTTATTCCATGACTTCTGGGGCTGTGTGTGAAATATAAATAGCCAGACTAATGACATGCCGCATGTTGCTCAGGAGACCTCATGTTAGTTTACAGCATTTCTCTGATTATTACTTTTTTAATAGAGAGAAGATAAAATACTGGTCTCACAAGCGCAACATGAGCGCCTTAATTTGTTCACATTTTTCTCAGAGCTAGCGCATGATGAAACATTTATATGTTCCTCTCTGGCTGCAGTGTTTTGAGTGTGCTGGGTTGTTTATTGTTGTAGTTAAGGACTGAGAGGGAAAGAAGTGCTGGAGCTCTCAGTAGCAGGGTATCCATGTCAAGTGTGAAAGTAAAATGGCTATAACCAAAGCAAACATAACTACAGATGGTGCTAAGGGCCTGACCTGTCCTTTGCAGGTAGAGAATTTAATAACGTGTCAATTGGTGAAACATTTGTAGGGGAAGTTGCAGAGTCAAATACTGTTCTTAGCACTAAAAGGCAAGGCAAATATAAGGTCATTAAAATGGCTCGTAATGCTGACTAGAGTAACGAGGTTTGTCATCTTATGGGGGTGTAACACAAACTATCGGCAATGGCCAAGAAAGGAAACAAAGCCACAGCTTTTGGATGCTGCCTGAAATAGAGACACTGCTGATGAGATGCTCAGTCTTGGCTAATCTAAATGTGACCTGGTGACACAATTTCCTCTTTAAGATTTCACCCCATACGTTCCTTTCTTGCTGTAGATTTACAATTCACAAAAATCAGTAACTGATGACGTTTGGTGTGGCATTTCCACTGCTGTGATGACATTTTGGTGGGTTAACTCATCGCCCTCGGGATGAGTTAATAAGCATTGATTATTATTCACTCTTTCTTTGTATCAGGACTAGCAAAGATTTCTCTCCCTGCACAGAGCGTGGGTTTAATAAAGATTTTAAGAACAGTGTCATGGCATGCGGACAAGTTTGTATTCTTGCTTAAAGACAAGACTGGTAATCAGAAGGAGAATTAAGATAATTTTCTGCTTCTGATTTTTGTCGTAATTCCCTTGTTTAACTGTTTTCTCCCGAACTCACTCTCCATTTAGATTCCAGCTCAGTGCCACTCTGCTGCAAGTCTGCAAGTCTCTGCAAACAAATATTTAAACCATGGAGTACAGCACAGTCTTGAAAATCACTGCTACTGACTTATGGCCAGAAACTTCCAGTCCATCCTTGCTTTACTATTGCTCACAAGTACTGGGATAACCTTGGAAGGAGACACTGGTTCTCTGTGGGATGTCCACCCCAAGAGATCTGCAAGAGAATCTGAAATACACCTTAACATTGTGCTCAGGAGACACAGACAGAACTGAATAGGTGCTAGAGAATTAAGAGCAAAAGGCAAATGACAGCTTTTGATTAGGGCAGGATTTTAACTGTTCACCTTGCCTGATTCATCAGTCTTCGAATATCCAAACCCTATTGTGAAAATTTAAGCCTACTGAAAGCAGGTTTAGTTTGCTTAGCTATCTTTTGTGGTTCACAGACACTGGGAAGGCTGCAGCCAGGTTTGAAATGTAGAACTGAATGCATGTCATTGGAGACATTCTAGGTTTGGGTTAAGGTAGGGCAGGAATTTAGGGAGTCCCTGGGGACTGAAAAGACTCTATTAAAGCATTTAAAGAAAAGGCAATATGCTCCTCTTTCCCTTCCACTGTGCTGTTTCCCCACTGACCTTGCTCTGTTGCTAGCCCACAAGATGAAAGCACTACTACCCTTTTCTGCACTCCTTTGGGTTTCCAGTCCTTTATCTCCACTGAAGCCTTCACATCCCCGAAGCCCAAGGACCAAGAAATGAGGTAAGGAGTGGGAAGTCTCCTTACTTCCTTCTCTTAACTTTTTGTGCACTCATGCAGTGCCAGTTGCAATCCTGGCCTTCTGTGATTCGTAAACTAGCCAATTCTATTTTTTTTATAAAACACTCTCTTAATCAAAGAATTTTGTTTCATTGCCTCCTGCTGCATGAAGGTCAAAGCCTAGTGGTGCATACTTCACTGATTCTTTATAACAGGGCACTCTTCAAGATTGGTTTCATTTTCCGTGTGTCAATGTTTTCCACTCCTGTCTTCATATAATTACAGGAAGGTGACATGAACGACCCCTCTTCACCTTTGGGAATGTCTGAAACTATCTCTGGATGTCTACAGGTAATTAAGGTTTGAGTTTGCTGCTCATGTAAAAGTCTTTCTCTGTTTTGATTATCTTTTCTTTTTCTCCTAAAAAAGACGTGCGTCTCCAGGCTTAGATTTTAAAACTGGGCATGGAAAAACATCAGTGCATTAGAAATTCTGAATGTATCAGATAGAATGAATTTGAGAATAAGTGCTTCCATTTCTTTTTCACAATTTATTTTGGCCTCTAACAAAAGACAAACAAAAGAATGAAACCCACCAAAAAAAGAAAAAAAAAGAAAAAAAAAACCCCTAATATCTGAAAGGAACTGAGAGAAGTAATTTAAATTAAGGAGAATTATATGGGCTAATATGAATACTCGGGGGAGGAAAGGCAGATAATTATAGTATTATCTCTCTATTCAGAATATAGGATTTTATGGATTTCAAATTGCATGTGAAAATCTACAAAGATTTTAATAACAGAATAATAACAGAGTGGTTTGGGTTGGAAGGAACCTAGAAGATCATCTTGTTCCAACTCCCCTGCCATGGGCAGGGACAACTTCCACCAGACCAGGCTGTTCAGAGCCCCATCCAGCCTGGCCCTGAACACTTCCAGGGATGTGACATCTGCAACTTCACTGGGCAACCTGTGCCAGTGTCTTATCACTATCACAGTATAGAAATTCTCACTAATAATCTAAATCTATGCTTTTTAGTCTTAATGCCGTTACCTTTTGTCCTATTCTTTTACTCGAGGATATGGCAAAAATTTCATTGGTTTAATGAGTCAAAACTAATGTATTGGTGGGAAAAAAAAAAAAATCCTGCTCTTATTTGTAGTTTTTTTGTGTCTGATTGTATTCCAAATAGTATGCAAATACAGGTACTATAGGTACTGTGTCCTGGCATAACACGTCTTAAAGTGCGTGCTGTAATAAACACAACGCATTTTAAGGTATTGTTTATATTACAATAGCATGCATTCGTAATAATAAAATACATATGATATAATACAATCAAATGTACATAAATGATAATAATATATCACAATACATACTGGAACACATGTAACATAATCCTAAAATAGACTTCATAATTTTTCAAAATACCTCTTTTCTGATTGCTAACAAACAAAATTATGATCAGGAGTTGATGGGAGTTTAGGGTAAGAAATAAGAAATGAGGATGTTTTTACCACAATGCACTAAATTTTAGCAGGACAAAATTCAAATATCATGGCCAAATACCAAGAAAACATTATAATGTATATTTAGAGCTACACAAAAGAGGAAATGTCCCTTTTTTCCTGACTTGCTAATGCCATCTGCCTGAACGGCTCTGACAGAAGAAGAGCCTCTGAAGGAAAGTGCTGGGACATGTAAGAATAGGTTGGACAAAACCCAAGCAAAAACTCTGTATCGAAAATTGATGGACTAGAGAATTTAAAAGGCTTTTTTTCTCTCTGACTATGTGCTATTTAGTGGCTTTAGATCTGAGCTGTAGACCTTAATATTTAATATTGAAATATTTTGAAAAATGTCATAGAAACAGTATTGCCTTTGTATCCTGATGCTCAACACAGAATAGCAGAATGGCCTGCTCAGCATAGTGTTGATTTGCAGGACCTCCTTGTCTCTCTTTACACTAAATAAAATCCATGCCACGGAGCAGGGAGGAGGAGCAGACCAACCAGCTGTGCTTTTAGTGTATTCTGGGCCGGGTAGAAGTTTTTGATCCCATGATGCTCCCAACTAACCATTGAGGTTTTCTAGTGATTATGAAAGCTTGCAGAGGAATGAAAACTTCCAGAAGAAAAAGACTTACAGATTTGGAAGAGTGAGGAAATGAGGGATTTGATGGTAGGGAATGTATGTAAATAACACAATAAAAAATCACATTATATGCAAAGTGGGACTTTGCATTGTTGTAGAGTGTCTCCAGTTTTCTCAGATTATTGCTTTGACAGCTGTGAGAGAGAAACGAGCATGGCCAGTCAGGGGTAGTCCCTGATTTACACGTCCAGTCCTGGGCAGAATCTGTTTGCACACACAAGACTGGACTACAGATAATGCTGTGACTCTTCAATCAAGTGTCCTGTTTCTGTTAATCTTGAAAACAGCCAATATCGAGGTACTTAGCATTCTTGCCCTCCAATATTTTTAATATAGGCTTCTTGAGCACACTGTAAAAGCTGGAAAGAACAATTGAGGCCCTCTCAAAATCATTGCAGCAAGTGCATATTCTTTCTAAAGGAGCAGGCAAATAATTTCCTAAATTTTATGGAAATCAACTGAAAGTGGTCACCAATCTTGGCATTTTCTTGAAAAAATGTGGAATGTTTAACATGTAGCAAGGATCTGTGCTGTAGGACAACTTTGTTCAGTGTTACCTGCAAGAACTGGGCAGCACAAGGAAGGTTCCCTTTTCACTTTCAGTGAGCCATGGATGTGTCATCCATACTAAGAGACAGGACTGGAGAATAGGGTTGTGAGCAGAAGTGGTTTCTCTTAAAGTAGTTGTTTCACTGTTGATTGATGCCAGTGATCAGAGCAGCAAATGCTCGCTCACAGCAACCTACACACTTGGATAAGCCCAACAGACCTTCAATTCAATGCACAGTCTTTTGTAAAGCTAATAACTTCTAATTTGGAAGCATTTTCTTGGTTTGTTTTGTGTTTGTTTGTGGTTTTTCCCCTCTATATTATTCAAATCCCTTCACAGTCAACAGAAAATAATGATTGATTCTTTCTAATTTATTGAAGCTATTATTATTTGCCCCAGTGACAAGATTTCTTAAGCAGTGAAATCATGTTTAAGAGTCAAGCAAGAATTAGAAACTGTTGGGTGCTTCACATCTCTCTTAGTTTCATTGCTGAAACAGATTACAATGATGACCAGAGAAAACAGCAATAAGATTTCTCTGATTTGGGAAAGAATTTGATTCCAGTGGAAGCTGGTCAAAGCAATGGCAAGGCACGGGGGTGACTCCCACTGCCAGGGCAATCGAGCTGTTACTGAATCTGACACGAAAGGCTCTGTTGGGAGTAGCCAGACAGAGCCCACATGAGCCACATCCAGCAGCTCATCCCACGCAGCTCAGTTAACAACCTTCAGCTGGTAACAGATGTTCTCTGAGCCTGTTGAGGTGGTGTTTTACCATACTCCAGCCTGCCACTTCTCAAGATGTTTGCTCTTAATCAATAGTATCTGCCATTCCAAAGGTTTTGGAGTAGGAGCCCACTGTTTTCACTGTAAAAACAAATGCGCAGTATGGTGAGCTGCTCGCACATCAGGTGAATACTGGGAAGACCGAATTGAGATCTAAGGATCCAGTACAAAGCAGAGGCTCAATCTTGACCCAAGGAACATAAAGAGAATACTGACATTAAAAGGTGCTAAGAGAAGAGCCCATCATTACAGATGAACACAGCTGTCTTAATTTCATTGGCTTCTAAATTAGTTTTAGAGTATTGTGCTTCTCTCTGTAGCTCTCTCCTTTGCCCTCTCTTACTGATGCTTTCATTTTCTTCATGTGTGTATGATTGGCAAAAAAAAAAAAAAGAAGAGGGCTGAGAATACCTAATGCTGGGCGCTAGAAAATATCTGGAAGGGCAAAAGGGTTTCCAGATCTGAAGCTGTCTAGATACTTTAGTACAGCATTTACCACAGCTGCCTTTTCCCTTCAGAATGCTGGAGAACTACACCAGTGCAAGAGTTGTAGCCCTTCTTTGAAATCCCCCTCTTGTCTCTGGATTCTTCAGTTTTTACTCTGATAGTTTAACACATATGGTAGTGCACAGCTCAAAACTCTTAGAAGAAAATATTTTTCCAGATAAATTCTCACCAAACATTGATGAATCTTATTTTGCATTAGAGAAAGAAAAGGAGGTTCTCAAAAGAGGCAGGCAAAATTCTATACATCAGTGATTTTGACATTTCATTTTCCCAACACTTTTGTGTTGGTGGTGCTTGCTGATATCTTAGTGTTACTGCTTGATCTAATTTATTCCTAAGAATACCTGGTGTTAGCAGAGACCTAATAGGAAACATAAAAAAATCCTGAAGCTCAACCCCCAAAAGCCCCTTGTCACCCAACCACTGCACAATAAATTGAACTAATCATTTGAGAGACTAATTTTAAAGAAGCTACATATTAAAGAAAAGAGTTCATTACGTGTCAGTAAAAAATACTAAGTATCCATGACCCAGGAGAAGAAAGAGAAATTGAATTTGACATCTGAGTGAAAACCCTTGGAATAAAAACAATTAGGGCATTAATGTAAAAAGGATTCAGCATTTTTTAATGTAATTGACCTTTGAAGCCCTATGAATCTATTTTACTCTTTTTTTTTTTT
>VZRN01002329.1:396966-417333 GCA_013397935.1 Dasyornis broadbenti
TTTTTAAAGACTGCAAAGCATCTCTAAGAGCCCATTTGGGAACACGACAATTTAGAAAATGGAAAATGCATTCCTTAGCCTGACTTTAGTGCAGTTGTAGCCTCCCAGCATTACCCATGAGATAACACTTCAGTGCTCCTGTTTTTCTCTCTCCCAAACTCAGACAGTTACATCCCCAGATACCATCTAGGAACCCTGGGTGTTTGTGCATCATTATGCTGAGCTTCACTCCTTCCCACCCCCAAAATTGGATTAGGTCCATCATCCTTAAAGGCAAGGGATAGAACATGAATCATCCATTGCACCAACTTGGAGAAAACTGTAAGTGCTGTAGAGTTCCAGAAGCGGCTTTTAATAAATCCATCAGATCATCCTCAGATGCAGCCTGATGCAATGGTTTCCATGGACAGTAAGTGTGATAATGAAACCATAGATAATGGATAACAAGATCCTAGCAGGGTGTTACGATAATAGAGGGTTTGGGCAGGCACTGTCAATCCTGGTGACACCTATTTATAATGCTTCATTAGTGTAAATGTAGCAAAGCGTAAAGTAGGATACAAGTCCTTGATGCCTTCCCTGACAGTTTCTTAGTGCACTTAATTGTTAGGCTATAACTTAGTGCATTTTATCATCAAAAGGACAGGGTTCAGTTTCTTCTGAGAGACCTAGTGGCACAGATAAAATATTGTTAGTTCCAGTAGTTATTCCAAGATGTGGGTGATATTTCTCCTCTAGAAAGTACTCAGTCTATGGCTTGAAAGTGAACAGGACTTCACCGTAGTGGAAAGGGACTACAAAGTCAGAAGGGCAAATTGCAATTTAAGAAATACCACGAGATATTGCTATTGCCAAGGAATCCCAGCAGAAGTCAAAGACTCATTTCTCTTCTTTTGTTGATGAGTATTCACTGTCAGGACAAAACAGCCTCCACTTTTTCCCCTTGAGTATTTCTATTCAGACTTGTAATTACGTAGATTTCATTCAAGCTAATTACAAATAGAAGTTCCTAATAGCTTTATTAGCATTTTATTTCAGTCCACCACCCATACTGCTTTTTTCTCACCCATCTTTCTCCTTGACCCTTTTGTTCAAGGTGCTGGTTCCTCTTGACACAGTCAAATGTCTGTTCCACCTTTTGATATTCCAGGTATCCCTATTCTGCATTTTACTGAGTACTCTGGAGGAGAGAGACAGCTGAGACTCCTTTCCCTGAGCTCATTTGAATGTTTGGGGCAGCACAGTATAATGCACTGCATAAAGCTCATGAACCTCCATCCCTCTTTCACAAATCCTACTTCTTGTATATGTTTTTTCATCTATTAAATCTAAAATTAATTTAGTTAGGTTTGAACCACCTTTCTGTGTATTTGTTTCTGTGTGTGAGACAACAATTTTCTCACGTCATCTGGCCATGTACACATGGGTCAAATTCTGTCTTTCACACTATTTATATAAGGTTGGAGCCTGTAGGGCTTAGTGGAAACTTAGCCTTAGCTACAAAGCCTGGTGGGAGAAGCTATAGGAGTAGTGAAATTACAGCACTGTGAAGAATTAAGGTTTACTGGACATCCACAGGCCTGTGAGTGACTTTGGATGGCCTGTGAGGACATCTAGGGGAACAGCCAAAGAACTGATGTCTGTTTTGGATGAAAAAGAGTCAGGAAGATTCTGTTCCACAGAATCTAGTCTAAACTAGAAACTATAAAAGCTGTTGATTGAGATTGTAGTTTCTGCTCTTAGGAGTAAAGATGTTAAAGCTCTTTTCTCTGAAGGAGAAAATAATTACCATTCTTTAAACTTTTCATTGACCAAGAGAATAATTAATTGATATTTATGTAAGCAAGATATCTGTTGGAAGAATGACTTTTTACACAGTCAGATAGTGATTTAAAAGGGGGGGAGGTTTTAAACTAAAGAATGATAGACTGAGATATTAGGAAGAAATTCTTTACTGTGGGGGTAGTAAGACACTGGAACATGTTGCCCAGAGAAGCTGTGGATGCCCCATCCCTGGAAGTGTCCAAGGCCAGGCTGGATGTGGCCCTGGCAACCTGGGATAGTGGAAGCTGTCCCAGACCATGGCAGGAGGGTTGGAATGAGATGATCTTTAAGGTCCCTTCCAACCCAAACCATTCTGTGATTCTATGTGCCACCAGAAAAGGAAGTGAGGTGGTGGCTCCACCATGTCTTATTTTAAATCTAGTGTAATGCAAAAGGCATGATGGCAGTGTGTCAATATTTAGGAAATGTTGCTATGAGTACATGCAGTATGCTAGACTGCAGCAGGGTGTCCTGGGGGAATCGCTGAAAACATCACATCTCGAGACCACAACCTGCAAACCATATCACACGTAACCCTCCATAATAAATTGAGAAGACTCTTGTAGTAATGAGGGAGTAGAAAATATGGTTCAATAAGGTCTTTACCTTGATTTCTGAACAATAAAACCAAATATGTTGTTCTAATATAAGAGCTAGAAGAATAGGAATTTGATCAGATGGTAAGGTACTTTTTCCTTAAAGAAAAAAATAAAAAGAATCAATTTGCTTCCAGGAAAATTTTTTCAATACTCTTGACATGAATAATTCACAATTAATCTTATTCACATAAGTGAGAGGATTCATGATGTGCAGTCCTATTCAGACATGCAGTTGAGACATTTTGGCCAAAATAATTAGCTAACGGTGCTTTGGAAACCCGTATCAGCACCAAAAATCAAATCTGAATCTCTTGAATCCTGGTCTAGTTCCTTAGGTTCAGGGAAATTATCTCTTCTTCGTTTGAACCTGATCCCTCTGATATGTTGCAGTGGTCAAAGGTAACGATTATTCTTACAGAAAAAAAGAAGATATTTAGCAATGGTAGAATTTTCACATCTGTTTTCTGTATCTGATGAATATAAATGCTTTTTATAAAACTGAAATCTCTGATGACTGACTGTATTTCAAAATAAGATTCTTTAGATTCTTTGGGAGAGCTTTTACTTGCATAACAGAAAACAGATTTTAGTAGGATAACATTGGGACTCAAAGGCAAAGCATAAATATTTTGGTATCTTAAAACCCTATGGAACAACTATTCCAAAAGAACTCATGTTATTTGTGAGTCTTACTGTTCTTCTCTTTCCACCTCTTTGGGATCATACATAATATATTTTCAGGCAAAAAATACCAAAAGAAGAAAATCCCCCAGAAATTTGGGAATAAAAGAAATAAGACCTCAAAGACTGTAAAAGTAAAAATACTGCTGATGTGCTGACTCACAAGATTCACAACCGGCTTATGGAGAAAGTAGCACTGAATTTTATGTTTGTGTTAAATTACACAACATTTTAATGCAGTTTTAATATGAATTATCTATGAATTATGCATTCATACCTAATAATTTAAATAAACTCAGTGGATAAAACAAACAAAGTATTATATAAATGAAAAGGGCCATATTTGTAATATATGTGTGGTAATATTTTATTTTAGATAAGGATATAATCTTCTGTGTTTATGGAACTGATTTTACTTACTATAAAGAGTGTGTCTTAAAGACAAAAAATTTCTCTGAATTCTCTAAATTGGCAGAGAATACACTCTGTGTATAGGTAGGTGCTACCCCACACTTCTCACAGCCATTTGCTGCTGTGTGAATTGAGTATCTTCGTGATCCAGACAACTTACATAAGTTCTTTTAAACTGCAGCAATGAAATTATTCATAATGACAAAGAAGGGAGCTGACCCAGTTTACTTGAAATGAGATTCCCCTCCTTCCCCCCAGAAATAGCTGACACCAGCAAGTTTCACTTCAAGCTGGGGTTAAGGAAATTCTTTAAAACAGAAGAGCAAACTTATAGAAATAACCATTGCAAATGGGAAACAGGTATTTGCAAGCAAATGACAAGCTTGGGTTTTTTAAAGCTGATGTTATGAAGCTGATTGCACTCCTCAGTTATTTATATCTAAATGCCTCCACTCTTTAAATAGTGTCCATTTATATTTCAAGTGGCCTACATACACATCACTGGTGTTACATGGCTGCTCCACGTGTGTTGTAATTGAATTACTGAGCAAAATACAGGCAGGAGTCGTGACTTCTGTTACTGTGTAGTTATTGCAGCCTAATAAGGTCAGCAGAGATCAATTGTGAAATCAGACTGCTCCATTTGAGCAGGAATGACAAGAATAGAGCACCATCCACATCACCTTTCAAAGTCGTGACTGTTTTATCCTCCTGAACTCTTTATTTTCTGCAAGTGAATCAAGAATTATAGAATCACAGAATGGCTTGAGTTGGAAGGGACCTTAAAGATCATGTTGTTCCAACCCTCCTGCCATGGACAGGGACACCTTCCACTAGACCATGTTTCTCAGAGCCCCATCCAGCCTGGCCCTGGATGCTTCCAGGGATGGAGCATCCACAGCTTCTCTGGGCAACCTGTTCCCATGTCTCACCACTCTCACAGTAAAAATTTCATCCTAATATCTAATCTGTATCTACCATCTTTCAGCTTATAACCATTTAAAAACATTGAATTAAAGATGTGTTGTCTTGTGCCAGCTATGTCTGGTGCCAGCTCAGAAACACAGGAGTTGGGAAATGGCAATTTCCCAATCTCTCTTGCTGACTTGCATATTACAAGAGTTTTCCGGGAAAAAAGCTCAGCATTTGAGAGAGAAGGTTTCTGCTCTTTCATTTCAGGTTGGAAGATGCATCTTTGGAAATCCTTGGTATGCAGCTCTGGGAGGAAGGAGCTAGGAGCCTGGGATGTGGTTAGCCCATGGTTAAAATATTCACTGGTAAGAAGGAAAACGTTCGACTGGGACAGAGAATCAAGGTTTCCTTCAGCTGCAGAGATCATAGAGGGCTTAATCATTAGTATCTTGAATAATGTAAAGTAGGTTTTCTCTCACTGGGAATTTTACTCTGAACACAAAAAAAATCTTTTCTGATTAAGATTCAGTTGACACATTTCATCATGAAGTGGTTCAGTTAAGACAAAGTAGCATATTCTAAGGAGAATAATTTCACTAAAAAGATTTAGCCAGATCTCTGGTTGCAACCTTTACAAAAATAGCTCCACAACAGGCAGATGTGGGATCATCTGTTTCCTCCATCCCCTGCTGTGTCCTCTTTCTGAAAAATTACAGTTCCGGATATGATACAGCAGTCCCTCACTGCCAGTCCTACATTCAAGGCATTATTCAATTTGAATAACTTTCAGCATTGAATTTGCATTCACATTCTGGAAACTATGAGGAGTCCTTTATTGACCTCTGCTGTACTAGAAATACTCTTCCTAAGGCAGCTCCAAGGAGACCATCTAGTGTAGCCACAGTTTCTCCACATAGTTGCCTTTCTGTGCCCAGTCTGGTCTCTCAATTTACAACATTCTCATTCACTCCCACAGGTTTTAGTCAATCAGTTTGTTTTCCTGTTATTTCAGCTCAGAAGTATATATGTTTTCTTAAGTAACATAAATTTCCTTAATGATCATCTTGTTTGAGAACAAATACCAGCCTATGTCTTACTCAGAGATAACTGAGTTGTAGATTTACTTTTATTTATTTATTATATTTTAATTAGGGCTGTAGGAGGTTGTTTCACTGGCAGATACAATCTGTACTTTTTCTTTCTCCTCTGATTATCCTGATGGCCGTATTCATGGCTCTAATGTGTGCATGGTGTACACATCCACTCTGATAAATGAGTAGGCACTGCAGCCCCAAATAGGGCATCTCACAATTTGAATGCCATTTTCATGGCAAACAAGGCAAAAGAAAATAAACTGGGTGGATAGTTTCAAGTCTAAAAAGTGTATTTTATTTGGTTGATGTTACATCTTTATCTTTAGGAAAGTTTCTACCAGCTACTGAGGGAGATACGTAAAAAGATCATAATACATGTCTGTGCTCTCCCCTGTAGAAGATTTTGTGAAAGCTTAACAGAGGCTGATCACGTGGCAACTTGTTGGCTCTAAAAGCTGCTCAGAAATTGAATTTATAAGGGCTAAGAGATCAGGCCATGTTTCTGTAGCTTGTAAGTGCAGGTGACACACCTCTCAATTGGCAGGTCTGGGAGTCCCTGAGCTCTATAATGAATAATGTGTGACATGAATTGCCACTAAGATATAGCGGAAAAATTCTGAGACCACATGACGGAGTCTCCTGCTGGTGCAGCTCACCCTCAAGCTAACCTTGGGGAAACGCTTTGAAATGGAGCTGAATAACAAGGAAGCCGGTTTTTGTATGTCAGTGGTGTTTCAGACACTGACTTAGCAACATTTAGAGTTGTTTCTTGCTCAAACTTTCCTATTCCACTGAGAGAGGACTACTGAGGAACACAGTATGTTGAAATGGTGACTGTCATCTTTTGGCTTTATTTTTCCAAAGAGAAAGTAATTGCTATTTTCCCCTGAACTCCAGGTTCTAAAAACATCACTCTGTTGTAATGACCTAGAAAAAAATTGACTTGTTCACATGAATTGCTGGGTCATTGTAGTCAAAGGCTCAAAAATCAGTTCTCAATTTCCCACAGTGCTGAGGAAAAATACTGGCAAAAAGTGGGGGGGAAAATTACATACTGGGGAAAAAAAAAACAACATACTGGGGAAAAAAAAGGAAGAAGAGCTTCAAGGTCTTTCAAAATATTTTGCATATACTCTTACAAACATATAATTTTCAAAATAAACATCTTAGGACAATATTGGGCAAAATATTCATGCAGATTTTTTAGGTTAACTTTAGAAGTTAGAAGTTTAGAAGGACTTTAGAAGAAGTGCTATAAATTCTCACAATTTTTGTCCACAAGTGAAGACAACCCCATGATTTAATAATGTCATGAACTACACTTTTCCCCTCACATAATTAGGATGACCAAGGAAACATAAGATGAGGTTCCTATGTTTATCAATGGTTTGTTTAACTTGGCTTGAAGAGTATAGAAGGAGCTGAATGCAGCTGTTGAGACTATCTTGCCATATTACAATCCAAAATACAAATGTGATTCCTTAGGCATTTACTGTATCCCAGTTTGTTCAAGCTTGGAAACCCAACAAGGGAACAGAAGATGCATTAAAAGGTCTGATAGACACAAATGCCCTAGCAAAAATGGAAGCAAGCAGATAAGGATTCTACATCCCAAATATTCTTTGCCTCTTATTTTGAGAAGACCTATTTAATTTAAATTATTTGTATGGAGTCAAAGGTGTGGGAAATTGGTGCCAGAGCAATTTTAAAGAAATTTAAAAACCAAAGAAATTCTAAATTCTAGACTTAAGCCATTATGTGGACTGGGAATCCTTTGAAGTCAAATCAAGTTCTGACTAATAGTTTTTACCCTATGTGTAATACAACAGGAGCTGTTTGTACTGTGACTTCCTCTGTCCCAGTGACAAATATGCACTTTCTGTGCTCACATGCACAGTTTGTCGCCTTTTGCTTACCCTGTGGACTGTTGACAGGACAATCCTTTGATGACCAGATCACTCTCCAGGCTTTCTCCATCCCTGCTGCCTCCAAGGCTCCACATAAACAAATCGGGATGCTTTACACAGCCTGTATTTATGGGCGCCATTGCAACTTAAGATTAGAAATAAGGAAGAGGTCAGGCAATCGCGATGCCTCCCTTCATCTTCTCAAATCCTTTGTCCACACTTTTGTTCATCTTCCCCATCTCCCCTGCCCCTGTGACACATCTCTGTCTCGTTGCTTGGTAACCTCCCAGCACTGCTGTGCTTGCTGGCATCGACGGCTCCCTGCTCCCCCTTCTACTTGCTCAAAGCACCCAGTCTAAAATCAGATGAGATTTTCTTCTCTCTGCTTCTGACAGACAAATCAAATTCAGAGGAAATAGAGAAAGCTCTGTCAGAGGGTAAATTCTCAATTAAGGAAAAGAAATAGAGGAAGATACACATTCAGAAACAGCTGATTAACAACATGGGACTTTTATATGTCAATTATTTCGGATAGCTGATGGAAACCCAGCTACTGTGAAAGAGATGAAAAAGGTTAAAAGAAAAAAGGAAAAAAATGAGGAAAAAAAGAGAAAAAAGAAAAAAAGGGGAAAAAAAAAAAGGATGGAGAGAGAGGGAAATTTTTTATTACTTACATAGCACCAGTGGCTTAAGCTCCAGCTGGAAATGAAGTCGTAATCATTTAGCTATTATACAACAAAATTAAAGCAGATCTTATCTGGAGAGGCAGCAGTCTAAAAAGATTGAATGACTGTTTTTAACATCAGGGTGTCATCTTGCTACAGGACACCATATCTCCCCATCCTTTTTTCAAAATAAATTGGCAGCTTCTGGTGCATCTTGTGCTTCATGTTAGTACTCAAACTATTATAGAAAATTATAGATTAGTAGATTTCTTTTGAGGATAACTTTAAGAACGCATATTTAAGAGGAAAATGGCGGGACTGAGATGCTTGCATGTGCAAGTGGGATTTTAAGTCTCTGAGGAACTTGAGTGTAGAAATTGGACATTTTAATAGAGTGGGGTGCTTCCAGATATCAATCAGATCCAGACTGGAGGGAAAGCATAATTTTGGATTGAGCTGTGGCCTGAAGTGGGGTTATTTGGGCTGGCTGAAAATGCTATGTCCAACACAGGACAGGTCCTGGCCTCCTCCCACACAGGCACATGGTCTTGGTCACTGGCGACATTGGACCTACAGCAGATTGATACCTAAAGGCAGAGGAGGCTGAGCAAGGATATTTCACAGTAGACACCTATAGCTCTGCAGCTAAATTGTGCCTCTAGGGTTGGAGGTATTTTCAGAGTAAGACAACTGAATTTTGGCACTGGTGTATCCAGTTCTGCACAGTCTGTCTAGGACTGCCTGCTCTTATTGCACTCAGAAGAGACCTGAAGGGAGCCCATCTTTCAGACACCAGGCAGTAGAACGTATTTTAGATGCAGTAGAATGTATTTTAGATGAGCTGAGTTGCAGTCAGAGCTGTATTGTGTTCAGGCTTGACTCAGTAGACCAGGTATGTGCCCAGGAATATCTCAAAAGCTTTAGGCCATCCTCCTTCATCTCCAGATGTGTCTGCAAAATGGCCTGGGTCCCTGGCACACAGTTTGTCCCAGTTGTCAACTGCATGGGATGTCTTGAGGGATTTACAGGGGTTTAGATTGTACCATGTATTTATGTGCAAGCCTAGGTTGCCTTGATGCCTAATGGGAGCTTGGACATCTAGCACAAATGAAGGCATTGCAGATAAAAGTTCAGCTGAATCAATCTGGAGGAGAACTTCACTTTCACTTTTTGTCTGTTTCTTAGGGACTTTTTTCTCAGAACCTGCATTCTGTGAATTGCATCTGTATGGTGAGACTGTAAGGACACTTGAAATCTTAGACTCAACTAAGAGAGTAGCAAGGCACACTGCAGGATTTCTGGGGCATAAATTTGTTGGAATTCAGCAGTAATTTGGTAGTAAATGAAGAGGAGACTGACTGATGTTCCAGTAATGACAATGAAATCTCTGCAGTGAAGCAGACCCCAGTGTTTATCTGTATGTACAGACACACACATATACACACTCTGTACACACTCTGTACCTTCTCAAGTGCAAACCAAAACCAAGACCCATATTCCTTTAATATTCAACAGACCTTGCTCCCAGCAAGTCCACGCTCTTGCTCAGTCACCTCAAAAGAAGCTGATGAGAGCTCTGGGGGTGCTGTCAGTGAGTGAAAGATCAAGTAATTTGTATTCCCTTCCTTGGCCAGTAAGGAGTTGTATCTTCCTTGCCCTCATAATTTTCTTACACTTTATAGATGCTTTTTAGAATAATTTATCCTTTCCCCCCACTTTATTCCTTTATTTTTTGAAAAAACCCACACACATGGAAACACAAAAGGTAGTCTGACTTTTATTTTTCATAAAAGAAGGAAAAAAAAAATCAACACAAGGCAGAGAAAGGGGAAAGAAAAAGGACAAACAATATGCTTTTTTGTAGTCTTTTGATTAAAAGCATTGACAGCAGCTTCACCTGAGGAAAGCTGTATTTTACAGAGCACCTGTCTAAACACCATATGTTTATAGGCTTTCTCCTTCTAAGATTCTCTATTCTTCTAAAAAGAAGCTTTGATTGTTTCAAACTGTTCCTATATCTCATGACACTTATTCCAGTTGGCACCATGTGAATGTCATTAAAGGTGAGGAAGGACCAAAAGATGCAAGACTATAAAATCAAGGCCCTTTCTTACAGAGAAATTGAGTGATTCATATATCATCAATTATTTCTCTGTGAGATTTTTTTGCCTGAGTAGAAGAGACCTCCTTTTTGGAACATATGGGTGAGTCAAACTGCAATAGGAAGAAAGCACGTCTCAGTAATTTAGTTTAGATTGCTCATTTACATCAATAAAAAAATACTGTAAACAATGCAGGGTTGTTTTCTTTAGCAATGCACCAGAATAGCTGTAAATGTCTGCATGAATATACAATGGGATCTGTCTGACACATCTCATTTATGCTTTTATTATTTTGCAAGGAACAATGCAAGTCTTATTAGATTCTTCTGCATTCACTTAATGGGGAAAAACAAAATCCCAACATCTTTCTTCCCCAACAAAATCTGATGTGTAAGGATAAAGTCACTCTGACTGCAGACTGCAATGGGATGAGAATAAATTGCAGCACATTTTACTCTCCCAAGTTTCCTGCCATATTTAACAAGTTCCATACTGACAAAAGCAAACATTAATATGGGCTGACAAGCTGATGGGAAAGAAATTGTACAGCCACAAATGACATCATGAGTATCTCTGTTCTCTGCAGCTCTGATAAAATTTTTCATTTGAAGTCTTTTCCTATTATCTGTGTAACAAAATGGATTCTACTCACCAAACTAATTCTACAATAAAATCCCGGACAATAAAATAAAATATTTCTCTTGTAAAGGCAGTTTACTCAGCTAAAAAATGGAAGGAAAGAGTAAACTTGTGATATTTCTGGGAGATTTTTTACAACTAAGAAGGAGATAATTGTTTTGTTCTGAGAATGGCATAAATTAATTAATTACAGTTTTAAAGACCAGACTTGTTACTTCTAAACTTTAAACAGACATAAAAAATGTCTGTACTGGTTCAGCAAACTGCCCATTTAATCCTCCATTTTGCTTTCAACCACAGCTGGAAGCAGAAGCATAGAGGCAAATATGAACAGAGCAATTGCGGTGTCTCTATTTAAGGCCATATAATAATCACTAATTGATACATCTCCTATTTTTCAAATCTTCCTTTAAACCAGTGAATCTGTCTTGCATCCACTGAGATCCTTTCTCAAGGAGTTACACACATCTATAACCTGTTGTGTGAAGAATTAAATCCTCCTTTTTTTCATTTTGCACTGGGTTCTTACTCACTTCACTTGATTGCCTTTAGATCTTACACTGAAGACAGAATAGAAGAGGCTCCCTGTCCATTTGCTTCATGCCCCTTTTGACTCTGCAGACCTGTCACATCTCCTTTAAATGACCTCTCATAAGAAGTTTTGCTATTGTTTCTCAGTAGCAAGAGCTCTTCCATGCCTCTGATCATACTTGCTGCTTTCCCTGATTCTTTTCCCCTTCTAATACACCTTTTTACTGAGGGGAACAGAAACTGCGCGCTTTATCTGAGTTGTGGATTAACCATGGATTTGCCAAAGGAGCACTCTGAGTGCTCATGAACTCATTGTATCAGGCTTTTTGAATGCTGTATTAAAATCTTCAACTTTCCAAGCAATTCTCTACTGTGGGAATTTGATTTAGTGATGGAAGTTTCCCCGCTAATTTTAATATGTTGGGGTTTTGTGTGTGACCTTAAAGGTATTTGGTTTGGGAATGAATTTCACAGGGTAGGCTGTTGGGTTTTCCCTGTATAAATAATCTTAATCACAGGAATAAGGATGGCCTGTGCAAGATATTTTGTAGGGTTTGGAGAAATTGTTACTGTTGTTGAGGATATGTCAAGCTGACAACCCCTCAATGGGATAACTCATCTAGTCTTCTCCTCATGCGAAATTACTTACCATCAGTCAGTTTTCTTTTTCTGAGAGGTAGTACTAAAATATCAAGAAAAATGGTCTGACAATTTTCCAATCATCCTTGAAACTGTAAAAACTCACAATTCCCAAATGCACTCAGATTAAGGATATGTTGATAAGTGCATTCAAATTCCTAGCAGTCATGTTTCTGTACTAAATAAGCATAGTATTTTTTCGGGTTTTTTTCTACATGAATGAAGAGACTATTAAGCTAAGAAATTTGATGTTATCTCCCTTGTTCATTTTTAACTTTTTTTTTTAACTTTCTTGAATTCATGCACTGCGTTTTATACTTTTTCAACTTTGATCCAGGCTGTAAGATTACATCCTTCAAGCATTCACTATGGTCTTCTGAACTAGAAAAATCCACTAAACTTCTCAGTGTCCTTTTTAATAACTTATCTCAAAATATTCACATTTTCTTAATAATATCTTCTTCAGTGAATAAAAAAATATTAAAGTGAGTTTGCTGTAACTGATTGTTACCTTACTTTGTATTTTTCCTCCTTCTGCTGGGTGCACTCTGTAGTTCCTCTATGATTACCTCTTTATCTATCTGCATGAAAGAAAGTAATGGAAAAACGGAAGGCACAAAGAATTTTTAGGTCTAAGATACCAAATTTGTTGTTACAAAAAGGTACATTTCATAGAGGCATAAGAGCACAATAGAATCACAGTGATTTATGATATGCTACCAATGGGTTGAATTCACAACGGTGGGGTACTGATTTTTAGTTTAATTCCTGAGCAAAAATAAGTAAAAGAGCACTTTTACCCATTTATTAGAAGAAAGAACATAATGCCATTTAAGTTAGTCCTGCTTCTAGTAAATAAAAGTAACTATCCTGGGAAGTTTTCTGTGTTTCTTAGGTGCAAACATGAGTTCTGATTCCTGAGTCGCTTTCCCATGGCCACCACTATGGCAGTGTCCTAAATGCCATTCATCACAGTCATTCTCCCCTTCTCTTCATCAGAAGCCAATTTTGAGCTTTTCCAGGTAATGCAGGTGTTATGTTGTACATTGTGATCACCCTCAGGGAGGGCAGTGTTTGCCAACAGCTGTTGCAAGGCAGTAGCTTAAATGTTTTTCTGTATTTCAAAGAGAAAATAGGGTATTTCCAGTAAAGTAAGGGTAATGCAGACTTTTTTGTGTAAGTACTGTATTGATAGCAGGATTCTAAATATGAGGTTTTAACCAATTCTGTTTAACAGCTTCATCAAAGACATGGACAGTGGGACTGAGCTCACCCTCAACAAGTTTGTTGATGACACCGAGCTGTGTCATGCTGGAAGGAAAAGACCTGCACAAGATTGGGAAGTGTGTCCATGTGAACCTCATGAGGCTCAACAAGGACAAGAATAACGTCCTATACCTGGACTGGGGCAACATCTGGTGTCAAATACGGGGGAATGAAGGGATTGAGAGCTGCCCTGCTGAGAAGGACTTGGGGGTACAAGGGGGTGGAAAGCTGGACATGAGCCGACAAGGTGCACTTGCAGCCCAAAAAGTCAGTTGTGTCTGGGCTGCATCAAAGGAGGCTTGGCCAGCAAGTTGAGGGAGGTGATTCTGCCTTTCTATTCCACTCCCATGTGACCCCAACAGGAGCATTGCATCCAGGTCTGGGGTCCTCAGCACAAGAAGAACACAGACCTGCCAAAGTAAGTCCAGAGCAGGCCCACAAAATGATCAGAGGGCTGGAGAACCTCTGCTATGAAGGAGTCCGAGTGAGTTGGGGTTGTTGATCCTGGAGAAGGCTCCAGGTAGAACTCATTGAAGCCTTTGGGTACTTGAAAAGGGGGTGTAAGAAAGATGAGAGCAACCTTTTTATTAGGGCCTGTTGTGGTAGGGCAGGATGAAACAGTTTTAAACTAAAAGAGGGTAAACTCAGACGTTTTTTACAATGACCATGGTGAGACATTGGCACAGATTGCCCAGAGATGAGCCCCATCCCTGGAAACATTCAAGGTTAAGCTAGACAGGACTCTGAAGATCTATTTTAGTTGCAGATGTCCCTGCTCATTGCAGTAGGGCTTGACTAGATGACCTTTAATGTTCTTGTCCAACCCAAACTATATTGTGATTCTATCTGCATAATTAAGCCCTCAGCTGACATTAGTTAGCACAACTACATTCCCTCTGGAACCCACTCTGGGTAAGAAGTAAGAATTTTATTCTTAAAAGATTTTTTTTTTATTATTCCATTTAATTAGACTTCTCTTTTCATCTTTCAACTTCTCTTTTCTTCCCACTTACATATGCTTTCTCTATATGAAAAAAGCCCTAACTCTCATATATTCTAGCAATATTTCCAGTATTCAGCTGGTTTTACAGTTAAGCTAAACATTCTCAGCCAGTTGCCAGACACTACTCTCCTCCTCCCTGCCAGAGTAATGACTTTCTATTTCAGCAACTCATTCCTGATTATAAAACCAGATGGATTGCTCCCTACTACACGAGTGCACGTATTCTTGATCAGAAAGTAACAATCATTGAATATATCATGCACACTGACACCAGGGAGGGAATTGTTCTTCATTCTGCCCAGTGAAGCATGTTGAAACACCTGTTTCCTATCCTGAAAATATTTGCGGCCACTGGCAATGAAGTTAGTGCTGAAACAGCACAATGAAGCCAAGTTATCCTGCTCGGACACCTGTTGAAAAAGAAAGCTGCCTAGGCAATTCCAAAGCTCAGCTGGTTACATTTCTCTCTGCTTATGGGAAAATTTTCTTATCAGTGAAAAAGTCCGCTGTTTGAGGAAAAGGAAAGCAGAAAGGGAAAAATTCTAGTTTATAAAAACTTTGTGTTATGGAAAAAAGTATCCTTTGCTAGGCAAGGTTCAAATACCAGAAGTGAATCTGAGGACTGGTGTATTTGAAGGGAATAATTTGAACTCCATTCCTTCCGAGTGGAAAAAACCTGAGCTGCAGTCACAAAAGAGATTCAGAAAGCTTTCTCAATGCAGGCTTGTGCATCTTGTGTTTTATTGCACATGTTAACTAACATGTTCGTTATCTAGCTCAAATGCACATATGCATTTAATCATGAGCTCTACTCCCTACACTGGCAGAATGAGAAATGCTTTGTGTGTAGAGTGTATAAGAAAAACTCACACTGAACACCTACTGTGGAGGTGAGATGAGGTCATTACCTCTGTTACTTAATGTATTTTCCTCACGAACGGATGAAAAAGGAAGATTGGTGATATTTGGCCTTGCAGAGTTTTACTAGTTCCAGCATTGACATTGAAAACTGACTTTGTGGTCTGTTGATTGAAGTGGAATACAAAAGAAAAAAAATCTGTTTATTTAAAACTACACAAGTCAACTTTTTTTTGGGGGGGGAGGGGAGTTTGAACTCATGTACAGTGGATTGAAATCTATATCATAAAATAAATCAATTTGTGCTTTGCTTTCATTAAAATGTAACCTATTTGTAGTCAAATATTTTTCATTATTTCAAAGTTAATGTACTATTACATTGGCAACTTTCTGTTTAATCAATTAAACTACTTTTATTTAAAAAAATCTCAAACTCAGTTAATCTCAGGATTTCAATTTTTTTTCATGAAATCATTGTGTACAAGTGAAGCAAATTGGTTAAGTACTTTCTGAGGCTAGAGAACATTGCCTCAAAAAGTCATCTCTGGGCTTTCACACATAAGGTTGTTTATTTTTATACTGAAAATTGTAACTTTTGGTCTGAGACTGAAAAACAATAATTTGGGATCCCAGGCTTCAAATACTATGGGCAGGTGCTAGTGTTGCTTGGGGACCACTAAACATGGGGTCCACTATACAAAGACATAAATCAGTTGTTTAGAAATATGGTTTGCACTACTGGGTATAATTGGAATTTTCTGATGAATTATCAAAATGTTTTGATAGTGTTTATGGTATTGTAAGACAATAAAACATTGGTCTCACAAGCAACTGCAAGGAACTCAAAACAAAGAGTATCAGGAAACATTTTTTTTTTCGTATCTGAATTCAATTAACAAGTAAGTCTTCTACTAGAAGCAATATGCATGTCTTGCCAAAGAAAATAGTGTGTCAGAATTAATCATAGCTGGATTGTGATTATTTTAATATTTTGATAATTTCTTACCATGTGATTTTTTTCTTGACTATTTCTCAAAGCTTCCCTGGAGACCTCACAGCATAAAGAGGGCAAAATAAAAGTATCTTCCACTCATTTTACAAATTGCAGTGTAATGTGAAACTGAATTTCATGTGTGTTACTTGGTGTGGGGCAACAAATAAGATTTAAAGAATGCTAAATCTATGCCTTAATTGGAGATCAAAATTACACAAATCTTAAAGAAATGTACCAAATGAAATTTCTGTGGCATGTGACTTTGATTTAGCTATGTTGATTGCATTGAGAGAGTAAAGCAAAAAAAGACAACAAATAGGAAAAAAAACAACTTAAAACCTACCCTCCGTTATCAAGTAAACTCACAGGTAGTAAATAAGAAGCAATACAAAGAATTTCACCAAGCTTATGAGGAGCTCAACTTCTAGAAGTATCTTATAACTTCACATGAACAGTTCATGAGAGATGTTTATATAAGTCCATTAAAAGGGCCTGTGGAAGTGGCCCTTGGGGATATGGTTTAGTGGTGAAGGCACTGGTGCTGGGTTAACAGCTGGACAATTATCTTACAGGTGTTTTCCAGTATAAATAATTCTATGATTCTGAGCACGTTTAGTCTGTATATTAGGGCTTAGTTCCCAGCCATGAAATTTATTGTGGAATAATCTTAGAAGAAATGTGATAGAAAAGCTATTGCTTAAAATATTTTGTAGGGGAGACTGAACAGATCTTGTGGCAAACATACTGTGAAGAGTAAAGTTTCCTATAAGGGAGATAGACCAGCTCATCATCAAGGTCTCTCTCCCATCTCTTTCTTCTCTGGTTATCATTGTAGCTTTCCTTCCCTTTTGTTCCCTCTTTCGTCTTTTCTCTGATAGATATTTGAAGTATATAAATATGTAGATGCTTAATGGATATAAGAAATAAATCCCACAGTCAGCCTAAGGAAAATGCACTTATTTTACCACTGTGCTATGTATCCAGCTGGGACACAGAAAGACAAAAATATATTAGTTTGCAAAGTTGTGAGGGGATTAAATCATAGGTAAATAATTTTCCATTAAAAAACCCACAACAAATGAAACAACTACAACAACAACCCCAAACAAACAAACAAACAAAACCACAAAACCCCCTAACCCCAAAACCTTTCCAAAAGTTTTTCAGACTTGAGCATGTAAAGGAGAAAAAGAGACACCATGGAAAATACAGGAGTGTTCAGTGGCCAAAATTCCTTGACCATTCCCTAAACCATTATCTCTAATAGAAAGCCAACTATCAGCGAGGGTGGAAGTGTGTTGGAGTGAGTTTGCCACCAGTAATAAAATGAGAAATGAACTGGAATAGTTGGAATTTGTGACTGCCAATAGTATGGACATTTCTAATTTGTTTTTTCGTCCCTCATAAGGCAGACTTGTGAAGACCCAGGCTCAGCATGTCTGTTGAGCCGGTCCTTGTTATCAGCTGTTGGCTGTCAATGGTCATTTTCACTCAAGTTCTCAGAAAAGCTGAGTCTGGTGTAGACTGGCCACTTCTGGTGATGAGTTGGCACCTTATCCTTTAGTGTCAGCCAGGTCTATAGCCAAAATGAGTCTGGTTCCACCAAGCCTCTTATTAAAATGGAATTGCCTGTTTTTCGGGTGTTTTTCCAAACTGTGAAATGCTGTCAGTGTATAGGAAACTGATGACTTTGTTATAATGGTTGGAGACTCCCAGAAGATAAGGGTTTGATGTGTATGACTCAAACACCAATAGCTGGATGGCTGTGGAGCCAACCAAGGATTGTTGGTTACAACAGGCAAAAATTTCTGGTAATTACCATGGATTGTTGGTAGTAACACACTGTGGGAAAGAACAAGAGTCTCTGGAGAAGGGGCCATACAGAGCTAGGGCAGAACTTTTCCAGGATAAACATTGTTGTTGCAGTTCCTGGAGATATGCACAACACAGTCCTGCCCAAGCGCAGGAAGTGGGCAGGGGATGTAGTGGGGGAACAGCACCACCCAAGGTCCCCAGTGCCTCCCATGCCTTTCCAGAAAGTCTGAAAGAACAGACTGTGCATAACTAATGTGTATAGAAAGTGAGAAACCTATCTTCAGGGTGGGGAAATCCTATCTATAAAAAGCTGCCTCCACCAAGCCCCGCTGTGCACCTCAGTATCCTGGGCATTCCATCAGCTGGATTGATGCTGGAACCAGGATTTGTGATCTCTTTGTCTTGCTTATTGCGTTTTGCCTTCCTTCCTTCCTTCCTTCCTTCCTTCCTTCCTTCCTTCCTTCCTTCCTTCCCTTTCCCACCTCTATCCAAAACCCTCTGCTGTGTGCTTGTATAATTTATACCAATTTCAACGCCAAGCGTGTAATTTACTAATCAAATTTTGTGAGTTTTTGTAAACCCTCTGACTTTTGTTGTACCTTTTGACCACAAGCTTCTATGAATCTTGGGTGCAGCCTTCCCCTTAAGGGTAGGACGTCAGGATGATGAAGCAGAAATGAGTTCAAGTCACTGACAATTTTTACAGATACTGGGTCCTCTGCCCTTGACATTTCAGGAAAAGATTGGTGAGAAGGTGCTGTCAGGAAAAAAAATGAGGCTGAAAATCTGAATCTCCCAAAAGGAAGAAGGAAGAAACTTAGTGCTGGATTGATTTAAATTTGAAATACTGAATAAGAAAAGTTAAAAAAAAAGAGAACACCTCTGGGAATGACTTTAGGCAGCTAAGTCAGAAAATACTGACAGTGGAGTCAATTTATATCATCTTTAATTGGCTACTGAGAATCTGTGGTGCAAGGTGAGTTTCATTCTCCTGAAAAGATTTAAAATATTACCTGGAATTAATGATTGTTATTTGATATCTCTCATTACAGAAATGTTAAAACATGCTCCTTAATTGTTTGCTCTAAGTATTTTTTTTTTTAAATAAAGACTGAAACTTCTGATAAGAAATATTTCTTTGTCATTTCACAATGTCTATTTGGATTGTAGTGTGTATTTTAAAGTATGGCAAGGCATCAAGGTCTGATAACACAGCGCCAGAACTTCTACAGACAAGCAGGGATTTTGTTTTTTCGTGGCTATTGGCCCTCACCAAACACATGGAACACTAACACAGACCATTCTTCCCAATGATTAGGGAAGGCCAGGGATGCTATATCATCTCAAAACGGTCATCATGTAAATAAATCTCTGATAAGTACTGTTTAGACCTTAACAGTTTATTTTTACAAGATTATAATGGTCAATGTGCATTTATCATCACTACAAGAGAACTAAAATGAGAGTTTAGGCAGTGCATGTCATACAGCCAGGTTCCTGTTACGATTCTCCTGAATCTGTGCCACTCACTGGAGCTCCTCATACCACTGGAGGCCCATAACAGTTTAGAAAGGGTATTGAAAGTAGGTGCAAACTGTCATTATTTTTCCAAACACACATGCATATACGTTTCCGCAGTTGGCAGAAGTGCCACTGCCGGCTGGTGGATGAAACTGGGAGATGACCCCTGATGGCTGTTAGAGTGTAATTAGAGTGCTTGTAATTATAACAGTAAAATTAACGTTTTTGTAAAGCAGTAACATTTTGATTATGAACATGCTAAGTATTTTATTTATGTATCATTATCCCTGACCTGAAACTATCATGCTGTAGGAGGATTTCAGATACTTTTCATTTGAAAAATTGGAGACTCATTGCCATACAATTGAGTCATACCTCTTTGAATCCTGACTGTTTTGTTAGAGAGGAATGTTTTCTATTGCTTCTCTACAAAGGGTGTATATTTGTAACTCTTCAGAATCAGTGAAGTACTTTCTGACAGTGGATAAGGTTTCCAGCCAGTAAAATTTCATATTTAATTGTTTCACCTACACTAATTGAACTTTAGTCACCACAGTCTAGAGGGAAAGATCATGGAATTATACAATCATATCTTGAGTTGCAAGGGATCTGCAAGGGTCGTTGAGTACAGCTTCCTGCTCCGTACAGAGCTACCTAAAACAAAACCATATGACAAAAAATATTGTCCAGACACTCTTTGAACATGGCACAGATTTGGTGCCATGACCAGTTCCTTGGGGACACAGTGACTGACCACTCTCTCAATGAAGAACCTTTTCCCAGTGTCCAATATGAATTTCCCCTGATGCAGCTTCATCCCATTTCCTCATATCTCTTGTTACCAGAGAGATCAGCACCTCTTGTTTCTCTGCTTCCCTTGAGGGAGGTACAGACTGTTGTGAGGGC
>VZRN01002329.1:417425-513880 GCA_013397935.1 Dasyornis broadbenti
TGAGAATTCTTCCCCTTGAGGCCTTTCACCATATTGGTTGCCTTCCTCTGGACACTCTTACAGTTTCATGTCCTTATGCTGAGGTGCCCAAAGCTGCGCAGGGTACTCGAGGCAGGGCTGCACCTGTGCTACAGGACTCAAGTCTCCTTGCCTTAGCCTTGCAGGGTTTAACTCTGCTGCCCAAACAGAGGTGTTGCTGCTGTTTGGGAATCCTAACGTGTGCATGACGCCTTCACAGCAGATGGGATAGGAAGTCTGCAGGATACCAGTGTCGCTCTGGAGAAACAGGTGGGGTATTTGAGGGCAATGCTGTGGTTGTAGCACTGATCTCCCAAGATGCACCCAGCCATAAGACATCAAAACAATATACATCCTAGTATGTGTAATACAGAAAACTAATGAGATCAGCTGTTCCTGGTGAAATGCAAGTATTCAGCTCTCATAAATATGGTGAAAACTATGTGCTTGATTTTCAGTGGGGAAAAAACCCCGCCTGTTCCATCTAGTCCAGTTTTCCTAGTGTATGAGCTCACTCACCTGCTCAATCACCCACATATCTTTTTGAGCGTCTCTCAGATAATATATGCTGTGCTACAAGCAGACAGACTGATTTTCAAACCCAGGGTGCCATGCTGATCAGGGCTTAAAGCCAAGGCAAGCTGTGTTTTTGCCTACAATGGATGGCTTTAAATTGCCAAAGTAAGGTCTCAGAAAACTGTGCTTTAAAGAAATTCTTTCTCAGTTTCTTTGCAGCAACTGCTCACAAGTGAATCCAGAGTATATTCCACTTGCTAAAACTGACACAATTGCCTTTATTCTCAAAAACTAATACAGTTGGAATAAGAAATCAGAATTCTGCATTCTGACTGACTAAGGCTTGCAAATAAGTAACATTACATTTAGCAGCCCACAAACCTTTGTGACTGTACATCTATGCAAGATGTGTAATATTAAGGACTAGCTTATTAAGCACATGTGGAAATTGGCTGAATTGCTTGATTTGGTAAAAAATTACATGCTACATTTAATCAGTCCTCCTTTAAGGAACAAATGTCATTAAACACCACTTAATTAGCTGTTCCTACATCCCCACTGTGTGAAAAATTGTATCCTTGATGACTACAAAACATTTTTAAGGTCAAATGTAGTGAATAAAAATATCATTGAATGCCCTCTGGTAACAGTCTACATAAAAGTGCAGCTCATTTGCATTAATTGAAAAGATTAGTTCTGTATCACAGTTAATCAGAATCTGATGTCTGTACTGTACAGATGGAGAAAACCTTCTATAGTTAAGCTTTTATTTTCTCTTCTTTTTTTCTTAGTTGTTTGTAAGTCTGTTAATTTGTCATGGTGGATAGATATGAAAATACCTTCTTGCTCTATTAATTTTGGATTGCTGTTTTCTATTACACCAGTGTGCCACATTTGGAGAGAGGAGAAATGTACAGTAAAAACATAGGAATTTACCATTAAAAAAAAAAAAGTTATTTTTCTCTGATGTAACTAACATGATTTCTCTCTCTGAATCTGTATGAGATCAGTTATACATCTCACTCTTTATCATTCATTCAAACATTTCCTGCCTATTTATCCCTTCCTTTCTTCTCCCTGCCACTATGTAATATGCACTGCCATGTGCCTGAGACTCCAGCCTGTTTATTTCACCAAAATATCTGACTGTTATTTCTTTTTAGGAAAGGCATAAGAGGCCAGATTTTTGGCAAGCTGCTGTGAAACACTCAAATAATCTGAATTACTGATGTCATCCCCTGATGTATAAAACAAAAGAGAGAAGAAAAAGATGAGCCACAAGGATCAGATTTTATTTTTAGATAGGGAGCCATGGTAGGTATTGTGGTTTGTGACAAAGATTTCATCTGCTTTCTAAGCAAACTGTGGGAGGGATGTCAGCATGATCCCTGGAAAGAACAGCAGCATAGACCCTAGCAGGCTTGCAGTCAGATTTCCTTAGCTAGTACGAATGAGTTCAGCATTACCTGAAAAATGTACTGATCCAAGGTTTCACTGTGACATTTGGTTTCACAGGATGCACACACAAGACCATTTTTCTTCTGGATATATTCCTAGAGACATAACTACCAGGACAGTGAGCTTGCCAGGGATATTTAATGGAAGAGTTCTCTCTGATGGCAGATGCTCAGTAGTTTTATTTCACTCTTGAGCTAGGAGAAGATGAAAATGTGGGAAGAATGATTTTATTCCACCTTATTGCCTTCTGTATTTTGGGATTCTACAGGAACTTTCCTAAACTTTGGTATAAAACAAAACAAAACAAAACAAAACAAAACAAAACAAAACAAAACAAAACAAAACAAAACAAAACAAAACAAAACAAAACAAAACAAAACAAAACAAAACAAAACAAAACAAAACAAAACAAAACAAAACAAAAAAAAAAAAAAAAACCCCAAAAAAAAAAAACAACAAAAAACCCCACACACTCTTCAGTCTTACTTAACTTACACTTTGCAATGTCCTTAGGGTTTGGGGCATTTGAGGTTACATTTCTGTGTAAGACTAGTAACTGGTGTAAAAGCTGGAGCAGCCTGGATCTTCCAGCCTGGATTAACAAGAGGAAGGCTCATGGCACAGCATTTTTCCTCAGAGGGCTCTGCCTATTCCCTTTCCATCTCTTCCTCCAATCAGTCAAGGAAATAAACCTTTCTTCTCTTCTATTTAATTGACTGAAAGCCTTTGCTATTGAACAAACATGAGGAGATCATGTGGAGAGACTGTTTCTTACTTTTGGGGTATTCTTGGGTTTTTTCTTTAAAATTGTGACATCAGCGTGATCCTCTGTATCTGAAAGAACCTACTGAATGTTTTGTCATAATACACAAGTGGTATATGCCTCTCATGGGATCTTCAAAGATGGTTTTGTGTCACAGCTTCCTTTTACCTGTGGTACTTTTTTGTAATTTCTTCAGTTTTAAGCAAAGTTAAAGGATACACATGAAGTAATTGGAATAGTCAGTTTCAAACCCACTGAACGACTGGAACAGGCTTCCTAAAATAGTGGTTGGTTCCTTGAGCCCATCAGTGTTTAAGAGACATTTAGACAATGCCCTTAATAACATGCTTTAGCTTGGTCACAATGGTGCCCTGAACTGGTCAGGTGGTTGGAATAGATGCTCACTGTAAGCCCTTGCCAACTGAAATATTATTCTAGTCTAGTCTAGTCTAGTTTAGTCTAGTCTAGTCTAGTCTAGTATATTCTATTCTAGTTTATTCTATTCTATTTCATTCTATTCTATTTAGTTCTATTCTTTTTCATTCTATTCCACTCCATTCCACTCCATTCCATTCCAATGTGTGAATTGAATTACAATCGCTAGAAGAACAATAACAAAACAACAACAACAACAACAACAACAAAAACAGCTATGACACCTCCCCCTGCAAAAAAAAACCCAAACAAAAACCAGCAACAACAAAGTAAAACAAAAAACCCAGTAAACTCCGCCCCAAAGAAAACAAACAAAAAATCACCAAGCATTTTCTCTGTAAATTCAAAAGTCGGAATTAAAGAAATACTCCCCCCACCACCACCTCACACTAAGAAACCAGTGTTTTTATAAATTAGGTAGCTCCCAGAGGAAACAAGTTCCTTTCTCGGTTACTTTCCTATTTTCTTATAATTGCATAACTTTCTCACAAGTACACAAGGGTTTTTTTTAAAAGACAGAACAAGGTTTATTGCTCATAGTTTTGTTTAGAGCTAGAAAGTAATACTGTCTTTAGATCTAGAAGTCAAATCTTATGCTGACAGTGATAAAAAAATAATTGTATTCCTCAAGAGGAAATGTAGGAGTTGAAGGGTGGGAAAGGACTGTGAGGACAGTATTTATATATAAAAGTTACCATATAATAAATATTATAAATATACATATTTTTCAACAAAGTTGAAGGATAATTTAAGAAAACTGAAACCATTAATAAGTATATGGGCAGAGGTGACACTCTCCTTTCCTTTCCTGATGAGGAATTGTCCCAGACACATTTTTGCTAAGCAGGCAAGTCGATCCCAAATATTCTTCCTTTTCTTACAGGGCAAAGGTCTAACCCCTGAGTCCTTGTTTTCTGCTGAGCTCTTCTGAAGTCAGTGAATCCTTTAAGTAGGTCTTTGGTTCCACTCTGCTAAAGTTCCCCAAAGACTGTAATAGGAGTGTTTCTAACGAATCTCTTAAAAATAACTAAGAACAAACTCTGTGAAGCTAAATTGTACCAGATTTCTCTTTCAGCAGCAGAAGGCCTTCAAACTGGTCCCTTGGTCTCATGATGATGAACCTCTGAATGTAATGAAATAATACTTAAAGTCCAAATATTTTTGACTTAATAGTGAAATTATTTGTGGTATGAACTCTTCTGGCTACCTATTTTTCTTTAATGTTTATTCTCTCTTTTCTAATGGTATCTCTTTTTTCCTAGCATATGTAGGCACTGCAAGCTTAGTTTAGATACTGTGAGAAAAAATAACCTTCATAAGTTCCTCACTCTTATTTTTGCGTGCTTGTAGGCAGTGTTTGGATTTTTGCTACTACAAATATGTTGAAATTTGCAGATTACCTCAAAAAGACTCTGCTCCATTGTGCTCTGTGAACCCGTTATTTTGTTGCACACTATCAAAATACTGCAGAAGCATTAATTTTATGTAGTGTACACATAAAATAGATAATATGGTATGATTGATTTAATATACACACACAAGCATGTATGCACCTTGGATCTTATCCGCTTGGCAGTGCTTACCTGATTAAAAACATCGCAATTTTTCTGATATTTTGGCAATTTTTTCTCACATTTTGACTAAATGTATTTTACCACAAGTAAGACTATTTAGTAGAATTCATCTCGATTATTATCTTGTTTTATTAATCTATTAACTTTCCATCCATGGCATGTAGTCAAGAGAAATATTTCCTCCTGTGCAGGCTGAAACCTTCATCACTGGGCTGCCTCTGTTTTCCCAGCATTGCCTTGTCCTGTCAGACTCTCATTTATTAAGAGCACAGACAAGGAACCACTGCTGCAGGTACTTTACGAACACAGATAAAAAGGCTTCTACAAAGGCAGGTACAAATTTAGCAGTATCTTATCTGTGGCCCTCAGCAGAGTAGTGAGTGGACATGCATAAAAAATATTTCCCATTCTCATGAACTTTCATCTCTCTTCATCGTGATCAAGGTATCCTAAAATAACTGAAGAAGTTCTACACTGAGGCTGTTATTTTTGTGCAAGTCACACTACAGGCTTCACTATAAATGTGGTAGCTCTATTCCCTGTCTAGAAATCTCTCAATCTGCTTCTATAAAGTTAACTTGATACATTTATTTTTCCTAGAAAAGGTTAGTCAGAACATGCAATGCATTTAAGCTTCACACAAACCTCTGCTGGGTGTGTGCATGTCTGTGTATCACCATGATCTGGAGACAAACTTTCTACTGGTATAGCTGGATCTGTTTGCTGAAAATTATAAGTGTCAGATGTGATTGAAATGAAGCATTAGAGATTAACTGATGGTTTGTGTTATACTCTTCAGTCTGATTGAACTAAGCCTGGCAAAGAACACAAAGGAAAAACAATGTAATATATTTGGTTACTCTATATATGAAAATGATTAAAGCATCCATGGAGACTCTCAATCTGTATCTGGAAGACATATTTGGGAAGCTTGCAACCCATCCCCAGCCCAAAGTCCCAATCTGAGAACAAATACACCAAGAATATATATTAACTTTTTTGACTACTTGTGTGCATGAACAGTAGGTACCAAGTTATGATTTCTTCTGGTTACACAAGCATTTAATGAACAGCATGTCTAAATATTAATATTCCTTATGTGTGACTCACAGAAGGAGCAAAGCAAAACAATTCCATCAAATCCCCTTTTCAGTGAATTCATGATCCCCTCCATCCAGTAAGGTAGAATAATATGAACATAAACCTTTGGTAAAAAACCCCACAAACAAACAAACAAACACATTCATATTCATCTCCTGCACGGCTGCTGAATCCATGCCCTCATCCAGACTGTCTGCTGGTGAAGGAGGTGACCTATACATTTACACTGAGTACCAGAATAAGGGATCTTTTATCTGGTTTTGACTTCAAGAGTACTGGAAGCCCTTTACTTTGATTGATGCTGATGAGCTACCACATGAACCATAGCACTGAACAGGACTTGGAGATCTCAGAAAACAGTGTTTTGTCGCATCGCTCCAGGACATTTTGTTTTGGAAAGAATAAAAGACATAAAATAATGTCAAGCCCATCTATACCCCCAAACCCAGGAAAATGACCGTCTATCATGTTGCTCTGGCAGACTAGCAGGTATCAGCAAAACTTGTATAATTAACTTGTCCTATCATAATCAAACTAATCCTCCATTCTAATTTTGGGGGATTGTCACTGCATGCTCATTCCGTAAAAGATCTTTTTTATGATGGCAAACAGATGATTTATCTTCCTTTTATTTTAAGGTCTGCAGTAGACTTGAAGGCTGATTTATTTTGCCTGTATTAATATGAACAACATCACTTGGTCTAATGATTAAGTATTCATGTCTGGATAAAAATTACTTTCTTTGCTCTAGATAATAACAGATTATTTTTCACTCCTGCTGTACGTGAATTATGAAAGATAGTTATTTCTTTAATCTCTAGCATATCTTGCTATGAAAGAGCTTATGCATTTAATTCTCCTGGTTCAGGGAAGAAGTGATTCTTTAAGACAAACTAGGATGAATGTATAACTGCTGTCAGAAATCTTTTTCCTTTTTTAAACATACTTTAAGAGGAAGAAAAAAATGTCACAAAGACAGAACATTCCTTTTGCCTCATTTTCTTAAAAGTTAAATTCAAGTGGATACATAAAAGTATTTAGAAGCCATTGAAAACCCCAGAATATCCATTTGCTCAGCCAGGATATTTCATCCTGCTATGTTCAGTATCCAACCCTTCAGCAAGCAGATGAGTCTTCCCTCCCCTGAGCAGTCTGGTGAGCAGCCTTGTTGACGGGTCCTGAATTAGGCTTCAGAGAGATGGGATTTCAATTCTACACTGAACTGTGTGAAAACTCCGCAGCTTTGAACTCTTCTTTTCCTGGTTTCAGATGGGATACATTTAATTTTCTTCTGAATTATGAAAACAAGCACAACAACTGCAAGAGCAAATAATTCAACATCGTGATCAGAAACTATTAAACCAATACAAGTCTCTATAGCTGGTAAACATGTGTAGAAATTTGGGTAACAACTCTCCCTTGTCATGTGGAGAAATTTTCTACTGTTCCTTAAGACGAGAAGAATTGAACCCAGTAAACAAGTTGACTTGATCTCGTTTGGTTGTAAAGGAAACCAGAAGCTACTCAAGCAAGGATATCTCTGCTGCAGGTATGTTTAAGCAGGTGAATACCTACAGCCAAGGGCTGACTGGATGCTGTCTGCCAGTTAAATATATTGCTTTTAGAAAATGATTTTCCTCAGTAAAAGCTGATAAATTCCACTTCTTCTGCTTTGATTTTCTTTATGCTATATCTCCTCATATAGGCAGGAACTACTAGATTTTTGCTTACCTGAGAAACTGCACATGTATATTCACAGACTACATGCAACCTAGCCACTCCAGTGCTTTATTGTATATTGTATTTTATTGTATGTGCTATCGCATAAAGATATATTTACATCATCAGTGTATGCTTGGCCAAGTATCCTCCTCCATCTTGTTACTACAGCTGCCAACTAACACAACATCATGCACACATTTTAAAAGAAAATAAACCAGACTCTTTGCACAGACAACAACAGACACCTTAAATTCATTGCTTTTTTCTTCAAATTAGGATTTTTTTTCCCCTTGGGCACCAGAAGTAGCTAATCTTAATATGGCCTACTGCTTTTCAAATTGAAAAAAGGTCATTATGGAGTGCAAATGCTGTTGGCAACTTACTGCTATATTAAACTTCCAGATGTCAGCTTTGACAGAGGAAGCCATCAACAATTCATGACATTGTAAAAACATTTTTCTTGCCGATCCATTTACGATGAAGTATTATGTTGCCCTCTTGACAAGTAATGCAATATCATGTTAAGTATAAATAAATCAAAAATACAGATGTACTTGCTTGAATTATGATGGTCACTAATGAGATTTTGGGGAGAAAAAGCAAATTCAAAGTCTGACTAATGTCTCTGTTTACTCCTGCCCGGTGTTTCTGAGGAGCTCTGTAGTCCACACCAAAACTGTAGAGCTTCAACGGAGCAAATGCTTCTGCTTGTTGGATGACCTAGTTAGAGACACCCTCCCACACATTTGTTCTTCTTTGTTTAAGGGAATTCTGGTATGGGAAGACCACTGAACTTCCTCTGAAAACGAAATTCAGAGGGTGCCCAGGGGAGAGGGGAGTGGAACAGCCAGAGTCTGGAGGTACAGAATCCCACCCATGCAAACTCTGCCTGGTGCCTTAGCATGATAATCTCTCTCAGGGAAATGTTAGTGGTGATGCTGCTCAAAACCTTATCAGCCACAATTTGATCCAAATCAGTTTTTCTCTGCCACTTTAAAGGAGATGATATACTAGATAAACAGATCTATCTTTAAACAAATGTAACCTTCTAAGAGGAAGTTGTTAACAGATCACCAGCATTTTTCTGATGCTATTTGCTTTTAGATGGGTACCCATAATTAGAATGGAGAAGTCTGTTTTAAGGACTAATCTGTTCCATAAGAAATGAAAAAGTGCAGTTAAAACATGATAAATATTTCTTGGGAACAGGCTAAAAAGCATTTTGAGCTGTAATATTCAAACTTGGTGATTCATGATTGCAGAATACTTAAACTGCATAAAATTAACTCATCTTTTGAACTTGTTGTTTTGCTAGCATCTGAAATGATGGATTCAAACATCTTCATAATCCACTAGTTTATTATAATCTCTGCTCAGTGTTCTGGAAGTACTATTATCTCATTGGCTTATTTATTATTGTGTGTAATGTATTAAAAAGAGGGCGTTCTATTGACCTTAAGCTCTGAAAAAGTAATATATGAGAGCGGAAAAAGCAATAGCTGGAATTAATTGTAGGCCTAGACATGATGGTCTCTCTGCCAGTGTATATTGGCATAGTCCCATTGCAGTTAATAGGGTAAGACCAATTTATATCAGCACAGGAGCTGATTTAACAGGCATTGGAAGTAGATGTTCTGAGATTTTCACAAATGGAAAGAGAGAAACAGAGCACTGAAAATATCAGACTGTTTTGTATTGTATTTGTATGTCTGCAATTAACCTTCACACCTGTTTGTGTATGCACTATAAAACTAACTTCTCTTTTTTTTTTTTTTTTTTCCATGTGCAGGAAAGGTGCAAAATTGCAAGGATGTCAGCTGAGGGATTTTGTATGAATACAAAGCTTGTTGAAGTCCAATCATGATGTCTCATAAAATGGTAAAACTCTTCTTTTTGAACATCAAAGAAGTACATCAAAGTGTACCTCCTGATGCTATGGAAGCTGGTTAAACAGATTCAACAGTTATCCCATAATAAGCTTTGAAAAGATATCTATGCATAAATGAGACAGAATATTTTGAATCATGGGAATTTTTCTAAACGTATGCAGTGTGAACAAATAGAAGGTCTTACTCCCTTTCATTTTGCTTCCTTGTACTTGCACTGACTTCAGTGGCCATATGCTGGATTTACACCATGTAAGGGTAACTCAAAACAGGCATTGTAAGGGCAAAGTGACAACAAGATTATTTCTGATAAATTTCAGGAGAGCAGTAAGGAATAATCAGATAATGTATTTCAAATATTACTAGAAAAATGAGGCTGATTTTGGTTCTGCTCTGTGAGTCAGACTGCCTTTTCCTCTTGCTTTACAATCTGACTTCAAGAAAACCTACCTACCGTGGAGCTTTTGGTGAGAAAGCTATTCTTATAATACAGTGATTCATGCCTCCTGTTTCATATGAAGTGTTAATTTGTGCTAAGCAAGGGTCTCACTGTGGCAGCCTGGGTGCCAAAACTACCTTTAGAAAATAGAGTCCTTTTATGTAGCCTGAGAAGAAGAAGTTGTTCCACAGCCAAGCTCCAGACTCCTTCACTGGGAATAAAAAAAATTGAAGAACACTGTGTGCTGAGAGTCAACCATGAAAATTAGCTGTTCTTATTTATTTTGTTTTTCTTTTCCTTCAGGCATGAATGACACTGGGATAAGTCCAAAGTCTTAATTTGCAGTTACAGGAATCACGCTACTCTTTCTTCCTGTAGCCACGTGAACACACGGATGATGCCTGGAGGGATTGATCGCTGATGTTCCAGGCAGTTGCATAGAGCCAACTTAGCTGTTTCAGAAGAGGGCGTTCAATGGGATATAGCTTTGCTGAGGGTGAGGATGGTGCTCTGTCTGTCAAGGGATTAGGAAGGACAGACAGAAGGGTGAGGGAAAGCATCCATGAGGATGTCACAGAGAGAGAATGATGGACAAGTGAATCTCTGCCTCAGAGAGATACAGTCACTACTGTTCCGTTGGAAGCAACAAGCCAGGCTTTATATGCAAGAAAGAGGTGGACAATCTTAAGCCGATCTTGCGTCCACATAATTTCATCCTTTTCAGAGTGTAAAGACTAATATCACTCTAGGTTATCAAGGTCTAAATTAGGTAGAGATCTGTAGGGCTGAGCTGTGCTATTATAAGAGGGGTTTGCTCCTTTGGCGTGTTTGAGTCTTCATTGTGCATTGCTAAAGAAATTAGTACAATCACACAAACATAAGACTGAGTTTTAATAGGCAGAACCTTGATTCTGGAATAATTTTAATGAAAAATGTAGCACACAAGTGGGATTGGACAGGGAGATAATACAAAAGGAAATGTGTCTATCTGGGTGCATATGGAAATAAAAAAACCCCAAAACCCTTCATTTGTCTTGAAGAAAACCACTGAGATTCCCAGGTTTCACTTGGCTAAGGACACGACCTTGTTAGTTTGCAGTCATAAGAATCACCATATGTACAGACTTGCCATTTTGCATTTCTTGGATGAACCCCAGCAATACATCATGAAAATAACATTCCTCTGATAATGTATTGCTGTGTTATGCAGTTCAAGTGGCTTTGCTTGATGACACACTCAAGCAATACATCTTCAGAAAGATGAACTGTAGCAGTGGCCTGTCTGTCACATGTAAGGGAGTATGGGGAGCAAGAAGGGGCAGTGGCAGGAGCTAGGGAGGAATATGAGGCTGAACATGTGCCAGGCTCTCTGGGACGGAAAAGACGCTAACCAGGAAATACATAGGAAGGCATTTAAAGGACAAATTTAATGGGCTTGCCAAAAAGCGTCTAGGTACAGGCTTTAGCAAAGTCAACAGCAAGGAGTGCCATGAGAAAATTCAGAGTATATTAAAATGATGGCTGTGAAGAATATTCCATGGGGATGTAAAACATTGACTTCTCTTAAGACCAAGACAATGCATTCGAACTGCAGCCCAGGAGACCCAACAGAACATCTGGCTGAGATAAAATGAGTTTCACATTCCAAACCCATTCCTCTGGTGAGTTTGTCTCCATCAACTGTTCTGTAGTGCAGTAGTTCAGGGCCATTAGACAGTTGTGCTCAGGGTCAAAAGAAACTCCCTGCTGCAGAGTTTCTGAATATTAGCAGGGGTGTGTGGGAGAAACTTAGAGATCTTCCAGTCAAGAGGATCCTACAGAAGAATATAATGGAAGACACACTGAGATTCTTCTTTTTCCCTGTTCCCTGAAAGTAACAAAACAAATTCAGGGAGAGGAAGCAATTCAATTCAAAGCCATATGCTTTTTTAAAAATTGCTCAAAGAATAATGTGTTCAACTGAAAACTGGATAACTCACCACTGTAATTCATTGCTGCAGGTGGGTGGTGTGTCAATACCACTGAGTAGCTTTGTAGATTTAAGAAAAGAGCTGGTTCATGCCATAAACACAAGAAACAGTGGCATTACAACTACAAGAGTACAACTATAAGAGCTGTGCAATTTATTTTTAAGGTACAGCATGACCTGCTGAGGTTAGACAAAATTGTCCTGTAACATCTTACGCCACACAATCAGATTCACTGGAATAATTTTGCTTCTGAGAAGGAGCTGAACTGAAAACTTAGAGACAGCTACTTGTCCCAGCCAGTCCATTGATCTGTTTCTAGGTGACAATTTCTTTGTGCCTGCAAATAAATCCAGGGGATCTGTAAAAACTGCCTAAAGTGCAAACTGAGCAGTGCTAAGCTTAGAGAATCAGGCTCTCATTATCTGTTTTCTCTCCACATATAATAAACCGAGGTAACACCACTAACAAACGGCTAATTCTTAGGTCTTATGTAGCACCTCTTATCAGAGCAGTTCTGAACACACTGAAAAGAATAAATAAATTAATTCCTGTAGTATGCCATTGGGAGAGATATGTTTGGCTGTACACATTTCACAGCTCGCTAAATTATTTTGTGCCTTTCTAATTAGTGTAGTCCATAGTGACCACAGCCACAGAACAGTCCTCTGCAGTCCTAGGCACCCTGTAGGCTCTGTGGTCCCTGCAAACTGAGCACACAATCCAAGTGTAAGGCAAAGGACAGGAATTGTGCACAGGCAGGGGAGAAGAACAACCAGCAATAGGGAGGTGGGGAGGGATTTCTGCCCTTGAATTGCCTAAATAGTTCCATGTTTTCTGTAGGAATGCAGAACTTATGGTTGTGGTTTACACCAGCATTCAGCAACGTAGTATTTCATAGTATATCAAGAGTATTTTTATTTCCATTTGAAATCGTTATATATTTAAATTATTTCTATTTTCCCCACAAAACTGTGAAGTAAGGGAATGATTTTTCTTCAAAAGGAAGTTGTGGAAACTCCTGGAGAAAATAAATCATTCCTTTCACCTTCGCTTTTGATAAGCCATGACCTTAGGTGAAGTATTATCTGCCAGTATGTATCAAGGTTCATAAACTCCTGTGGTACAACTTTCCATCCTCCAAAACACAAACAAGCGAAAAATCGGGGCTGCGGGAAATATAACCTATCCAGTGATCTCTTCAGCTGACACTAATGAGTCCATGGGGAATGTGTACAACTCCAAAAAGAGCTACATTTTTGTTGCAAATCTTTCCCTCCAGCTCAAACTTTTCAGAAACCCCCATATTTATTTTCAAGTCATTTTCTTATCATTTTCCTGAAAGACAACTTTCCGTCATACACATATCAGTGAGTTTTTTCACAGATCACACCCTTATGCTTTTTTTGAAAGAGTGTAAAAGACTGTAGTGGAACATAGGGTGCTGAGCACTTGAAAATCTAGCCCCAACTATTTTCCTGTAGGTCACATAACAAGATTCTGTCACTTGTTGTAACTTTGAGATAAAAGATAAATGAATAGAGACAGTTTGTTGCTTATGTTCTGAGAAGCTGGAACAGAGCAAACTCCACAGCACAGCAGGATACATTTGGAAAGACGAAGAACAGGGGACATTTATTCGAAATCTTCACTTGCTATTATAAATTGTCATAGTCTGTGTCATTTAGGAAACACTAATGAGAAGTTCAGTGAGTTCAGTGAAGCAAGTCAGAGAGATTCCTTAAAAGTATTTTCTATTTCTAGAACCAGCAAAAAGAAAGAAGCTAGAAAGCTTTGCAATCTTAAGCCCCTTCTCCAGCCCCATTCCTTCATTTCAGGTTAAAAAACAGCCTGCAGTCTTGTAGAGGTATTACTGTTTTCTTTCTTCTGCTGAAATTCATTAATTTTTGTCTTTGTACCAAGTTTACAGGGATTTTTTTCCCCCATTTTTCACATGAGGTAGTTTCCATGATGGCTATAGAGCTATAAATATTTTTTTGTAAATTATTTGTAACATACAAATACATCTTGAAAAAAATAAACACCAATGACTAGGACCTAAAGGCCACTTCAACAGCCCAGGAACCAAGAAAATGAATAAGTCTGGTATAATCTCTTTTCAGGAAAGAATTGGAATGCACAACTTCTCGCATCTGTCTAAATGCTATTTTACTGAATCAGACAAAGGTCATCCACAGAGAATTAAGCTGCTATTTTCACAGTGTAAAATCAGGCAGTTTATACTCAGGTCAAATTGTCTGGACACTGTTTAGTAGTTCTCCACTCCTCAAAATGTAAAGTGGCTCTAATTTAGGATGTAAGTAAAATCTACTCAATTGCTTGCATATGAATAAATGAAAATGAAAATAAGTCTGAAATAAAATTGTACTTATATCAAGAAAATGAAACCATTATTATAATACTGAATCTCAGCTGTATACTGCATCACTATTGTTGTATATAATAAAACATAGTATTATTAAATGCCTGCATTTTTGTTCATCTGAAATGCTGCAGTCAGGGTGGAATTTGTCTTCTATATTGTTAAGCTATGGAATAATGTTCTCACACAGAGATATGTGTAGTCATTTGAGATGTTTCAAGGTGGCTCCCTCTGCCTCGTCCAGAAAAGCTAAGGCCTCCCAACAGTTCCCCTCCACAAGCCTCCTACACCCCAAGGTATTTGACCTGGTGCTGGACATTTGCTGGATATTTGTCATGGTACTGCAACTTTAAAAGTCAAAGGGGTGGGCCTAAAACCCAAACCCCTTTGTATGTCTGTGAAGACAGAGATAAAAGTCAGTTCTTCTGGAAGCTGATTTATCCATGCTGGGGGCCCATTTCAGGGCCCTCAGAGCTGCCTTCTGGAAGCGTTTGTCTCTGACCACACAGGCTGGCTGAGACACCAAGAACATTTGTCCACTGTTTCAATATGGTAATAGTTTTCTTCCCTTACAGTTGGTTTTAAAGGAAGACTGTCTTGTTTTACCTGTGAACACCACAACTTTAGCACATTACTTATGCCTGCTATATTCAGATTCTCACAATGCACCCTTCACTGCCCGAGTCCTTTCTGGCAGCTACTTGCCACCTCTGTATCTGGAGTGGATATTTCAGTTCTCCTTAAAATTTGTAGTGCTTAAAACAGGTGAGAGAGAAAATCAGATTCTGTCTAACTCATCACATTCAAGGTGTTGCACTGCTGTCTGACTGTCTTGTCCAAGTAAATCCTTTCTCTTCTCTTCTCTTCTCTTCTCTTCTCTTCTCTTCTCTTCTCTTCTCTTCTCTTCTCTTCTCTTCTCTTCTCTTCTCTTCTCTTCTCTTCTCTTCTCTTCTCTTCTCTGCTCTGCTCTGCTCTGCTCTGCTCTGCTCTTCTCTTGAGTGACTTAGGAAGGGAGTCCACCGGAGAAGGAATGATGTGCGGAAGGAAACCTCTGGTGGATCAAAGCATAGATAAACAGAAACAACTAATGAGTGTGTTAAAGCACAATTTTTCATTTGTTACACTACTCTGTTTGACAATTATTTTTTTTTAAAAAAAAAGGATTTATAAAGCAGAGAAGACTTGTACTTATAATTAAGTACAGAAAAACAACCTGAGGAACTCTGCTGAATACATCCAGGAGGAAGTGAACAGTTACCATAAAATTAAACACTTGTTTGCAACACAGAGGGCAAAAATCAGAGAAAAAAAAATTTAAAAAAAAAAAAAAAAAACAAGAAAGAAAGTAGAAAGGTTTTTTATTATTATTATTGAAAAATAGAAAGAAGGAAAATAAGTTTTTATATGATATTTCATGCAGTATGGGCTAGAGGGAAAATTTGATCTTTTATCATGGTGTCCCTTGAGAACTGGTACAAAAGTAGATGCTATAGATCATCTGTGCTGATTTTCCAATCCTGTGCAAAAATACTGTACAAAGCCCTTAAGTTGGCTCTAAAGCACCCATTAGAGAGGGGAGCAGCTAGAGAAAGGTACTGATGCAAAACCTCAGCTATGGTGAGACAGTGAAGGAGGGCCCTGCATGCACAAAGGTCAGTTCAGCTGTAGTTTGGCTCTTGTGACCAAGAAGACTTTAACATTTAAAATTGTCCATGAAAACTGCTGCAGGAAAGAGAAAGTACTTGGCTGGCCTAGCTGATTGCCACTGGTCTAATCAGTTAGCTATATAAAGAGGCTGCCTGCTTGTTTATCTACCTTGAAATCTTTTTCTCTATATATAATAGAACAAAAACCCAAAACTGACAACAACAACAACAACAAAAAGGAACAAAAAACCTGGCTGTCTTATTCACATTTGTTGAAAAGAGAAAATATGTTCAACTGACCATTGGAAGAGTCAATATAACTCTCAGAGTCCTGTTTGGTTGGGACTGGGGGAGGGTATCGATGTTCTTTAGTTTGTTTGTTTTGATTTTTTGATTTTTGGTTTGTTTCTGTGGGGGGCTGGAGGTTTTGTTTGTTTGTTTGAATAAGTGACCACCTTAAATTTTACTTTTACCTAAGTCCTGGCAGAACCCTTCATAGAATCATAGAATGGTTTGCGCTGGAAGGAATCTTAAAGATTATCTCGTTCCAACTCCCCTGCCATGTGCAGAGACACCTTCCACTATCCCAGGTTGCTGAGAGCTCCATCCAACCTGGCCCTGAACTCTTCCAGGGATGGAGCATCCACAGCTCCTCTGGGCAACAGTTCCAGTGCCTCACCATCCTCTGATTAAAAGATTTCTTCCTAACAAGTAGTCAAATCTCTCCTCTTTTAAAACTGTCCCCCCTTGCAATCACTATCTGCCAGTGCAAAAAGTCTCCCTCCTTCTTTTTTTCAAAGCCCCCTTTAAGTACTGGGAGGCTGCAATGAGGTCTCCTCTGAGACCTCACTCATGGAATGTTGCTCAAGGCTGCTGAGGGGCACCCTCTGCTGTGGTTGTGGCATGGTCAGTCATGGTGGTTTGATTCTGGTGTGTTTATCACACACAATTGCTCTGAAAATATGAAACTGAAGCAATCAGAAGATGGAACCAACCACATTGTAAGGCTGTATATGAATATTTTTTCATATACAGAGTATTTTCGCCTATAATGTTTCCTCAGCATTCCCTTTTCTTTCTTTAGGTTCTTTTTTGTGTTTAATAGCTCAGCTATTATCTTTTCAGATGTGGCCCATTAGTTCCTCTGTATGAATTCATGCACAGTCAGCTCTCCTGTGCTAATGACCACAGGGGAATAATGGGTAATGCCCGTGCAGAAGGATATGTATTGTTTTAGCTGCTTCTTGATTTATTGTAATCCTTCTGAACATTTCTGCATTTTCATTTTTTACAGAATCTCAGAAAAGAAAACATTTCAGAAGCCATCCAAGATAATGGTCCATTTCTGACCAGTGTGAAAACATGGGTATTCTGGGAAGCGGGAGTGGAGAGGGTAAGAACAGAAAAAAAGGTAATAAAATACTTATCAAATGCAATTATAATACCAGAACAAGGAATGCCCCAAGAGATCATCAGTAAACACATTAAAAACTAGGAAAAATAAAGTATTTTGTGTGTATTAGGTTTTAATGGCAGAACTTACCAGCACTGGGTATTATGGGTTATGAACGAGCATGAATTGACAAAACCAAACCAAACAAAACTAAAACTAAAACAATACTAAAGCTTCCAGGTTGAGAAACTTCTAACATACTGCTTATCAGAAACTGTCATAACTAAATCTTTTCCTTATCCTTATAGCCACTATCAAACATCAGCTAACACTCACTATCAGGCCAGGTAGATCCTTGGTCTATCCAGTTATCTTCTTGTAATGCTGCGTCCTTAGCAGGACAAACAAACAATTTGCAGAGTTCTGACCCTAAAATGAATTGGTCCATGAGCAAGCAAGACAGAGACAAGATAAATCTAAAATATTTGGGAAATTATTAAATTAAGAAATTAACTTAATGGGACACTAGTAAAATAATTAAGAAATCATTAAAATTTTTTCCTTGCATTTCATAATCATTAAAGGTGGGGTTTCTGTTTTTCTGGTTCAAATTCTTTTCCTTAAGCAACATGGAAATACTACTTTTCATTTTCATCCATCCATTGTTGAATAGTGTTCCTATCCATTATTCAGGTTCTACACCTGGACTGTGCTGCAGGCCATCTGGGAAGGCAAAATACTCTGTTTTGTATATAGCTTGCAAAGTGTTTTAACATCCTAGAGGTAAATTAATGAATACAGAGAATGTCGTCATATATTGAGGCTTCACATTTTTGAGTTTCTGACTCAACCATCGTATTTATAAATAAATGTCACAAATGACCATTTCAGAACAGAAAGTAAAAGTCGAAAATTAGTTATATCTTCCTTGACAGACAACACATACACTGCCATAGACTGCAGGTAAGCAAGAGAGTGCCTTTTTTCTTTTTCCACCACATCAATAAATTGTTTAGTGTTCCCAATGCTGGCAAAGCTTTGTCTAGTGAAAGCCATGAAATTATTACACCACTGGAGGAGGCTGCTGACAAAAAAGGTCCAGCTGCCTTTGTGAATGACATATCAGGTTATTTTCTCTTTGAAAAATATAGATTCAGATCTTATATATTTTCCTTTTGTAGTTTCAGCCATCATGGTAATTTTCAGTTCTAACAGGCAACATAACTGCTACAGTTCAGTGTAACTTTTAAGAAGCATATTTGCACAGGGTTTTAGTAGCAACTTCACTGACTTCAAAACTCTTCTCAGCATACAATTTTTTCAGGTTGTCATGAATTTAAGAGGATTCTCTGTTCATAATTTCCACATGCCTGAACCACTGCTTCATATGTAGCTGTCAAAACACGTCAGGACCCAAGCTTTCTGTATGATGCAGTGATTTTTTGGACAAGCTTTTAGCCAAATTAGTTCACTGAAGGTAAAAACACATTTGGCTAAAATCTACCTTCAGTAATATTGGATATATGCAAAGTAAACTACAGAGTTTTTGCTGACTGGAGTTTCTTTGAATGGTTTTTTTTTGGAGGGAGAGGTTATTGGTCTTTTTGTGTGTATGATTTTATGTTTTTGTTACTAATTAAATCTGCAAATCACTCTAATCTTTAAGCTGATTAAAGAGGAGAGTGGTAAGAAAAACAAAGCAAACATTCAGCAAACTCTTTTCTTCAGGGGATATTACTTATAGCAGGGAAGCAATGGACAATTTATTTATTTACAGTTCAGACCAGCTAAACATGAGATAAAGCCTGTCCTTCCCAAAGTTATTATGTCTTCTTTATTTCACCAGTGTAGCCAACAAAAGAAAGAAGGTGTTGGGAAAGCATCTTCTGTGTGCAGTCATCTACTCAGAGCAGCACTCACTCTAGAGAAAGGAGACTCAAATTTCCTCTTCCAGAGCTCAATCACTAAACTATCACTGATTATAATCAGCTCCTTTACATCCAGATCAGTGGTGCACCTCTACATGTGTGTCTCGAGTGTGGAGCTGAACTGTCTCTCGCCAAATTCAGGTCAGACAAAATCCAGCCCAGCAGTATTGGCTCACCCGAGTAAACGACCCCTTTTGATTGCCTATGCACAGCTGGGTTTCACTTCACTCAGTTACAGTGAGTGCAGTGTATAAGGTCTTAGGACTCAGTTGCTCAATGTACTTCATAAAACCGCAAAAATAAAAAATTGTTTGGGTTGGAAGGGACCTTATGGATCACCTCATTCCAACCACCCTGTCAGGGGCAAGGACACCTTCCACTAGACCAGGCTGTTCAGAGCCCCATCCAGCCTGGCCTCAAACACTTCCGAGGATGAGGCATTGTCATGGTTTAACCCCAGCCAGCAGCCGAGCCCCAAGGCAGACACTCACCCTCTCCCCCACCAGCAGAACTGGGGAGACAGTCAAAAGGGTAAAAGCTGGGAAACTCATGGGTTGAGATAAAGACAGTTTAACACAGAAAGCAAAAGCTGTGCACACAAGCAAATTAAAATGAGGAATGAATTCCCTGCTTCCCATGGGCAGGCAGGTGTTCAGCCATCTCCAGGAGAGCAGGACCCCATCACAGGTAATGGTGACTTGGGAAGACAAACATCATCACTTCAAATATCCCCCCCTTCCTCCTCCTTCCCCCCTTTTTATATACTGAGTTTGTGTCACCTGTCCTGCCTGCGTCTCCTCCCAGGCTCCCCTGAACCACCAACTTCCTCTCCAAATGACCGTGCAAAAAGCAGAAAATGCCTTGGCTCTGTGTAAGCCCTGCTCAGCAATAACAAAAACATCTCTGGATTATCAACCCTCCGTTCAGCATAAATCCAAAACACAGTCACATACCAGCCCCCATGAAGAAAATTAACTCTAGCCCAGCCAAACCCATCACATTACAGTCCTTATTCCATGCAACTTTACATTATGTCAGGTCCCACACTATTCAGTACTATTCATTAACCAACATCCCCTATGCACAAGAACACGGGCACCCACAACTTCTCTGGGCAACTTGTTCCAGTGCGTCACCACCCTCACAACAAAGAATTTGTTCCTAATATTTAAGTCAAATATACCATTTTTCAGTTTAAATTCATGACTCCTCATTCTCTCTCTACACAGCCTTGTCAAAAGGCCTTCTCCAATTTTTTTTTGTATTTGTCTAATACTAGGCTTTTAGTGTTATTTTAACTAAACTGTTATTGTTCTAAAATATAGAATAATATAATCATACAATTGCTTAGATTGGAAAAGACCTCTAAGACAGCAAGTCCAACCTTTCAACTCAGCACTGCCAGGTCCACCACTAAACCATGTCCCCAGGTGCCACATCTTCATGTATTTTAAATACCTCTAGGAATGATGATTCCACCACTGCCCTGGGCAATCTGTTCAAGTGCCTGACCATCTTTTAGTGAAGAAATTTTTCCTAATATACAATCTAAACCTCTCTAGTTCAACTTAAGGCCATTTCTTCTCATCCTGTCACTCGTTACCTGGAAGAAGTTGTTACCAACTTCCACCTGGATACAACCTCTGCTCAGAGACTTGCAGGAAGCAGTGGAGTTCCCCCCTGAGCTTCCTCTTCTCAAACAGCCCCAGCTCCCTCAGCTCCTGCTTAAAGTTACACTACACTAAATCTTATATTTTCTCCACATTTTTTTTCTGAGTCTTTATGTTTTTTACACTGAACTTTGAGCAGACTCCACACCACTCCCAGGGCTGGTAGTGGAATCTTATATTAAAGCTTTATTTCTATAATCATCTGCAAGTCACAGGATCATTTTTAGTGGGTCTTTTTCCTTTTAATGTCTCCATTATATTTCAAAGAGGTGAAGGGGTTAAGTATACTTTCATACAATTACTAATCAAACCTATTTTTTTTTTTCTATAACAAATTGTCCACATCATAGAAATGGGAGAACAGAAAAATTTATCAAAATATAATAAGATCCAGGAAGAACACACTGAGCTGTTCTAGTGACAAAGCAAATAATGCTGCTTAAATAATTTTAATTTATGAAGAAATCAGCTTTGGGAACATTCGACAAAATAATGTATCTTCATGCAATTTCAAGTTTGTTAAGTGAGTCTCTTAATTGCAGGTTGAGAGGAGCACAAGCTGTCTGTACCGATGTCTAACTAGAGAAAGACATAATTAGCATTCAAAATCACTGCTTGAGGAGACTATCATGTATTTACAGGAATTGTTTATTTGTACTTCTTTGGCTTATACTTTATGGGCTGCTGTGATGTGATGACTTTCAGCTGTATTGCTTTCACTGACGTAGTGGCTATATTTGCATAGGGAAATACAAATTATTTTAAATCCACTTTTATTCACATCAAAAGGAAAAAAAACCTGAAAAAACCCCACTGATAAGGGAGACAGGAAATTCTCCAATTCTAGTTATTAGGAGCCTCAACTTACTGGAAAATATACTTTAGTAAAATACAAATTAGGAGGCTGAATAGGGAGTGAATTAAGAGTTATTTGGTTTGTTATGGGATACTTCTGGCCGTTGTAAGGATTTAGAAATCACCAGTACTTGAAAGAGCCTCCACAGAGCTTTATGTACACATGTTCAGTGCCTAGAAAGTGAATGCATTTCCTAAAATCCTTTCTCTAAATAGGTAGACAGAGCTTGTTAGAATGACTAGTTTCACTTGAATCTGTTCTGCTCCATTCTTTTTTTTAATACCTCAATAAGGACAGAGCTCACCTGAGAATGTTACTCAGAGTTCAGATGTTGACTTCTTTTACAAATTGCATGCATAAGATCTTTGGATACATCCGATTTCAATTTTGAAACTGGAGAAGTGACAGAGTAAAGCGAAATAAAATAGCACAGCTTGCTCCTTGAAGCTGGCTTGCAAGTCTGTGACATGGTTTATGCCTTGGCTTTTTATACCCCAAGGAAGCTTGCTCTTAAATAAAGGAGCTATGAAAGGAATACGGCGTTTGCACACAGCAATGTTGAAGTGTGTGGAAAAACTGGGAGGTGAAGCCTTGAGGAAGCACTCAGAATCAGAATGGTAGAATTTCTCAGGCTGGGAAAGACTCAAAAGGACCATAAAATCTGACTTCCTGCTCCTTGCAGGTCTGCCTAAAACCAAATTATATGTCTGACAGTGTGGTTCAGAAAGTGTTTCTTTCCCTCTATGATACAGTTTGGTTCATGATCCCGTATTCAATTTAATTGGTTTGCAGTAAGTGTCTGTATCCAAGCTAACAAATCCTGCAGCTTGGTTCTGGCGCCTCTGAGTAATCTGGGAGGGCTGTGCACACCTTCATTTATAATATTTGGAATTCATCCTCAAGAAGGTTGCAGGATGGCTGAGAAAAATAGGAATAGGCTGAGAAGTGTTGTGTATATTGACACACGCCTTCAGTAATCCCAACTACATATCGTATAGAGAGGGAGAAAGAATTAAGAATAAAACTAATAAATTTGGTTAGGGAAAAAGGCAGGAAAATTCAAATACATGCAGAGAAAAAGAACTAATGAAGCATATGAAGTTAAAGAAACTGGGTTAGAGAAAGTCTAGTATGAGCAAGCTAAGGAGAGAGGAAAATGTGATTACCCAAAAGAAGAAAAGTGGAAAATGCATGCTGTGAGTCAGGGAGGCATAAAGAAGGGTTAGATAAAGACCCACATGCAGAGACAACCACACACCCTGAGGGGGCACGTTATTTGTAGACAGAGGCTAAACCACCTCAAAGGTATGGGAAGAAAACTTCCCTGCCTTTCTTTGTGACAGGAAACTTGGAAAAAAGACCTAAAGAATGCTAATAAGATGATGGTGACTGAAAGTCAGAAGTATAGCCAGGCTTAGAAAACATGTTGATACCATTTGACATTAATATGAGGCAAGTGCCTATGAAATTGATAGAAAATAATGTACAGCCCCATAAAGTGCCTTCGTTATGCCAGTCACTGTCCCAGCTGGTGTATTTTTATCCGATTCCAGAGCTGGTTTTGGTGAGTACAGCTTTACATTCTCAATATACATTATACTACTGGGAAATAAAGCAGCCATTGCTTAGATGCATAGCTGCAGATGGCACAAGTTTCAGTGCTATCCTTTAAATTACTGTAAAAACACGGGGAACTAGCTGTTGTACAAATAAATGCTAGCATAGAGGGTCTCATGAGGCTCTGGGGATCAGTAGCAGCTATTTAACCTCTGGGTAACATAGTTCAATACCAGTTCAAGGGATTAATAGCAAAGGAAAAAAGCTCTGTGGCCTGCATGACTTAAATTGGTGGTTTCAGCCCACATCCCTGTAGAAGTGTTGCCGTGGTCAGGAAACATCAACATTACAGCTGAACTGTCACAGGAACATGGAACCCATATGCTTTGGAAATAAAAATCTTCAGGATTTATGACAGGTTGTGGCAGTGGTGGCTGAGAACTCAGGGCCAGATTCTGCCACATCTGTATTTTGAATTCCAGGCACTGGAAAAGCATCAACTGCTCGTGTAACTGAGGTCAAAAAACACATGCGAAAGAGTTATTTGTCCCACTCTGAGGTGAGAAATCCTCACAGTACAGTTTATTACTATCTTAATGAAACCAGTTCCAATTGCTATTAAGTGGAAGTGAAAGATACATTATGCTAATATTATAATTAAAGGACTTACTGCCTTTTTTTTTTTCTCTATGGATTTTTATGATTTGCTCAGTCTGACTGCAATGTTCTTACATCTGATGAAATGGTTGTATGAATAGCAACTCAATATATTGAAGACATATGTGGTACCATAGGCGCTTCACTTCTACTGACATCTGTGCTCCAGAGAGTTTTTAATTTAAATAGGACTCAACATTTCAGAGAAAACTTAAGGCAGTGTTGGCTGGTGAAGGATGTTGGAGATTCACAATGAACTGAGGAAGTGTAACTCTCTTTGCAGACTATGTTTATTGCGTACCTTTGCCGTGATTTGGCTTTGAAGGTTCCAATCAAAAAATAAAATTTAAAATAAATTAATTTAAAAAAAAAAAGGAAGAAAAAAAAGAAAAGAGGACAAGGATAGTTCTGTCACCAAATTCTACTTGCATGACTGCTTGAGAGAAGAGGCAAACCTGTGATTGCACTGTGCATATATTTACATTACATATCCTCTGCTAACATTCCTCATCTGAATGATTTAGTGGATTTAGTGTAATCACTCTATGTAACAAGAAAAAAAGAATTTGATAATGCTTTATTTGCACTGCAGAGCTGGCCTCAGACAGAAAAACCCCCCCGATATCTTGGCTGTGCTCTTGAATTACCGAAGAGATAAAATTTTATAGAATAAAAGGAGGACATGAGCAAGAAATTTATCTCACAGCCATTGAATTTGAGAACAAAGGAGAAAATCCTCTTGGAAGTAACATATCAGCAAAAGTATCAGTCAGCAAACAAAAAGGAACTTTCTTTAATAAGTGCAGACTTCTGTAATAATTATAGACAGGAGGGAGTTACGACTGAGGAATACACTCTGAGTGGACTTCTGAGAGAGAGGATTCCAGTGTCTTGCTGCCCCAGATCCTCCTCAGAAAACCTTATGCTCTTATTTCTTCTTTCATACGAAATACCAAGTACCTTTATTTGTGGTTATCTTTTTCCATAACTGCTTTTCAAAATGCAATTGAATATAGCTTCAGCTGTGAGTAGGTAGTTAGCCACTCTGCACACTCCTTAAACCAAGGCTCTTGCTGCTACTTGTTGGTTTCCCAAGCACTTCTTCCTAGGAGATTATGAGAAAGTGGCATAAAATCTGGCTTTTTCCATTCCTTGTAGGTCTGTGTAGTTAGCAGAGATTCACAGTCATTCTCTGATCAATGAACAGTTTTTGTATCTGTTTGGAGCAGGTGGAAGTACTCTTGAAATGCTCTAACTTTATTTATTTTAAAGTGGGCAAAGGTAATGAACTAAGCCAAGACAATCACCAAATTGCATACTTAAAGTATGAAATATTTTCTTTTGATGTTGCTCTTAACATTATGCACTTTAATTTTTTTGAGCATTTATTTCTATATTTTAGAAATTAATTAAGAGAAGCCGTTGATTTCTTTCAACATCTTTCACAGTTTTACAACAAAACTGATTGATCCATGCAGCTTTTCATTGTTCTGTGTCAGTGCTGTATGCATGGGGTACCCAGTAATTAGTGCAGGCAGTGATTACTATAACATGACAACACTGACTTTTTGGAATTTCTCATACGTTTATCAATGTTTTCACCACAAGGTTTAATATAAGCAAATGCTTTATCAAGAATGTCCAGCACTACACCTCACATGAAAGAAAAATCATCGCTGCTCAAGCAGTTCACAAATGCTGCTTGGTAACAGCAAAGAAGTGACTCCATTCTGATTTTTGGTTGCTCTAATATACCCTTTCATTTATACAAGCTAAAATTTTCAGAGCCATAATATGCAAACAGACATTTCAGTGACAGTTTGAGCAGCAAATAATAACTTAGTCCCACAATCCCATTTGTGAACTGACATAAGACACACTTATCCTGTTCAGATTTTTAAGAGATTCATTCCATTAAAAAGCAAACAAACAAAACAAACAGCCAATTAAAAACAAACAAAACAAAACTGTTTCAGGTTAATTTTCTTCTGAGGGAGAGTTAAAAAAAGGGGAAGACAGGGATATGTAAAAGAACATGGGCAGCCTTTATTCATACTAGGAAAGAAAATAATAAAAGAAGGAGAAAAATGAAAAATTAGGAAACAAGAAAAGAGTTTGGAAATGTTGGAACTTGAATGAAAAGCATGTGGAAAAAGTAGTGCAGGGATTTCTTGTAGCTGATTTCTCTACTCTGTCTGAGCCAATCTTGTTTGCATATGACCTGCAAACCTCTGTAAAGAGGAAAGAATATAAATGGCATAAAACATACAACAGCAAGAAAAATTAAATGAGAAAAACCCCACATCACTATATTTCTGAAGTCTCTCATTTGTAAGCCAGTAAGCTTTTTTAAGTGCTACTTTATGCTAGAATTTGTGCAGTGAACCCATGTGAAAATGGGAGAGCTCAATGTAAAAGCTTTCACCAAACTGTCAAAAAGCTACGATCATTTGTTTAAAAGCCAGCCTGGGTTTCTGAGTGGCAATTGCCATATGCTGCAGATTTTTCTCTGCATTTCAAGACATACACATAGACCATGGCTGCAAAGACAGTCATGGCATGAATGCCTGAACTCCCCTGTGACAAAATATACAGAGGGGAACACACTTGTGCTGCATCAGAATGACTGATGTAGAAAGTGAGCTTAGGAAGGAGGAAAAACAAATATGACAGCAGCAGCAAGATTATTATGATTAAATGAACAACTTCTTGGTTTGCCCTTTGCATTGATGGATGGATAAAAGTGCTTCTGCTTTCCTCTGCAATACTGGAGTGCTTTTGTCACACTGCTTCTTACACGTCCTCCAAAAGCTTAGACCTCCTTTCTTGCAGATAATTGTTCTCTAATTCAACAGGGCTATTCATGTGCAGGAATCAGTACATTCTGGTACAGTAACAGCATTACAACCTTAGGTTCTGAACTTTTGGGGCACTTTTGTTACAAGTGCTGACTCTGGGTGTCTGTGAATGCAGCACAATGAAAGTTTGATTCTATTCTAAGGTCAAGGTGAAAATGGAGGCACTTCAGTGCCTCTCCACTTGAGGTGACAATGCAAGCAGCAGATCTGGATGTTTTGTGCAGCAGTTCACAATCTGATTGCTCATGTTTTACTATTTATTTGGATTAGATTTTCTCTCAAAAAGATTCAAATTTACCAGTGAGATTTACTCCCTAAAGGGGTGCAAACACCCTCACAAATTCTATTTTTTTTTTTTGACTCCCTGTTCAGATATCAATGACCACAAATCCAGATACTCACATATACACACAAAGTATAGTTGTAGAAAGGTGTTTATTTTCATAATATCTTCCTGCTATTTGCCATTTGAAAGCCTTTTGAAGTAAACAGTGTAAAGAAGTTATCTGAAAAGGAACATTTAACGTTGTTTGAGACGTCTGTGTCATCCTGTATGGCATTCAGCTGCTGAGCTTGCATCACATAGGTTTCATCTTGGTTGTATGTTGTGTCTTCCAGCACACACAGAGCTGTGGGATAGTCTAGGACATCTAGTACGGAATAACATGGATTATGCATAGGGAGGCGACAATTTCCAGCTAGGCTGAATCACAAAATCATAGAATTGTTAAGGCTGGAAAAGACCATTGAGATCATCAAGTCCAATCATCAACCCAGCACCACCACCATGTTCGTCACTAAACAATGTCATCAAGGACTATATACACACATTTTTAGCCCATCCAGGGATGGTCACTCCACCACCTCCCTAGGCAGTCAGTTTCAATGCTTTACAATCCTTTCTGCAAAGGAATTTTTCCTAATATCCAATCTGAACTTCCCCTGCTGCAATTTTCCCCCTGTTCTGTGACTTGCTTATAGCTCTGTCTGCTTTGAAGAGGGTCAGGGGAATCTGTGCAATATAATATATATCACTCACTGTGTTTCAGGTTCATTCTGGGAAAGGTTTGGAGATTTTTTTAATTTAAAGGTGTTATGAAGAATTCCACATTTCATGCTAGACATCAAGAAAGCCAGGAGTCATTTTCATCAACTTTTCAACTGGACACAGAGCAGTGAGACTCGAAACAAAGACAATTTTAATGCAAACAGTCTACAAGCATTATGTTTTGTTATTCTGAAACTGGAATAAAATTAACAAGAGTTTTTTTCTGCGCCATTGGTTTGATGGCAATGAAGAGATATCGAACTAGTTCCTGGCTGCTCTTTGCAATTTGTAGTACTTGGGAAGTCTTAAAAGAAATTTGACAGTGACAAATAAACATTTCTAAAATGTCAAGTAATTCTAAACATGAATGTTCATCTATTTATAGACTTACTCCGATATCTCAAATGTTACAGAGCTTCCTGTAGACAGTATTTAGCTTTCTATTAGGAATTTTTGGAATCTCAAAAGCATTGACATGTTCATGAAGATAATGTTCCTGTGACACATTTCACAAATAAATTATATAAAATTAATGCTTGGTAAATTTTCTGAGTGCATTTTTCATACATTAAACCACTTTGTAGAGGAATTGCTGCCTAAAAAAGAAAGTTGCCACTTCTCTGAAAAATTCTGAAATATCTTATTGTCACATAAGGATTAACTGATAACACTGCTGAAATAAATAAATAAATTCCCTTTAATATTAGTTGGATGGCCACAAAATAAAAACAATGTACTACTGCAGTGGAAACTCATACTCAGCAAGTAAAAATTTTTTATTTCTTCTCAATTTCTTCTCATTCTAGCAACAGTGAAAAATTCTGGCTTGTCAATTTTAGAAGTCAGAAAAACCTATTTATCTGCAGGATGGGGCTTTTGACCTGGAGTAAATAAAAACCTTTTCTTTTATACTCCAGCATACTCTAAAACTTTCATATCTCAACATTTATGTTCCTCCTAAATCTGTGTAGAAACCAGAAAGCTCCAAATTTTTTGTGCTTCTTTGGTCAACAAAAGCAGTTCTTAAGTTACTGTGCTCTGTTTCCTTTTTGTCTTGTTTCAGCCTGCCACACAGCTTTTTTACACTAAAACTGCACAAACCTTCCCTTTGCTGCATATGCTCAATATTACAAAAGATAGAAAGGGGAAATAAGACTTAAAAAATGACATTAGCTTTAAATGACCTGAAACCCCATAAAACTTTACTTGGACCAAACTTGAATGAAACTGCTTGTCCTAATTGTAAACTTTTGAAACATGGTACAAAGACACCATTTTGTCCTCACTGGACTCTTCTTTGCCAACATTTTAATGACTTTTTGCTTTAAAATTTCTAAATGGATAAACACATCAATTTGTTTATAGGTTTCAGATGGGCGAAAAAAGTAAAAACAACAAAAAAAGAACAACTCTTAGAATATTGTCCTTCATCTTTGCTGGGCTGGAAAATTTCTAAAAAATGCCTTTACAATTTTAAAAATAACTGGTTTATATAGTTTGGGGACAAGCTAAACCCACATATTTCTAGGAGCTGACATGTAAGAATCTTGAACTGTCACCATAGCCAGGCTCTGCCAGATTCTCCAGAGCCTCTTCTTCTGGAAGTTATAAAACAATGATTTGCAACACGTAGCTTTGTCTACGAAAGGCTCTGACTGTTTTCCTGTTTCATTCCTGTTGTGCTGTATTCAATGGTCATCTGACAATTCCGGTTTCTTTTAGTAAGAACAAAATTATCTACCCTCAGCAGTGCTGGGACCCAGTTCCTGTTTTCTCAGTTCTTTCACCCATAGTCATAGAGACACAGAGATCTGCAGTGCCAGCACACTTCACTCTGCACAGAACTATATCTTCCCTTTTTTTCAGGTGGACACAGCAAGCCTTGAAATATGCAGGATAAATCATAGGAGTGGGTTCCCATGAATAGCTCCTGAAAAATTATTTTCTTCTTCTTTAGTGGAGTGGCCAACTTGATTTCTGAAACTCAGTGAGTTATCTGAAATTGAGCTTTGTAATCTGCACACTTATTTGCATATATCAAAACATGCTTAGTCTTACAAGTGGATTCTGTTTAAACATCCACTTTTTCAGGACTATTACTTCTCCTCCAGCACAAACACTGAGTCTGACAGAATATCAAATTTTTCTGCCTGTTAATTTATTGATACTGGTTTGATTCACCTTACTTTGGAAATTATCTGTGTATTAATGCATTCTGTTCACCTAAATTCATTCCTGATATAGCTACATTTATGTCACAGGCCATTAAATTTCACATTCTAGCCCTAGGCTCATTCATCTAGACTGTCAGGGCTATCCTGTAAAGAGATTTTTTACAGAATTGCCTGATGAAAGAGCAACTTCCCGTAGCATCTTAACATAGTTTATCTTTTCAATGTTTTGTCTGTCCTGGCTTTATTCTAACAGGGAAAAATCATTGTTGTGCTTAACTTTGATTCCTCTTTCTCTACCTAAAATATACCCTATTAGGAACTTTGATTACTACTACCTAGTCTATTTAAATTCACAATGTATAATTCACATAATTGATTGACGAATCTTAAAACTGCAAAGTATTTGCTAAGTGTATTTGGTTTAATATTACTTGTTCATGTGGTAGCTTGAATCCTGAAATTATGAAAATTCAGTGCTTTTTAAAAAGGAGTCTTATGCTAAAGTTGAATATAAATAAATGCTCACTCAGTACAAACAAGTCCTGCTTGTGGAAAACAGAGATTGTGTCAACAGCTTCCCAGGAACTGATGTGAGAGTGCTACCTTCTGCACTAAGCTACGTAGCAATGAAGAATAGGTCTAAAAAAAAGTGCAATCACGAGTGAAACAATAAGAGTGAAAAAGGATAAGTAAAGAAAAATTAGAATTCCTCGCTGTGAGGAAGGAATCAGAGGCTGTTCAAATTTCTGTCATGTGCATTAATATCAACAAAGATTTGCAGGCATTTGGGACTTTCTTAAATTCAACTGCAGCATGTTGAATATTAAAATCAGAAAAAAGGAAAAATAAAAGAAATAAGAGGATATATAACAACAAAAATAATAATATAAATAAATAAAAAAAAAGAAAACAGCCTTATTCTTATCTGAAGTGACAACACATTGTCATTCAATGAACATTGTCCTACCAAGAGGAAAGAAAAGCTTAAAAGAGCCCAAAAATTACCTACTTCCTTCCAGAAATCTGGAGAAATGTTGGTATGAAATCTGAGACTGGTATTCAGATGATTCCAGCAAATGGAAAGGATACATTTGGAATACCATCAGATCAGGAATCACTCTGCCAGCAGCTGGTTGATTGCCTTATTCCATCGCTGAAATGCTGCCACTCGAGGCTCTGTTAATGCCATATTCATTCAATGTTCATGTCCCATTGACACATGGAATTTCAAACTCTGTTTTCATTACCACTCATGCTTTCCTGGAAGGACCATTTCAAAATGAAAATAGAACAGGAAGCAAAGTTTTCTCTAAAGTACAATGGCCATTAAAATAACCAAAATCATGGTATAATAGTGGAGAAACTAAATAGAACCAGCAAAGACTATATACATCTTAAAATATATTTGGAGCTGAGATGGCTCCATTCAAGTTCCAAAGACAAATAAAAAGTTGTGGAAAGAGGTTGACGATAGGAGAGAAATGTTAAGTTTTATATCAGTTTAGTAAGGAAACAAATATGGGAGTCTTGACCTTAATGATGTGTTTGGACATTTTCAGCATTCATGGAAAAGGTTACTAAAATTGCAATTTTCCTTCCCTGGATGATTTGTTTTTTAGATTAAAGTAGTGCCTAAATGCCAGAAGTGAGATCAAGATTTTGCAGTGTTGAATGTCATAAAAGAAAAGAAATGTTATAAAGCCAAGCCTCCTCATAAAGACCACTGAAGAAATAGTGAGAATGTTATGGAACAGTTTTCATAAATTAGCAGTTTTCTTGAATCAAAAGCTTCAGAAAAGATTCTAATATATGTCAGTGAAAAGGTAGGAATTCTACCAGAACTTTTTGTTTTCTTTCAATAATGTTTCTTCAAGCTTTATCTGATATAGTACTGAGTGTACAAACCCCTGACAGCTATTTTGGAGCAGGTTTTTTAACCTTGAAAGTTTCACAAAAAATTATTTAGGAGTGCTTTTTTAGTTATATTAGTTTGTAAGTCTTTAAAAGAGAGCTCAAATATTGTGGTAATTCATAGGGTAAATACAAGGAACAGAGCAAATACCACAGAAAGCAATTACTATACTTTGCCATAATATAAACCCAAAGCGAATCTCAGCAAAATCAATAACAAGAAAGCTGAAAAAGTGATTTTAAAAAGTCATGTAGGATGGATGTATTTTATGAAACTGATTGCACAAATTATCACCATTTGCTGGACTTAACACAATTATGAATTAAACTAGATTTTTATACTGCTAAAGTTAGATCTCTTCTATTTCCTTTGGTAGTGGTAAGGGTTGGCCACATGTTGACCAAACTGAATCAGAAAGTGATACAGCTGTCAGCATGGGTTGGGGTCTTTTTTGGCTTAACATCCCCAGAAACCAGATCTGTACAATTTCTCTTCATTCCAAGGAACATGTCTGCACAAATTTCAAGATGGTACCACGTTTCCTTCTGTTCAGGATATATAGAAGGGTACAGGTAAGAAAGCAGACATTTTACTGTAATGTTGACATCCTTCTGGTACCCAGGTTTAAATAAGATATTTATCTCTCTTACCTGAGACAATCAGACCAGTCACACAGAGGATAAAAGACTCAGTGATTAGAGAGCCCTCATTGACTGAATATATTGTGGAGAGAGAAGTAGTTGCCTGAATCTACCACCTGTGTTTAGCTACTGAAGTTTGACCTCTGGGTTTTTTTGTTGGATTCCCAGCTGCTGTTCGGTCATCTCACAACAGCAATGTCAAAGAAGTCAGCTTTGGAAAGAAAGCAGATTTAGTTGCTGTATTCTGTCCGCTTGTGCCCTTGGGACCAGAGAATCACATAAATGGCGTGTTAAGCGACATCTTAAAGGTGACCCAGAATGCAATCTGGCAGCAAAAGAAAAAATGTCCTTGTAAAACAGTAGAGAAAGTTGGCACTGCAGGTCAGGTTAAATAAGACAAACTTGAAGGAATTCCTTCTGGTCTGTCTTTTTAGGCAGTATCTCAGGAAGTGACACCTTAAAGTCTGAAATTTGTATGAAATGTAGGTATGGGCTGGACTTCATTTTATTTCCTTTGGCTATTTTTTTTTTGTCTTGCTAACTAGGAACAACTGCTGGGTTTAATTGAAATTTCCTACTTTATTTTTGGCAAGAATTGTTACATCTCTGAATGGATTCTTTTTTTTTTTCCCCAAGATTTTGATGTATTTATTATAAATAGAGAACAATAATAGATAATAATAATTGTCAGCTGAAAAGATACAATGGGGCCAGTTGGCTTCCTGTGACTCAGTGACCTTTTGGTATTAGAAACCACCCACTGCCACGAGTTATGTTAAAACTTTGCAGCTGGGTTGCAACAATAGCAGAAATATTTGCTGGACCCCCATATTGCGATCTCAGAGCTACCAATAAGCCTCTTCATGCAGTGGGAGGGAGCTTATTCAATGTATTTCAAAAGAGCTCCCTGCTTGGATAAGGTCTGTTTGGGTGGAAAACACTGCTGGAGGATACCCTTGAGAAGGATACTGGCTTTATTAAGACACACCAGTGGTTTTGCTACTTAGTGAATCAAGTTGTGCCTATAATTGAAACCCATTTTTTTCTTTACTTTTTCCATTAAACACTATTCTTTCACAATTCTGGGTCTCAAACTATGCTTACAGTGAAGGGTAAATAAAATAATTCTTAATACATCACCAGCAGAAGGTTCTGACACTGTATTCCTTTAAACGAGTTTGGACTAAAAAAGGAAAACTCAGGGCAAAAATCTTTAGCATAGCTGAATATTGAAAGTTTCTAGCTGTGAACAAAAAATTAACTTTTTTTTTGATCTCTTGACAGGTGACTAAAGGATACTGAGTTATAATTAATGCTTCAAAAACCTGAGGTAGAAACAAGGTGTGTGCCATCAGTGTTGAGCACAGAGCATAACGCATTTTCTGGAGAAAAATATGTCACATGTATATAGAGATGCAGAGGTTTCAGGTTTTCTTTACCAGAGTAATGTTATGGAAGAGATGGAAGTGTCTGCTTTTCTAAGAGTGCAGCTTGTCTTTTCTCTTCAGTGCCAGCAGTTTTTATGCTACAACATGGGGAAGCTTCTGTTCATTATGTCAGGAATTAAATATTATAGATGTGTTCAATCACAATTAAAATGAGTCCCATCTTAGTACAAATCATTTAGAATTTGGAAATAAAAAAGATCACCTTTTTGGCCTATTCTTTTAATAGGAATTTCTAGTTCCTAAAACCTACTGTCAACACACCCACTTGTGCCCCACATCATGTATCACACTTAACACATTTAATACACTTAAACCTACTTAATCCCGCTTAAATGTCTTTTTTCTCACATGCTGGTATTGCATGGCAATTGGGTGCTGTTTTACTCGATGTTGCTTGGCATTTTTTTGGTGAAACATGCCATATGGGAGGTATTGCTGAAGTCTGTGTTAAAGTTTGGAGAGGATGGGACGATGGCTGCCAAGGTTAATAACCAATTACTGCAATGGTCACACTGCAAACAGACAGAAGCTGCAAGGTTGCCTGGGCCAGGATCAAGTGGAGTTCAAGAACTCCCTCCCTGAAGTGCGTGGTGTATCAAAAGACTGGATGGGTGGGATTCAACTTCAGATTGTAGAAGTGGGGTTTTGTTTAAGACATCTAAAATCTCTTCAACTCACCTTGAAATATGTGTTTGATCTGACTCTCAGCCCCTCTGCTGTTTCCCTTGGTATTACACCCTCCTCTTCATGTATCAAAGGCCATTCAACGGCTAATTAGAGGGAAGAAATTCTTATTGCTTGTAACCAGCTGATTTGCTACAACTTTGAGTGTTATGTAAACACACCGTATTGGGGTTTCTCCTCAACCAGTTGTTAGCCTCCAGCAAGGAGAAAAAAAAAAAAAAAAACAAACTAGTATTCCAGCACAATCAAGTTCCTTGCTCTTGCAACCTGTGCTGCATCATTATCCTCCCATTAATTTCAAATTAATAGTGCTTACTTTGGATAATGGTGACTGGGGGGGAAAGAGACATAACTAATTAAAAACCACACCAAATGCCAACTTCTCTCGAAAACTTTTTATTCTAAATATCTGGACACAATTCATGAGTGACAATGACTAAAGGGAGACTTCTTTAGCTTATTTCTGCAAGGAAAGAAAATGACTGAGTTTCCGTGGAAGTTTACCTAGTAACTTAAAACAAGTGAGCAGTAAGTAGATCCAAGTGCATTGGCTCTTGGGTGAATCTAAAGCAATGGATGTGTTCCTACCTTTGAAAAATGCAGCTGTGTGCTCCTAGTGTTTCATCTACTGTTGTAACACCACTAAAAGCAAACAATCTCAAAGTATGCTAAAAATATTGAGCTTCAGAAATTTCTCCAGAGTGTTATTACCTGAGGAGAGGGAATAAAGAGCTTGATCTTAATTGCAAGGTCTAACTTTCCACCTTCTAAGGGTGCCAGACTCAAGAGCAAGATGACTTCAGCCAAGGCTGGGATGTTCCTGTTACCATGCCACGTTTGACACTGGGATGGTGACCTGGGCTGTCTGTGTATTTGTGAGACATCAAGAACTGTGAACATACTCTGCTCTGAACATTGGCCTCATACAACCACAAACCCATGAAGTCTCCACATTTATTTCTGTGCTGTCCTGAAATGCGTCACTTAGACAAGTCATATCCTGCCTTATTCTTGCTTTTATCCAAATGCCTGGATCTGAGCTTGCAATGCAGGTGATAGTTGAGGCATAATTGGACATGAAGTGTACATGGAATATGCCTGGGGCTCTCTGGCTTGCTGGCCATGAAAGTCTGTTTTCTACTATAGTGGCTGATGAATGTCCTTAGTCTCCAAAAAAGGGGGCAACAAACTGTGCATTGGAAAGAGTCTTTAACTTGTTCTAACTTCTGCACCATCATGAGGTGTTTCTGACCATGCTGCCAGGGACAGAAAATACTCTAGGGACTGTTGATAGCAATCCAATTATCATTAAGATCTATACCTTTCTATCATATTTGAATAACACTAAATATTACTCTCAGACATGAGTGTAGTGGGGGCTCAGAAGACAGAAAGTCAAAAAAAACCTAATACATGAGCCTTTCCTTCTTAAGAAATAAAGTGAATTAAATATTTCATAAACTGTATACGATTACATATTATTTTTCCACTAACCAAATCTGCAGTTGCTCCAATGATCTCCTGAAAAACAAGTAGAGTAATATAAAATGTAAATTAAAGGGAGCCTATTAAAGAAATTGAGCTCCATAAATGCTAATTGCAACAGAAAAGAAAATTAAAAGTTTAACAAGAGGGCAATAAAAGAAGGAATTTAAATATTCTAAGCGTATTCAGATATAACACTTAATTGGTGCTGAGCAAGTTTAAGTTAGGCAGCTAACAAGACAAACACTTCTGATGGCAGAAAATTAATGTTGTGTCACAGCAAAAGACTACTTTATTTGATATTTTATACTTTATTCATGTTATATGACAATTTAATTAAACATTCAAGTAATCCAGTCAAATAATTTCCTAGTGAAATAAACCAAGAATGATCAACTCCCTTTTCTGTAAAGGATCGATGCAGTATGACACCTGATTTATGCTTTATGACTCTGCAGTCTTAAATTTTATGTCAAAATTAATGAGACAAAATAGATTTCTAAGGGCTGTTTTTTTCACCATCACACATGCATAGTAAGTCAATTGCTAGAAATAAGCTATAATAGAGAAACTGCCATGCTTCTTGTGATAGGATTACTTTGTGATTTCATAAAAGCATGTTGCTAAATCTCAGGGGAAGGGGGAAAAGAAAGGCTTTCTGTCCAGATCAGTTTGTTAGGAGTGCTTTTGGAACATTTTGAGTGATATTTTAATGTTTTGTAATCTGTTGCTTCTTACAGGAGCTAAAATGAAAAACTGCCAAGACATGTCATGTGATTTGAACTAGTTTATTTAAATCAGTATAAACATTCTTTCTACTGAATTCTATTGAAATGTTAATAATAATATTCAAATTTCTTGGAAACTCTATTTGTGTTTGCTGTTTTTAAAGTTTCAATTAAGTTAATTGTTGTTTCTCTTGTAAATTGGACATAATTTCAGGATTCAGCTCACTGGCATGACTTGAGGCAGATAGAACTTGTGTGAACGTATTTTACACATGTTTTGCTGACCTGTGGGTGTGCACACCTGTGAACCTGTGTTCTGACAGCATTTGGGAAAGGCTTAAACTGCTGCTGAGACTGACCAGGATTCACATGAAGAACATCCCTGTGAGTTTCCTCCAGGTAAAGCTGAACAAAGGTGAGGAAAGGCAAACAGGGAGTTTGTCCTGCCCAGGCCCAGAATAGGTTAATGACAAAAGTGCGTCTCCCTCATGGATGTCTTTCATTGGATAAGTCCCTCAAGAAAGCCCTAAAAGTGTCTGCCTGAGGGAAGCAGATAATTTGCAAGACTGAAAGGTTTTGCAAATATTGGGAAGGCTGTTTTACAATTAGACATGTCTAGTTTTACATCCGCAATGTTTCTTCTTGATGGCCTCCATTTGTATTTTGATTTTTTAACGTAGAGCATGAGCAAATCTTTTAGTGACAGTAACATTTGAAATCTCTACTTTCTACTACTAGCAAGACCATGTGTAGTCCTAAATTCTTCTATAAAGTACTAAAATTAATAATTTCTTTTTTTCTTTATTGAGAAAATAAATATTTTTCTTCCAATAAAATGTACCCATTTTTAAAAATGTTTAAAGAATGTTAAAAATGCCTAAGGAGCAATGTATTTCTCTGTCAAGGGGTAATAAAAACCCCCCATTTGCTTGCATGATTCAAGAACAGAGATTTCTATTAAAGAGCACAGATAGTTATCGAAGATTGACAGCAACAAATAAAAGAATTTAGTGTAGAGTACACATATGTGTGTGTTAGCTTATCCGCAACACTTCAGCTTGTGCCACTTTAACAACCTCCCGCAATTTTTTTTATTATTATTTGTGTATTTTTTGTTTATTTCACATTAAAAGACTTCCAAAGGTTCCCTAAATATTCTGTTTATGACAAGCCTCTTTTTCCTTAATCTAACATTAAAAATATATTTACCCTGCAGAGAGTTGACCTTGGCTGGCTACCAGAAGTTCACTGAGCTACTCTCTCACTTCCCCTCATCAACAGGACAGAGGTAGAAAATAAGATGGAAAAGCTCATAAGTTGAGAAAAAGACAGGGAATACTCTAACATTTTGTCATCTTAAAGCAATCTGATAGGCATTAAGTGATGGAGAAGGTCATATTGAATTTTTTTTAACGACAGGATTTCCATATAGCACAGTCTTTGAAGAATATCCATTTAAAGGAAGCTGTGTATCAAGGTACTAAATACTTTACTTTCTCAAATCCTTTCTTTCAGATGAAGGCTGAAACTAATTTATGGTTATATCTGAAAAGTATTTAAAAGGCTGAAGATATGAATATATTATGACAATAAATTGTTTCCTGAAATAAATGTCCCAGTAGTTCGCTGGAGAGGAGTCCAGTAGCAGAGATTTTCTAGCTCAGCAAGAATAACAGATCACAGAATTTGACTAAAAAATAAAATCCTGGAGAAAATACATCTAATAGAGCCTCTTTCACTCCACAAAGTTGTTTTCAGAAAACCCTAGGCAGATACAGCAGGATTGGTGACTATTTAGAACAAGGGTGTCACTGATGAGTCAATAAAGAGTGATGGAACGATCAAGTCTGTTGGCTGAAGGATGCAGACCTAGGGGTACATATGAAGCTACAGACCATCCGGTATTGGTGAAAAATGCCTGAGGCTGCAAAGTAATGATGGCAAGAGGGTTGTGAGCTATAAAGAGACAGTAATTTCTTCTGTGGGCACTGACGGAAGGCAGGAAAAGAGAAGAAAAAGGAAATTGTGCATGTGAGTTAACCTTTCCTCTTTGTTACTTCCTTATGTGAAGTATGGTGATCATCTGAGATTATTGTTGTATGTCCTACTCTATGTAGGATGCCAAGAGAATTGACAGCTACACATTTAAATACTGAAGTAACTCAGCAGTGACTCATCAAAAGCCTGATAAACACAAGGAAGGGGGACAGCATCGACTGTAAACCTTCAAAGCCAGCAGAGGTTTCTTTCTGAAAAGATTAAGAGTAGAACTGAGGAAGTAATTTGTAACAAAAAATTTCTGGAGTACGTTTGCTTCATTCTTCTGGCCAAAAAGCAATTGACAAATTTTCTAATCCTCTTGCTAGTACCCCCACAACAATATTATCCTTGGTCCTTCTATAGCTGATGAATAACTAGTTGCCAGAGCTTTCTGCTTGTGCTGCCTTTGCTGGTGAAATTTTGGCGTGTTGAATGATACTTTCAGCATTCCAGCATTTAAGTCACAGTCACAGTCCAGATCAGGTGGAAATCACCCCCATATTTTTTAATAATCTTATTTCTGACAGCTTTAATATCTGAAAGTCAAATTTATATGACTTGCTTTTTGTGTTATGCTGGACTCTGGGAGGATGTTGGCCAGTTTCTTAGGACTACCTGGACTTTAATCAGTTTCTTCACTTTGAAGCTCAAAGTCTGAAGTGTGCTTTGACATTTAGAGTTGGTTCCAAAGCACTCCAGCGTGAGTGGTAAGGGAATTTGTTGCCGTGAAGAAACTACAGGTTCCTCTATCAGAAATGTGATGGCCAAGCAGCAGGCTCAGAGGGGACATTTGGAAACAGGGTCAGAGAAGGTGACACTTCATCCTTTGCATGAAGTCAGCAGATTTCTGCAGAGAGCAAGAGATTTGTATCTACTCCCCAGCAAAGAAAGGAGTTTTTCTACCCCTCTACCTACTAAAGCATAGGCTGCAGAAAGACAAGGCAGGGATTTTGAAACTATTCAGAAAAAAGTATCTATCACATAAGGAAGATAAAGAAACCATGCACCCAGATGAGCCAAGGAGGCACAGCCTTTTTACCTTGATTTCTGTGCAATGTGAAGAGGCACAAAGTAACTGCATATTCAGGATCCAGTGTAGAACAAAAACCTTTTTCACTGCCTTAGATACAGAAGAAAATGATACGGGGACTGGAACCGAATTTCTCACTTCCTACACCATTTTCTTAACCATCAGGCCCCATGTCTCTGCAAAATGGAAGGTTTTGATTCGAGAGTGCCCTCCCCACCCTCAAGCACATAGTCCAGTGATTAGGCTGTGTTTCTCTGAAAAGGGAAACACAACAAAGGCAATAAGAATTGAGTTTGAAAAGGGGAAGCATAATTTTTCCATCCAGTGAAGATGGAGTTCATACTTTCTTACATACTTGAAAGTGAGGATTTACACGTGTCACCCAGATTTGAACTTCACAGGTAGGTAAAATTGTCTTTTTTGTTGGTGTGAATTGCCACTGTTTTATTCAAAATTTAATCTTTTTGTTACACTTGTTGAAGGCAGGTATTTGATACCCTGATTATATTGATTCCTCTCCTCACAAAGGTGAATCTGTGACATTTTGGCTCAGCAGGCCAGACTAAGCACCAAGCTGTCTTATGGTTTTATCAATTAATGGGAAATTTGCCACACACTTCAAAGGCAATAGATTTGAGCCCTGTTTCTGCATGTTATAATCATTCCCTCTAACTCTGAAGTCTTAGGATGTAGGTAGACATAAAAATGAAGAACAAGGATTAAAAATATCTAATTTTTTTCCTTAGATCGTTCTAAACTGTTGCACTCAATGGCACTACTTTATTCAGGTATGTTTTTATCTATGTTTATCCATAAAACATTGAACCATTAAATTTCTCATTCTGATAATCTTTGCTTGTCTTTTTTATATTTATGTTCTATTTTTCAGAGATATAAATATCACTGCAGATAAATTAAAATTCTGCCCTATAAGTGAAAACCTAATCAAATATGAGATTTTTTTATCACTGAGTGGCAGAATGACTCAGGAAGTATCAGATATAAAATAATGTAACAATTAAATTTACTCTTTTCTTCCTTGAAAATAAAGCCAGAGCAGCTTGCCCCAAGGGTACTTAAAAGATTGCAGTTTCATGGTTTTGAGCTGAATAAAGACCTTCAGCCCTTAAATAACCGGCTCCTTCTCTCTAAATTTGTGCAAAAAGTAAAGGTCTTTGTGTCTTACAAATATAAAAATAATATATTAATTTGATTGCAGTGATAAGAGGATAAAACACAGTGAAAACAAATCCACACCATTTTTCCTTCACCCTTGTGCAATGAATGACCTGGCGTTGTGGTCCGATGACCCAGATAACTGAAACAGTTTATTCAATGTAACAGCACAGATTGCTTTGAAAAGCATCCACACATCACAGGTCCACACAATGACATCTGACACTTTAAGTCTGCAACAGCCCAGCAGCCCACGGAGGCAGCTAAGGGCTCTGCTGGGCATTGTTTATGCACTTGGACTGGTAACCCATCTCCTGCTGGAACTGAAAGCCCTTTGTCTATGGTGTGACTATGAGTTTGTGTGCAAAAGCATTAGGCCTATTTTTAAATACTTAAGTTTTCTAATTCCCTACAGGACTGTGTTGGTTGGAGGGCATGGTGGTGTCCGTTAGGATTCTCAAGCCAAGAGCAGTATCTATGTTTATGTTCCCCTAAATCAGCTATGCTTAGTGAGCAGAACAGTCTTTCTTAGAATCACAGAACCACTATTGTTGGAAAAGAGCTCTAAGGTCATCCACTCCAACCCTTAACCACTCACTCCCAAGTCCACCACTAAACCATGACCCCAAGCACCACATCTGCAGACTTATAAATCTCTCCTACATGGTGATGCACCACTTCCCTGGGCAGCCTTTTACAATGCTTGACCACCCTTCAAGTGAAGAAAATTTTTCCAATAACTAATCTAAACCTCTCCTGCTGCAACTTGAGGACATTTCCTCTCATTGTGAAGATGTTTCTTGCCTGAAAATGGGCAATGTGTGCTCATGTTCTCGTCTGTTTTGCTATTTTTCCCTAGAACCAGCTCTCTCTGGAGTATTATGTTGGGCAAAATGTCACTTGTGGACACTGCTGTGTTATGAATCAATGTCCTTTCAGAACTTCAGGACTGGTTGTCCTACTCATCATCATTCCTCCAAAACAGTCAGTCTTGAGCTGTAGTGTGAGCAAAGTAGGGATGTAATGGCAGCTCTGTGTCTCTGATAGTGTCTCCTTCCCTGGAAAATGCCTGAATTGCCTTTCCTGAGAGCCACCGAAGGAGGAAATCCCAGGAATTTCCTTGCATCTTTCTGGTATTCTCGTATAAATGTGACAAGTCCAGTTTGGTACCTGTGGTTTTTGTGGTCTTTTTTCCCACACTGACTTCATTGTGAGTTTTACTTGACGAAAGCTTGAATAATAGTAACAGGGAAAGAGAAAGGAGAAATAAAAGGGAAAAAAGTGGGGGGAGATGAAGCAAAAGGGAGAGGGAGATGGTAAAAAAGAAAAGAAAAATATAGACAAATATAGGGCAAGGGACAAATTAAAAGAGAGAGGGAAAAGAAAAAACATAGAATTTCTACATTCTGATAGTGATGCTAATCTTAAAAAGTGGTTTATGCAGTAGTATCAGTCTAATGATTTCACTGGAACACATCCTAAAAATGCTTCAGAGGAACAAGGCATGCAAAATTTTTTCTCACTGATGCTCATCACAGATTAAAGTAGCCAGGACATCAAGTCACAGTGCATGTTGATTTTCATGGTTGCCTGACAAAATTTGGTGGGGGAAAGACAATTCAGATCATACTTTAATCCTGTCTAGTTACCTTTCTGAGTTCAACCCTGCTCGGTGTTTTGTATTCTGTGTATTCTGATTCTTTTCCTTGATAGACTTATTCTTGTGTTCAACTTTAAATGTATGAGAAGTCCCAGCAGTTCAAGCTAAATATGTGTTCAAATGCTGCAGTAAAGCTGTGGTGTTCTGCACTTCAAAAGATAAAGGCTCTTCAGAGGATCTTGAAATCCTTTTGAAGCATTATTTAATTGATCTTTATGATATTTCTGCAACAAATGCAATATTGTTCTGTTTCTTAGGACACTAAACTGAGCTATGAGAGGTAAAAGTCATGATCCATCTGGGAACATGTAAAGAAAGGAATTAAAATGTTTGGACTACCATTGTCATTGTATATGTACTAAATAACCTTAGCTACGAAAATGCCATTATACCTTATTTCTGTAATCCTGAATTTTAGTAAATATTATTTTGTCATTGTCAGTAACAGACCACAGCTTCACAGAACCTCAGCATAAGTTAGGCTGGAAAAGGTAAGACACTTCACATACAGCAAGTTCAATACCTGCATGGAACTGCAGCAAATCACAGAAGAAAAAAGTAGGTGTAAAGCATCAGTGAATATGTATAAAATGTAATATATACTTTTTCTTGTCTTATTTTGGTCTAGACTAGTAACAATTCTTTGAGTAGGCTGTTAAAATTTCAATTATACATTCTTGGTTTTACATGGAATTTATGTTTCCTTTTGCCCACAACAAGGTTTTGAATACAATATTTTTATACTTTTGCATAGCAGAAAATATATAGGGTCTACTAATGATGGGGTTTTTTGCAGTTTTTCTCTTTCAACAGGCAATTAATGCAGCAATCAACACAATCATTAAAGGATAATTTCTGTATTTTGAAAATTGAAGAAAATAATATTAATTTAAAATATGGTATATAATTTTAGTGAATATATTTATATATATATTATTGATTTTAAAAATGTAAATCTGTACTCTGACTCCACAAAGGATTTACTGTTTTTTTAAGTCCATTCAAATTAAACAGACTACTTGGTGGACCAAACTGAAATGCTTGTCTTCTGCTCTGAGATAATCTTTATCACTGATTATGTTATAGTTGTTGTTTTGTTTTGGGTTTGGTTTTAGGTGTAGTAAGTGATCTGAAATCTTTTGGTTCTTTTCTAATTCCTGGCTTTCAGTCTTATTTTGTTATAGGTGTGATGTAGAAAAAGGCTTAGAGTAACACAAGACTGAGTGATAAGTGGTTGCTCTAGATGGGATGAGCAAGAGAGAGGTGACTTTCATTTGACTAAGACAGACTTCACCAAGTTGCTTTAAAATGGGCATTTAAGATCTTTAATGATGCTCTGGGATAGTAAAGACATCTGCACTCAGATGGCAAATGCTACATAGATCTTAGGAAAGCCACACTCTTCTCCAGTCCCACAATGCTCAAAATGACAGCAAACATTGATATGGAGACAACCTTACTCTGTTGAGCATTAAAAATAAATGCTTTGAGCTGTTTGTCTGTAAGCCTTTATTGGTCATGATAGGAAAACAGATTGTAAAAGACTACCTGTTGAAAATAAAGGAGTGCATTTTTCCCTAAAGTGGGCCCTACAATAGGCCAAATGCCTTGCTGGTGAAAACATCCATCTTTCTCTGCTAGGTATGCAGTGATCCAGCATGGTTTGTTAAATTTCTTCTGATGTCATGCATTCCATGAGACGCATACTTAGATACCAAAACCTGTCAAATTCTTCAATGCTTTTTGTTTTGCGTTCGTTTGTTTGTTGGAAATATCTAATGACAAGAACTTCCCTGAATTATGTGAAATAACACTTTGCTTTGTTAGTGGATTTGCAGGCTTGTAGCTTGACTGCACATAATTTAGGGTCCTGTATGCTGCATACTGTTCTCAAAGCCAAATACATCTATTGATTTGTTCAAGAGCAGTACTGCAGATCATCAGCTTCACAGTATTGTATTCTTATTCACTTCATCCTGAAATGCACAGCCTTTGTCATCTATGACATCTATGACAAAAAGACTTGGGCAGAAATGTTTCCATAAGCAGTACCTTGCAGATAAGTGGTACTTCTGAAAAAATATATGCATCTAGGTTGTTTATGTCACTTGGTTTTAAGAATGACATATATCTTCACAGTGCCTTTCGCCAGAAAACAAACATTAAATTGAGAATATTTGGTATAAAACTACTGCTGACTTATGAGACATCACACAGAAAGTCTAAAATGAATCTGAAGTTTAAGTTAGGAATTCAACTCTAGATTAAGACAGGTGAATACTGGTGTCGTCATATGCCACCAGTACCCAATTTCCCTTACTTTTTTTCAATGGGATTTTGAGTACTTTAAGACTAGAGAGAAATTTATTTTAGATTTAACTTACTGACAAGTCACTGGAATGATCTCCTCTGAACTCTTCTCTTTCTGCTCAAGGGATTCAGTTCAGCTTCCTACAAACAGACACCTATTGCCACTTAGGATACTTTAGGGTATTCATGATATACATCCATGTCTGTGGCAGATGTTTCACAGAAGGCTTATTAAATGCACATCTTTCTGGTATGGATGGTTCATATGAAAAATACAGGAATCTTATGAAAAGTTGATAAATTAGGTAAAAGTAGTAAAAAGAAGTATGTTAAACTCTCAAGCTTTGAGAAAAACATTGCTTAGCAAGTTCTTGGTAAGAAGAACTTTATTTCAAGGTGCATGTGAAATGCAGGTGAAATTAGGAGATGCTTCCATCAGTGTGCAGTTGTAGGAATTCATTTTGGATGACAATCCAGTGGCAGTTTCAGCTTTGCTTTCTCCTCCCTCCTAGACTGCTCCACTGTTCTCCTTACCAAGTTTTTCAGAGGCTAATATATGTCTGCTGTGCTGAGCAGAAATTTTGGACCCCAAGAAACATTTTCTAGTATGAATTTCACTGATAGTTTGACCTTATAAAGTCTGTCTGCTGCAATAAACACATTACTTCAAACTAGCAGAAAAAGATATTTCATTAAATCATTCTCAAGCATCCCAGTCAGGACTTGCCTTTGAAATTACATTGTCTATACTCTCTGAGAAAATATTACATTTGTGGTGTGAGGTGTAGTTATCTTCAAAGCCACTTAAGACCTGTGGGAAAAAAAAGAAAAGGTCATAGCAAAAGTCCTTATGACATGGACTGCAGATAACAGTACTCTTGCAGTGTGATTTTCAGGCTTTTGTACCGGGAGAAAGAATAGAAAGAAAAAAAAAAAAAATGGAAGAAAAAAAAGAAGCAACCCAAAAATTTTTAAAATAACCTCATTAATTAAAAGGCCTGTCTCGTAACGATTGTAAGCTTGGACTTTACTAGCTAATGCTTGTGCAACTTTTCTTCTCCTTGATCTGTTTTCTTTTTGAGTTAAGGAAACCTTAATGGCAGTGTTTCATTGTCATAACCAGGAAAGACCTCTTTCATCTACTTGGACTTTGCATCAAGGAAATTGAAGCTGTATCAGGAGACATTTAGGTTGGATATTAGGAAAAGGTCCTTCACCCAGAGGGTGGCTGGGTGCTGGGAAAGGCTCCCCAGGGAAGTGGTCACAGCACCAGCCTGACAAAATTCAAGCATTTGGACAATTCAGCAAGTGGTGTGATTCTTGAGGTTGTCTTGTGCAGAGCCAGGACTTCAACTTTGATAACCTTTGTTGGTCCCTTCCAACTCAGGATATTCTATGATTCTGTGAAATTACTGAGTTACCTTTCGAGGCAGTAAGGTGTTGCATTTCTACCTACCCTTAGAAGAATATTACCCTTTGATTGCTTATATTTCATGATTCAGTCCTCAAACCTACTATTATTTTTCTTTTTCTGTTTTATGTTATGTGTCCTGCAGTTTGCAGTGTGAAGCATTTTGTTGTTTATGTTTTTTTCTCAGGTATAGATTATCTCTGTTCTTGTTGAGGGTTCAATACAGTAGAAATTCAGTAGTAACTGCTGGTACAAATGCCAGCTGGCATTTCTGTGTTTTGTTCCCCTAACAAAACAGGAGGTCTTTGAAGAGTTCTACAGGCAGGAAAAAGGAAGAAAGACACAGAGTAAATATTCTTTAGTTATTGGTAAAAGACCTCAAAGGCTCAGACTTACAGACCTAGTTACTGTTTGTGCTACAGCAGGATCCAACTAGAAGATCCAATTAAAAAAGGTGAGTTCCACTGTGCGGTTCCTAGACAAACATTAAGTGGAAGACAGCACATAAATGAAGGAATTGAATATTTATTTTTAACAAGTGGGCTTAATGTTCTGCTATAAAAGATTGTGGAATGGGTCAAAAGAGGAAGTAAAATAAATAGGCAGATGAGAGAGAGAGTTAAGTTTCCAAGTTCATCTGGAGATGAACTGAACTTTAGGGAATTCACATTAGGTGGAAAACAGATACCAAAGATCTGCAAGTGAGAAAGAGAGAGAGCAGGGTTGTCAGAAAAACTTAGCTTGGGTCACAAGGAGGAGACATGGACAACATGGAATTGACAGCATTGGAATGGGCTTTAAGAATGGAAAGGGGTTGCCCAGGGAGGTGGGGGAGTCACCATCCTTGAAGGAGTTGAAGAAACAACTGAACACTGGACTTAATGCTGTGGTTTAGTTGACAAGGTGGTGATTGGTCAAAGCTAGGACTTGATGACCTTGGAGGTCTTTTCCACCCTAAATGATTCTGTGTTTCTGTGATTCTGTGAATGAATAAGAGCTGTGAAGTTTCACTACACGCTGATCATTTCTGGATTTTCCAAACTACACAGACAACTCCAACCGTGGCATGCGCTGTCCAGTATTGAACTGAACACTGCCTTACAGAGACTGTAAAATGCATTTTGACGCAATACACACAAAGTCCAAATATTCTGTCACGGCATATTGACTTAGCATTACAAATATTGATCTAAGCTGAAAAAATATTAATTACCTTAAAGGACAATAAACATCGGTATTAGCTTATTAAAAAAAAAGTTTATTACATACAAACCCAAAAAATATCTTGTCCAAAACCCCAAATATTCCATGTACTGTCTTTTTCAGTTCCTTCTACATTTTGAAACATAAAAATAATGTAAATGTGAACAGATGAAGTTACATTAGAAAATAAAATATGAGAAAGTAAGACATAGGTGTTGACTTGCCATTTTAGAACAATATTAGAGCTTTTTTTAGCATCTGCAGTACCATTTAACTGTGGCAAATAACACAAATTAATTCTTAACATATGTATCTGTTTACCAGTAATTATGAGTTATTTTCACAAATATGTTAGAGTACTATTTACTTAAAGGGCTTTTGTGATAGTTTTGTCATCCTCAACAGTAATAATAGTAGTAGTAGTAGTAGTAGTAGTAGTAGTAGTAGTGTTTATTACTTCATCACTTATCTATAAAGTTAAGATATGAATCCCATCCTTACACTACTGTTCCATAAAGTCTAATAAAACAGGTCTTGAGATCACTTTGGGCTTCTGTTTCCAGTAGACCTGGAGATTTAGATTAGCAGCATAAAGATAGATTCACTGTAACTGTAAAAATTCTGCAGTGGTACCTTCACAACCTTGTGTGACTTCTCCAGGAAAGATATAAATAAAAGTAAGAAAAACATGCAACTGCCAGTTAACTCAATAGACTGGCCTTTGAAAACACACAAGGAGAAAAACTATGAAGAAAAGTGTTATTTTTACTAACCTTCTTCATTTTTTTTTAAGTTAGACAATGTTTGCAAAGTGTTTTCTTATGCTTGGATGATCAGCACTAAATAAATTGAAGTGAATATGTGCTGGATAAGTGTTATTAGTAAAAATATGGATTGCTAGCTAAAGTGATGTTTCATGATACAACACAAAAATAAACCAAAGCTCTTGAGGTAGAAACAGTTTTGCTTTGAAAAGTCAATGACTATTGATTTTAATATGAACTATGTTTGTTTTATATTGCTAGCTATATACAAGATTTTGATCCTTTCAAAAGAATAAAATGACAAATAGAATTGTAGAAGATTTTTCTCATTGGAATAACTAAAAATGTAATAAAACAGTCAGAGAGCTTTCAAAGAGACAAAGATTTTTATCTGTTAAAATGCACATTTCAAAATGTTGATTCTGCATGTGATGGAATTTAAATGAAAATTAAACTACATCATAGAGATTATTAAGAAATGAGAATAAGTGGATGGGCTATTTCCTTCAATGCCAGTGAGTGGCTTTTTCAGCCTCTTTGGAAATAAGTTTCCAGAAATTGGGAGAAGCAGGACCTGCCAGTCAGGGCCTAGAGTACGGAGGCACCTATCTCTGGCTTGGTTGCTAATGCAAAATCCTTTTTCCCTCTAGTTAAAAAGGATATAGTCACAATTTACTGCCTCACAGCCCTTTGCAATACTGAAAATGGAGAAATTAGCATATAATCAGAGGAGTGTGTGAATGTGAGTAAATGAGTGTTTAATGCATCTGGATATGTCTGTTAAAAGGCTTTTATTTTCTCATAAGTGCCAACATCCCGTTGAGTTTCTGGCTGGGCAGACAACACTCTCCTCTCACCACGCTGGATCAATGCTGTGCACATCCCTGCAGGAATATACATGCACATTTACACAGAGTTGTCCACTCAATTCAGTAAGACAGCATTGCTGGAAGATTCCCTGCAGAAAGACCAGCTTTGCTGTTTATCCTGTTTAAAATGCACTTTATTCAAAACCTGTCTGGAACAATTGTATGTTTGAACTGTGTTGTGGTCTAACCTGGCAGGTATCTAAACATCCCATAGTCACTTGCTCACACACCCTGTCTTGTGTGATGGGAGAAAGAATTAGGGAAAAAATGAAAAATTCATGGGCTGAGATAAAGACAGTTTAATAGAGTTAAAAAGGAAGGTATCATAATGGCGACAACAGAATAATTACATGCTACAAAATCATACCTAATACAATTGCTCACCATCTTCTGTTCGATGCCCAGCCAGATTCTGAGCAGTGGCCCCCAGCCAGGCTTCTCTCCCCATTTTACATACTGAGCATAGCACAGCATGGTCTGGAATATCCTTTTGGCCAGTTGGGGTCAGGTCTCTCAGCTGTGTCACCTCCCAACTCTGTGCACCCTCAGACTCCTCGCTGGCGCGGTGGCATGAGAAGCAGAAACGTCCCTGACTGAGTGCAACCGCTAAAACATGAAAAACTAAAACCACTACAAGTATTTTCAACACTATATTCATCCTAAATTTAAAATGTAGCACTACACCCGGTACTAGGAAGACAATTAACTCTATCTCAGCCAAAACCAGGACAGTAAGTAAAAGCAGATTAGCATAATTCAATCAGCCTGTATCTGCTGAACACTCTTGTCATCTCCTCAAAGATTTAATAGAGCACTTCTTTTGCCTGACCTTTGCTCACTCTGACAATAATCTCTGAGAGTATTCCAGGAACATTTCTACATAAGACTTGTTAGGAATAAAGCAACTTTTAAAAACTGGAAACAAAGAAGAAGCTGCTTAGGAAATATTACCTGCTAAAATGTTTTGCAGTTTTCATCATAATTGTTAGTACTAACTGGCAATAGTTTTTAAAGGTAACCTAGGATAGATTTCCGTAATCAAGATGATTTTAATGTTATTAGGATGTATTGCAGTGCTCATTGAAAACAAAGAATGGTTGTTTTTATGCCTATAGATGAGATATTCTGTGTTATCGATAATTCCCCCCCCTCCCCCCCACTTGGAAATGGTTCTCAATTTGATTAAAAACTCATAGAGCATCATATTGAGTCTGTAGAATTGACCACTGTGAGCGGTATAATAAAAAGGGACAAGACTGGGACAAGGCTATTGTAACAACTTCTAGAACATTTTCTCAGCACCATGATAGGTGATTCAGAGGCCTCCTTAATCAGAAGACTTTTCTTTATATTTAATAGCCTGTAATCGATATTTGTCTCATTAAGTTGTCTAATCCCTGTCAAGAAGTTCCTTATCTTAGAAATCCATTAATGCTGAAATTTATCTTCCCCAAATTTTCCATTTTTCCCTATTCACCTTCTCCACACCAGACCTGATTTTACAGACCTCTATTGCATTTTTTTCTGTGTCCCTTCTTCCTCTGCTTCCTTTTGTTTTCAGACAAAAGACTCTTGGTCTTATAATTTATAGAGTCACAGAGTTATAGAATGGTTTGGGTTGGAAGGGACCTTAAAGAGCATTTTGTTCCAAACCATTCCCACACCCCCCAGCAGGGACACCTTCCACTAGACCAGGTTTCTCCAAGCCCCATCCAGCTTTTCTTTGAACACTTTCAGGGATGGGGCATCCATAACTTCTCTGGGCAACATGTCTCTCACCACCCTCACAGTAAAGAATTTCTTCCCAATATCTAATCAAAACTTGCCCTTTTCAGCTTAAAGCCGTTTCCCCTTGTCCTTTCCCTGTTTGCCCTTGCATCTTCTTCAAACATTCTTTCTCAACAATAAGATGATTCAAACTTTGCTTTAATATTTCTGTTTATAATTTTACTCTTTATAACAGAAATATGACTGTATTCTGCTGTACATAGATTCACACAATTCTTATTGACAACTGTAGGAGTTTTATAGAAAAAATCCCAAGCCCTGAGAGCCGTAGTGTCTGTGTGTACACAGTCTATCAAGGCTAGGGAACACTGGTTTACCATGGCTGTGCTTTTTTCACAACCTAATTAATGCTAAATAGCTACATTTTCTGCAACTAAAATTTGTCAAAATGAGGAAAAATTTTTAGTTATGGTGGTGTTAATACTGGCTAAATCCTTAAGTAATGCAAACTTGACTAGTAACAATTAATTCACTAGTAACAGGACTCTGATATCAGATTTATATGTCTGCAGGTTATATCCTGCTATAGGCAAGTAATTTATGTTCTCACATTACCCCAAATATACAGCTTGTTGCTGAACAACCTGGAGAAAATGGAGGATTCTTCTGGCTTTTATAATCTATGATTCTGTCTCACTGAAAACAACCAAAACATAAAAAGATAATTAAAGGTATGACTGACTTATTCTTACTTTTCTAATGCATGTGTTTTCAGAATCCTGTTACATTAATTATATATTACATTAGCATTCACTCTTGTAATTAATATTCTGTTATGTGAACGGGCAATAATTGCTGTTTACCGATTAATGGAGTCTGATAGTTGTGCAGATGCTTTTAGTCAAATTTGGAAATGGCCAGCAAAACTCTTTTTCACATCTTTCTGATGGTTTTGACAGCATCACATGTTACCAGTGCTGCTGAGACCTGTGTGATGCAGTTTTACAAAAAGAGACTGCAGTGTGCTTTGTAGGGGTCTGCAGGGTAAACCAGTGCAGGAGCTGGTGAAGAAGGAAACATTTTAGTTGCTCAGAGCTATAACTCTGTATGAGAACCTGAGTTGAAGTTGTTGAGCACAGAAATGGGCGATTCTGGCAGTCATTAATGCTCTTCATGTCATTTATTGATTGGCACGAGGCCAAGTCTACAGATTTAAAGACTCTACTTCATAAATCTGAGCCAACTTGGGTAAGCCCAGAGTACAGGAGGTCCAAGTGGTAAAACAGCATTCACAGAAGGTGTCACTCGAAACTGGAGACTGTCTTATTCCCTTTCTCTTACGAAACTCTTAAACATGCATCACATCTAAAAGTTAACAGGACCAGAGAGGGTTAACTTTGGCTGAGAGGCAAACTCCCACACAGCATCTCTCTCACTCCCTGTCCTCAAGAGCACAGGGAAGACAATAGGATGGAAATGTTTGTGGGTTGACGTAAAGACAAAGAAATCCCTTACCAGGGAGCCCTGCTCAGAGCCTGAAGCCCCTCTATCCCTCGTCTTCGTCCTGCCCTCCTTGGGGTGTCTCTGCTGCTGTTCCTTGCTTGTCTTCCTCCTCCTCTGCCACTGCTGCCTTTGGCCCTGCTGAACCTGTTTCTCCCTCAGGCATCACCAGCTTGGATGGCAGAGATCTTCCCAGAATTTGGGTCACATGAAAAGAACTTTGAGAGACATCACACAGTATATAAGAAGCAGTAGAGTCTTACATGAAACTAAAGAACTTAAAGTTCTTTTCCTGATTTAAAGATTTATGGCTCAGAAAGTTATGGAAATATGTGTAGTCTCACAATGAAGTTAGAGAGACATTCTTGTAAGAGATTTGCCATATGTCTTCAGCTCTCCTGTAAATGGCTGAGGTTCTATTCATAGGGATTATGCACAAGCCCTGAAGAAAGATGGCTGAAAAAAGGGTTTTGACAACAGGAATATATCTTTGTTAATAAGCTCCTTTGGAAATCTGAACAATCTTCCAGGATGTCTTCTGTTCTCATTTCCCTGTTCTTATATTAATTAATTTTCTGATCACCACAGTTGGATATGTTTCAAGTGAGCCATAGTATGTCAAACTGATTTATAGAATAAAATGTGTATTTACTATTCCTGAATCCTTCTTCAATTAATATTGTAAAAGTGTGCTATTTATATAGGCAGGGAGGCAATTTGTCAGGACAATTTCTATTACCTCTTCCACCTCTTAGCAATAGTGTTTCTTACAGTAGAACTCCAGTATGTACCTGAGGCTTCTAATAGGCAGAGGTGTGACCTACTGCTTCCATACTTGTAGACATAACTGAATTTTAATTTAGACTTTAATTTAGTCTTAAAATAATGTATATTAACTTGAGTTAGTTTTGGGTTTATATCACTAGTTAGTTTATATTACCAGTTAGCTTTGGGTTTATATCTTATCCTTATGTTAATGCATGAGTCCCTCAAAAATATAGAAATTTTCTAGTGGTTTGAAAGCAAAGACCCCACCTCTCTGAGTTTTCAACACATGAATTTGTATGCCTGAAATAAAAGAGCAGTCTCATTAAGTCGAAACATCCATGGGATCAAAAAAAGGATGAACAGGGAACTACCCTTTGTTAGCCATTGTTAAAATACATACTACATATTTGCTGAAACTGATCTAAAAAGAATATTGTACCAAGTTTTTGTCTGGGATACACCTCAAGCTCTTCAAGTTTAAAAGCAAACTAACTCTAGTGAAAAAAAATAGGAGTATATTTTGAATATCTTACAAAAATACTACTTGAAAGATGTGTTTCTTAACTTTTTTTGGTGCATGATGAGTTTACATTTAGTGTCCTAATCTCAGCCATTGAACAGAACAAACAGGGAAAGAAAAAAGTTAACTGAACTGATCAACATCATCTGAACAAATGAACCATTTTGATATACAGTGACTAAAAATGTTGACAACTGAGATGAAATATGTGGAAGTTTTATTAGGAGTTATTACCCAGCCTATCCTGGTCTTTGAAGAAAGGTTGCTGCCTTGACAGCAGGGCTGGTAGATCTGAGCAAGTACCGAGTCCTCAGTTTCATTGGTTTATAAGCACTAGATAATATCCTAGGCTTTTTAAGAGAGTCAGGTGTTGTAACAAAGTGAACAAAGTAAAACTTCTTTAAATGTTTGGATGAGTCATCTGGCACAGGCAGAGATCAGACACTGATGGTAGCCAAATACTCGGTTTACTCCTGTTACACTATATTGAGTCTATTATCTCTTGATGGGTGGCAGTACTATTAGCAGGATGACAACATCAGGGAATGAAGAATTGCACGGAAACATCTGTTTTTCAGATTTCCAATTAATATGAACAGTCATTAGCAGGGCAGTTCTCAAAAAGATGCAGCAAAAGGTCAGAAGTTTTCCTGATGTGATGGATATTCATTGCCATAAACCCAGTCAATGAAATAAAACAACTGACTTTTTATTTAGGAGGAACCAATACTCAGGGAGTCTGGCTAATGGGACATGAAGACATCACACTAAGTCATTGGTTTAATTTTGCCCGAGTCTGCAGTCTGTGTACAGTTACCAGGTAGTGGCTGGTGTGAAAGGAAGGGCTGATTTCAACGGAACACAGATTCCCAGTTATTTTTGTCTTCACACCTAGTGGCAGATTTGCTAAGCCATTTTCTTTTTTACTACAATTTATGCAGGAAAGTTATGAGTAACATCTTACCTTGCATCAGTGTGTAGAGCACTTGAAGATCAGAGCTGGAAAAAAAAAAGTAAACAGGTGCCAAGTTTCTCAGGTTGCCAAGTTTCTTTAAATCCAATGTGATTCAAGAGCAAGAGTCAATTGAACTTTTAAAAACACAGAGATAAGTCCTATTGGAAAACTTTTACCAAAAGTTAGCCATTTAAGGCTGCCTCTAACATAATTCAAATTCAGAATTTACTATCCCATGCTCAGATCCCTTTACCTAGCACTGAAGGAATTAAAATGGAAAAAAAAGTTTGAAAGTGAAAAACATAACTATGAATTGTTCTTGATTGTCCTTCTGTTACTATTTCATATCAAATGTGCTGCATGAGAGCAAAGAAGAGACAAGCAGAATGCACAGAAATCTTCAGTCCCAAAGTATTTGAAGTCATGCTCACGAGACAATGTTTTAGTGCTTGTTTGTTAATCATTGTAGAAAATTCTTAGCTTTTCATAACATTCTTGGGAAAAATGGGGTAATATCTCTTCTCAAGGAGGTTCAATTTCTTCATTTCCACTCCAGAATCATTTAAGGTAATCCAGTGTAAAGAAAATCTAGAAATTTACAAAGACTACAATGAGTCTTGAATTGATCTAAAGCAGAACTTAGCATGACATTAGTTTGTATTCCAGTGAAAATTTACACTAAAGGTACTATTAGGTTTCTCCTTAATTTTGGTAGCAAAAGAATTTGGGCAACCAAAAAGCAAGTTTCTTTTTACTTTTCTTGCTGAAGATACACTTTTTGGTGGTAAAGACACGTGACATCCACGGATATGGAGTGGAAGAATCAGCAGCACACAGAAAGGCACAGGAAGAACTCTGCCTTGTGCTAAGGCCACTGAACCATATGGAAGATTTAGAGTACTGATCTTTCTTCTCCACTTTTATACAGTTCACATCAAATAGTTCTTGGGCCAGAAAGTGGATGCCATTTTTGGGTCCAAGGCCAAAACTCAGGTTGAGTGTCCCAGCTAATAAATCATCTAGAACGTTGGGTGCTTTGTCACGACATCTTTTGTGCCATGTCTCAACAGAAACCTCATGAGGAGTTTTCAGAATCCTTGCAGAATATACCAAAGTACCTTGATTCCCATGGGATTAAGACAGGAGAAAGATGTATCCAATCATTAATGAAACAGCTCTAGATTTGTTCAGAGTAATGCTTTCTAGACACAGAAGAATATTTCAAGCTAAGGAAGAAGAGATTTTAAGAAATTGTTTCAGATCACATTAAAGTTGATTTTAGATCCCAGTTACACCAGGTAAATGGTACTTTTATACTACAAAGGTAAGTATATACCACAACAAGAGGATTGTGTTCTAGCTCCAGGGACTCTGTGTCCCAATATCCCAGCTCTACAGCAAAATGATACATGAATGCCAGCTATCTACTTCCTTTCCCCTCTACCTTCTTTCATGATATGATTTTCACACTAGTGGAGCACAGACACAGCGGCTGATCTACAGGTCTACCAGGCAAATTATGGGGACCCTTAGATTTATATGACAAACTGCATTTTTTCAGTTGTCCAAAATTATTAATTTCTGTGTTCTCTGTCCTAGCATTGCTGAGTGTTTTAGATAAACCACAAAATAAGGCTGGAATCGTCTTTTCTTATTCAGATAGAGTATTGGCAAGTGACCAAAGTGAGAGAAACTTAATGCTGTTATTCTGTGCATCGCTGTATTTACTCCATTGCTTCTTGCACCAGGACATTTTCTGTAAATTGAATTGAGGAGAAGTAAAACAAACACAATCAAGATACCATCAATCCCTTGGAAGATTTTGACTATAAAGAGCAATGTTTGTACTTTAAATAGGAGATACCAAAACTCATTTCCCGTCCTGTTATCTATATGCAGGTGGTCCTGTCTTTTTAAAGTAAGAACAACATAAACAATGAAAAGCAATTTCAAGAAAGGTCTTTTAACTATGAAAATGAAATAAAAAAACCAGTTATAGTCTGTGATATGTTTTGTCATATTGCTGTACTCTGACAGCCACAACACAGAAAAGCATTGCGAAAGGCGAATGGTCTCTCAGATTGAAGTGTTTCTTCTTTTTTTTTATATTCACGCCCTTCGATTACAAGAAGTAGACAGGTGACAATGATTGGCCTGTAGGAAAAAGAAAACAGATTTACAAAACAAGCAAAGACAAATAGTGAGACAATTATAATGAACAACCTAATTTTTTAGCCTGATCTTGAACTGATGATTGTTGATTTGATTTGGTTAATAATTCGCCTTCTATTTTTTCCAGATCTAAAAGCTAACTCAATGCATAATAGACTCTTTACTTCCCAGAACTGAAAAATATGGTCCAGATAAAGGAAAGAGCTCATGCAACTGAGTTGATTCTGTGTCCTATCTCATCCTCAGGAGGGAAGAACCATCATACTGTATCAGTTTAAGCACGTATTTTTACCCTTCCAAAGGACTTGACCACTTGGAAATAGAGCTGGAATGTATAAGAAACAAGCACAATTTCACATATTTTCCCAGTATTAAAGAATGGCACAAAAGCCCTGTGGACTTCTTTCTTCCAAAAAACTGTACTGCGACAGGTGTTTCCCTAGCACCTTAATGGGGTCACTGCTGTAACTCAGAGCCAATGCCAGTCCTGCAATCCTCATCCTGTCCACAGCATCACAGCAGTTTGTCTCAGCCCAAAATTATAATCTCATGGTTGTCTACTTCTTTATGACAGGGAACATGCTGATTAAAATCTCTTCTCACAGTCTTCTGAAATGGCTCTGTGTCTCAGGTTTCTGTCTGTAAAATATCATTTCCTTACCTTATGATGTTATTGTAGTGTAATCCTTTTAAAGATTGTGGCATTCCACAGTGTTAGTCCACATATGTATTGCAATCAAATATTGCAATGAGTAGCACAAAATCTAGTCTTTATGGACTTTTTGTCAGGGTTCAGAGGCCACTCACAGTTTGCACTTCTTCCAGGGCATCTCTTCTTCCTTTCTGTCTGCCAATGTCTCCGGAGTCCATTTCAGCTCCTCTGGGCTGTCAATCCCTGCCTCAGTGACACCACAGGACATTGGTCTCCAGTTTTGGCAGACCCCTGCCCTCTGGTCAAAACACACCAGGACAATCCCATCAATGGGACAATTTTATGTCTTGGTCTTAGTCCTTCTCCACCCCCAGGGAGGTGCCAGAACCCAGGGCTGGTGCTGTCCTCCCCTGTACCTGATGACCCCAGTCTGCGCTGCTCCTGACTGGGATATTGGGTCTGACCTTAGCTACCACCCTTGGAGAATTTTCTTGGTCGCTGGACCCCAGTCCCAAGGAACTGCCATCCCTCATTGAGTCCTGACACTTTTGGAGTTATACCCCAAATATCATAAATGATCAAAATTAATTTTAAAATAATTCCATTTAAAAATAGATGGTCTCCTTGTTGCTTAAGTGATGATAGCTAACTACATTTCGATGTTGTTTCATTAGAACCTTTTAGATTTTATGAAAACATTCAAATTAGACATGTTCACAAACTAATAATTGGCTCGTGGAACAAAGGAACTCTGAAGTCTTGTTCTCTTGGCAATGGGTGCTGTTATTGGACATGCCAATGCCTGATGCAGAATGAGCTTGGAGGGTTTTATGTCACAGAGTTTGTGTCATGTCTTTTCACAGGATATTGTAGAAGGGAAAGGTATGTGAATAGCCTTTCTTCTGTTTGAAGCACCTTTTAGGTGCTAGTTAAGGAACCAGAGAATTATAGCTAAGACCTTTTCCAAAGGTCTTTTTAGTTGGATGTGAAAACTGTGCTGCAGAGATGTGTAGGGTAAACTTACTCACAAATGTGAAAAAAGCTGTGTAATTGCATGAGCATCATTTCTTTAAGGAATATGAAACAGATGCACAAGACTCTTCCCAGAAACATCAGGAGAATCCTAGTTATTACTGCCAGTTTTCTTCTTTATTTGTTTTTGTAATTTCCTGCATTTTCTTGCTAAAAAACCCCTATGACTATTCTTGCAGATTTGCAGAAATGCAACTTTTTGCATCAAACACTTGGAAAAGGAGAATGAGGCTGAGATACAAGCAGAGCACAAGGAAGAGTGCCAGGAGCTGCAGAGTAGGGAACAGGAGTCAAAACCACAGACAGAACTGCTGATGCCATGATTGCCACATCCTAGTTCTGGCTCTCAGGTAAGTACTTCAAACATTTGTTAGTTATAAAAAAAAAAAAAAAAAAAATAAGCAAGCTCTCTAGACCCCTTTTTTGGCAGTTTTTAAAAATGTAAGGAGGTTATTTTAAACTGCTACTCAAGTTTTATGATTTCCTGTAAGGGTTGAAATGAAAAACGAAAGGAAAATGAAGAATAGATAAATAAATAATAAAAGACATGTTTCTTTTCTTTTTCTTCCTGACCTGTTTCACAATAGCAGAAACTGGAGCTTTTATGTCAAATGCCAGAAAATTTGTTGCAAACTGGGGGATGCTTGACCAATCAGTTAGCTCTAAAGGTGCACATGTAAGATTGGTATATTTTCTATTTTCTTTTGCATGGTGAATCTGAATGACTCACACGCATATGCCTACAGTACAGATGAATTCTTACATAATTTATTGATTTATCTGAATTCAGTATTTCTCACGTTCCTGTCCACTGTCAGCATTTTGATTCAAAAAGTCTAACCAGAACAACAGTTGTAGATAGTCAGAAATTTCACATTGCTCCAAGGATAAATTCTCCCAATGACATTTTAGATGAGTGGCTGAGTCAGTGCTTTGGTGGCATGTAACTGTGAACCCCTTAGCTAATATCCCCTGGAAAGTATACTTTCAAGAACAGTATTTTTTCTCACTTTCATCTCCTTGGACTGCCTGCAGCAATGGCTGACTCAGTTATCCATTTGTAAGCTGAACTCTAATGAAGCTGAAGTAAGGGACACTCAGTTGAACCTGTTTGCATGTCAGTGCTGAATTTCACTTATTACTGTAGTGAAAGCATATTGTCTTACTGTGTTCAGTGCTCTGAGACTGTGCTTTAGAGCAGATTGGGTACTGAAACCTTCTGGAAAGAATCCAGTTCTAATTTTAACTACTAAATAAATAAGTCGGACATAGATAAAATAACTGCCCAACAATACAGTGATAAGTCTTCATTTATTATGAGGTCCTTTTTACAGTACACCATGGAGTTTTTATTTCATAGGATAATTAGAGATAGGTTCTCAGTTTCACTGTAATTTGCTATAAACAATTCTTTTGTTTCAAACTGCATTGTATTTCATCAGATATTTCTGTAAAAAACAAAGCGTTCTGATATAATCAGCAAGAACTCTTGTAGCTTTAAGGCTGGCTTGTTGAAATATCTTTTTTTTTTTTCTCCACAGATTTTAAAAATACATAAGAGTCTCTTCTTAAGGAGGTATGCTGTTCAAGAAAAGTTCTAGAAGAGGCATATTGAAAGATCCCAACTTGGTGGTCAGGAAAACAAGGGCAGGTTACTTATCTGCAACTAACTTTAGGCACTGTCTTGCTTTTTATTGTGTTAGCATCTCAAAGGCAAAGATTTTGATCCAGGAAAACAAATAATAATATATTTAATTCCTAAGATAAGCATGTGAGGATCCATAATTGATCTGAAGATTAAATCACTGATTATTCTGGTCCCCTGTGTGGAAAGGAACATTTTCTTTCCTACATTCTTTTCTCCACTGAAGCAATGTGATTTTTTGTTTCTTTTTTTTTTTTTTTTAATTTCTTCTGCCTTCAGTGATTGCATATGGTAAACCAAAGATAGTTCTAGATTTGTACCTTCATAGCTGCAGATTTCTTGTAACAAAGTCTTCAATCTTGGGAACACAGCTGCTGCTGTGCCAGTTTCGGTGCCATCCCACTAGTCCCTGAACATTCCTACTGTTCTTCAAGTTATCATCAGTGCATGAGGAGTCACTCAGTTAACAAGTACTTATATACCACTATCCTGGTGATAGATGTTTCAAGTTCTGAACTGCCTGGAAGTTCATGCTGTGGAATAAGGTTCCCGTTGGAGTGGGGACCACACAGAATTTGAACAAAGAAGAAAAAGAAGACTTTCCTCTAGCTAAGAAATCTTGCAGTCTCAATGGAAATCTCAGCAATACAGACAGCTTGGAGACCCTGAGAAAGCCAGGATCTTTTCTTGGCATAGCAGCAACTTGCTGTTCATTTATCTATTTTGTGTAAGAAAAAAAGTGAGTTTTAAGAAGAACATTAAGAATAAAGCAGTTACTTTTGCTCAAACAAGTCTTCTTCCTGCTCAGCATACAGACACATTTGAAAAGCGGAGTTCAAGGAAGTGCAGTGGGAATCATCATAAGTTGTACCTATAACCAACACATTATTATCCTCATCCTTTCATAACAATAGGCTGTCTGTCAAATTTTTTTGCGTTCATTGAGCTGCCACTTATCAACACTTATGCTGCCAGCAATTTCTAAATTGTTTAGTGCACTATTGCAAGACTGAGCAATGGCTGTGTTGTACCAACCTGTACATTTCCCCATACTTTGGAAGAGGTTGAGAAAATAACTACAAAATTGAACAGAGGAAAAAAGATCTATTTCCATTGGCTACTGAATATAAGATTTAGTTTTGATACCTATCACTGATTTGACTCTTACCAGTTTTAAGCAGTGCACAAATATATAGGGTTATAAAAGAAATAAATTGCAATAGTCTGTGCAATTTTGTAAATTATATCCAGTAACTTCCACAGAAGCTTTCTCCCACTCATTTTACTGTAGAAACGTCTAAATTATTATGTCCATTTGAGTGGTTTGTTAAATCAAAAATCTATTTTACTTATTTTGTATTACTCTGTTTCTACCTAAGCTTTTCCTTGCCTTATGAAACACATGGATGTTGTGTCTAAATCATGAATCACATAAAGTGCTAAAAAAAGGTTTTCCTATTTTAATATCCCCTTGAGTCCTAGAAGAAAGCTCTCATACCCAGACAGACATAATGATAGATCCTATTCCACTCATGCGTTTGATAGAACATGTCATCATCATTTACTATTTTATTTCTTTTCAGCTGGGGATGTGTGTATGTTTGTGGAGAAAGACAGACTTAAAAAGAAAGTTAAAAATAATGTTTTCATTGTGTGTTTGGACAAGACATACATTTTAAGTGCTCAGTTTCAGAATCAGACAAAACACTGCTGAAGCTTAAATGACTTCTTAATAGTACTAGGCAATTTAGATGCACTTAGAAGTGACACAGCTTCCATTGCTGGCCAATTGTTGAAGGAAGTATCATTTGTCAAAATGGTCTCCAAAATGCTCCATTTTTTAAGTGCCTCCAATGCCTACATATCAATCGCAAACATATTCCTAAGTGTTTAAAAGTTATCCAATAAATTTTGCTGTAGTGTATTCTGTTTGTGCCTCAGAAGCCATTACCAAACCCATACTCACAGTGACAGGCTCATGGTACACAGTTTTAATTCTGACCTTCCACTTTCAAGAGAACCAGCTATTAAATTCTGAATTGCAGCACTTTTCAAAATCTGTTGAGCTGCAGACTTTGTAAACAAACTAATCCATCAGCAGATATCAGCACTATATGCGAAAAAGGAAGAATAATTTGATGGCTATGGGTAGAAGAACAATGAACGTGTTAAATTAATGGGAGATATTACTTGGGAAAATGCAAGCCCTTTCATAAAAGTCCTTTAAAATTTAAATTCTTTTCTTTCTCACCTCTAAATCTCATGTTTTGACAGTGATTATAACTATAATGTGGTTCCTGTTAGTTTTCCTGGTGTAAAAGGCCTGCACTCAGGCTAATGTCTGCATTTTTCCTCTTAGGTTGTATATAAATGTGGGACGAGAGGTTGATTTTATACGTTTTGACCCTCTCTTTCACATATTATATTATAATTCTGTACCCCGAAAGAAAGGCAAGTGGGATCTTTAAATTATTTACCCCTCTGTTAGAACTACAAGCTGCACATGTTCTTACTTTAGCTATCTAGATAAAAATCCCCGCTCACCAATCTTCAAAGACTTCAAGAAACCAGAACTGGAAGATTTATTTCCATATATACTCATTTTTATAGGAAAGACAAAAGGAAATGAATTCTAATTCAAGGTTTGCAAGTTCTGCTGGGATTTACATTGCCAGGGCAATTTTGCTAATAATGCTCACCAAAATAAAGATGCCGAAAGTCAGAAACTTTAAAATCTTTAGATTTCCATATTCAATAGCCTCTTGCCTTTTTTTTTTTTAAGGGTTTCTTTGTTCTATAATTCAGGTTTCCCTTTCTTTTCCAGATAGGTCATGTATTCCCTTGCATAAAATCTCACTCATAATATTTTGTATTTTCTTTGTAATGTTGTAGCACCCTAAAGCTTTCAAAGTTAAATATGTGTCTTTTGAAATGTGTACTTTTTTATACATATGTGCAGTTAAACTTATATACAAAACTGTTGGCAAGTGGAAAAGCTTTTTAAACTTTCGAACTTCTAACACAGTATTGATTGTTATACAGTGAAGGGAAACAGTCTGAGAGATAATAACTAGAATACATCCTATGAAAACTGCTTTATCGTATAGAGGAAAACAGAGACCAATTTCTTTTGATTATATTAAGAAAATCATGGGTTTAGTTTCCAGAAAAAACTGGAATTTACATCAGGGAAATAGACCACGTTTTCTTCCAAAGGAGTAACTTTTGGGCCTTTTCCTATTTATCTTGGCCTTTGGAAAGAGATTACCAGATCTGCTTAATCAATATCAATTGGTCCAACTTTGTTGTTCTGTGTAGCTGCAACATCTCCGGAGTGCTGGGGGCTCTGGGCTGGGGCTGCCCTGGATTGTCCCCATCGCACCCTTAGGTCCCCCAAGAAACCCCTGCTGATCCTGACATGGAGTCACCAAACTCTGCAGAATCCTGCCAGCTCAGGGGATCTTCCTAGAAGTTTTTTTTCAGCTATCATGATTAATAAATGCACTTTACAGAGTCAATAGAAAACATTGTTCCAGTGGTATGGGAGGCCTTAGGAAACACCCAGCCTAAGTTGGCAAGCAAAGAACTGAGGGAAAAGCTTTATAAAAATATAAATGTGTCTCACTTGCCCTGCTCCTCATGTAATGGCAACAGGAAGTGGGCAGAGTCAGTTATGAAAGCTACAACAAGTTGGAGTGAATATGATGTGAAGATTGACAGTCATTAAACTCCCCAAAGAAACTGGATAAGATAAATTAATTCTGAAGAGTACATAAGAATTTAAACAGTGGTGGTAAGGTTTGGAGATAGAGAGGAACAAACAGTGGAACCTGAGGTTCGAAACATCATTAAGGAGCAGCATTGGGACCCCAGAAGCAACACAAGAACCTAATATTCCCCCCCGGTGTTCAAATCTCCCTCAGTTACAGTTTTGCTTACTTAAACATATTTGATGTAGTGTATAGCTGTTGATAATAAAATGATTCGTCAGAGACTGCAGTGTTTCTTTCCACTTGTGCTTTGAAGGAAGCCAGAGCAGGTTTTCACCCTCACAGCAGGGACTCCTTTGCCACCTCAATTTAAAACAAGTTTGTGAATCAGATTGTGAACCTCAGCTGGGTGGCCTGACCCAAGAGAGACAGCAACTTTCAGCTGATATGCAATAACTCAAGTGAATAAGTCAATTCTAGTGGGTATTGTACAACCACAAGAATCCAAAACCGCCTTAAAACCACATTGGAACTTGAGCAGAGATCACCTGTAGAAGAAGATTCTCTTCTTCTCCTGAAATATATCACTTACATAAATATATAAGTGAATATATATAAGTAATATACAAATATATAAGTTAATAAAAATGTCACTGAAAAAAGAGCATAAAAAAAAATCTGGGCTATACAAAGTCTTTAAGGATCTTGTTTAAACTCGGGAGCAGAGCTGAGCAAATAATTAAATCTTGGTTTTGTGTGAGCTCTGGAAAAAACCAATATTTTGGACTGAACAGACTATGTTGCTTTTCTCAAAAGTAAAGATTTTTTTATCATTAAGTAAAAATACATTTTATTTCAAGATCTGCAAAACAACAAACACTTTCTTTTCCCCCTCAAATTGCTTTCACAAGTGCATTTGCAAAAATAATTTCAGGAAAAAATATCATTGCTATTTTAGAAGTGTTGAAATAAAAAGCATTATTTTAACTTACTTTTTGATGGCTTCTATGATTGACACAAATCTCTATTTTTCAGAGGAAAGCACACTTCACCCATTTTTACTCAAGAGACTACAGATCATACAGCTGAGCTCAGCTCAAAATAGTCAGCTTCTCTTTTATTTTTTTTCATTTGTGTTTACAGTAACTTGCTTTGTTTTGTTAGCTCTTTTTAATTTTAACTAATTCCTTGCATTTATTATACTTCTAAGATAACTAAGTGCATATGAGAACCAAATGTGCCTCATGAATCAGTTTTACCAAAGGGAGGAAAACAAAATCAATAAGGCAAAGTCAAAAATGCAGAAGGTGAAGCACTTTTATGAGGGGCATGATCTTCTATAAAGCAATCAAGAGTTTATATAGAGTATTACCTCTAAGAACAGGTCTTTCTATCCGAAGCTGGGAAGTAATTTTTTTTTTCATGTTTAGCACTTAGAATCACATAACATCAGTCTGTGACCCCAAAATAATGTATTGACGTATCTTGGAGAAACTCGACATAGCTCATCTGGATACTTCACTTTTTAAAGAACTATTCTTTCAAATAACTGCTGCACATCTAAAAAACAAGCTGCTGCTTCAGAAATAATTGCAGTGAGTAGAAGGAAAGCTAATAGCAGCACATGCAGATTCCTTGCAAAACAGCAGATGCAGAGGGTCTCAGGCTACCTGAATTATTTATGGTTAATTTGGCACAACTCTAGTAATGTCTGAGGCTTTATAGGTCTCTGAAACACATCCAAGAAAAATGCACCCATATTCATGCACCTGCATACTTTTAATTATAAACTCCATGGATTGTGTGAGCCAGCCATGTACAAATTTTGGCTGAATCATTCAGAGGGTAATTTGACATACTTTGTGTTGTGGTCTGCAAAAGCCTCACATTTATATGCAAGCATATTCATTGTAATTCAATGACTTTCAAACATGATGTGATTCAACAGCACAGAGACACAGGACTCCTAGTCCTAACATGGATCAATGTTCCCTCTAGCTTGACTTTGACTCCAGTTCTGCACCTGGATCCAGTAATACAAAATTCTACCAAAATCAATGAGACTGCACTGACATAGGATGTTCAATAGCTGAGGTGTTCGTTGGTCCTTCAATAATACTCAGAGAAAAGATTGCTCAATAGGAAAATGGGTACCTCAGTAACTTTCACAGACCGTTAAGAGATAATGTTTCTTACTTAATTATTTTATTCCTGTAAAAATGCTTTTACCTCCTTGTGCATATGCATATAGATCACCACAAATTTTATAGGTGTGAATATTATGTAAAATCTCAATTATACGTGTAACAACATTCAAATATCTTCAATCAAATCCAAGTATTTTGTATATATAAAATAAACAACCAAAACCTTGCAATAAATGGATGTTTAAACAAGTAACAGATTACTGAACATCTGAAAAACCTCAGACTTGAAATACAAGGATTTAAGTTGGGGGGTCTGGATGAAACAATCAGGATGAAAAAATATAATTATCATATTAACCTTCTTCTTTCTCAATATTTAGTTATTTCTTTTTTCTTTCACAGAAACATTTTCTGGACAGAATGGACCAGGGTTTTAGTTGGTCCATGTATGCCTTGTGTTCATGTGTAATTTTTTCTTTAGTAACAAACACATCTTATTTCTTCAGCTGTTATATTGTTCAGAAGGGCCTTTAATTATTACAGCTTTATGGTCAAGAAAGCTGAGTCCCTAAGAGTAAGACTTCAGTATGTTTGGTCTGTGCAAATACCAAATAAACAACTCCTTCTGCAAAGACCCAGGGTGTGACAAGTGTTTGTAGTGATGCAATTCAGGTACAGGATCAGACACCAACTCTCTGGTGCCTAAGCCAAGAAGAGCTGGGACTGCCTTCTAAGTTAGTCTAATTCAAGAAAGACCATGACTGTAAGTGACCCAGATATTTTTTGCTCTCCAAAATATCCCAAACATACATGCTCATCATAGAATACAAAATTCAGAGCAGCAGTCTAGAAAGATTAAAGCCTGAGGCATATGTATTTTAGAGGTTTTTTTGTTAATGTCTTTGTTTCCTGTTTGGGTGGGTTTTTTTTTATTTTTGTTTGCTTGTTTTTTGTTTGGTTTGTTTTTAATATTGACCCTTGACCTTTCTATATTTGAGGTCCTTATTCTTAAAGTTTAATATCACTTCCCTACTTCGCAGTGAAGCTGTCAAGATAAAGTCCATTAACAGTTTTGAAGCGCTCAGATAACACAGTTTATGTTGGCTGTAAAGATATTTTACTTAGATTTTTTTTCCTCACACATACTTCCTTGCTTTACTGAACCATTGGTTCAACAATGTGAGCTTTAGAAACAGCATTAACTGAAACTGGAGATTTCTAGCCCTCACTTGTTCATTAAGGAGGAATCTGGTATTTCAGAGAACTGTTAGTCTGCAAGCCTCACTGAAAAGGCATGAGTACACCTTGGATGTTTTATCTACAAAATCCTCTGCTGGTTTACTTGAAACAGTCAAAATGAGGTTTCCTAGGCTGAACACAATCCAGTTTTATTTCATGCACCATCTGATCTTCACAAGGCTCTGGTGAAACACTTTTCACTCAGCTACCAAAATGCAAAAACAATAACAACATTCAAAATATTTCGGGAACAGCTGCTGTTGCTGCTTCCTTGTTTTCTCCATAGTTCAGCCATCCCTGGCAACCTCCACATGAGCTTTGTGGAATCAACGCTAACCCAGAACAGTTTGTAGCTGAGGTTTATTATCTCTGTTCATGCTTATGAATTCCTACACACATCCTGATGTTGAGTATTGTTATTTTTTGCTAGTGTGAGATGAATATATTTACCAGAAAAAAAGAAAAAAAAAAAAGGAAAAAAAAAAGAAAAAAATACACACAACTACAGCCATGCTATTCTAAGAAATCTGCCAATTTGCAAAAGTAACCCTCCAAAAATAATAACATAATCTCCCTTGGATCGGAACTGTTTTGTAGTACAAGCATTTCTGACCTCCCTTAATAGGCAATTAGAAATTCTGAGTTGTTTCCAGTTATTGAAGTGTAACTATGAGGCTTTTAAAAACTCACGAAAAAGCCCATAAGAAAGAGCAAATAAATCTGGAGCGTTATAATGGGTTCAAACAAAAGCCAACATGTACACAAAACCTATTTCTCAAGGGGCATTCTTTTGAAAGGGTCTAGAAACATCTATTTACCAAAATGCACAAAGAACTGCTTTCATGTATTTAAAACACAGTAACCCAGTGCACTTTACAGCTGGTATTGTGATATTAGTATAGATAAATTGGCATTTAGACGCCTAAATAGGTCTCCACTGCCTAAAGGGGATTGCTTATGAGCTAGGTGCTTTTGGAGACAGGCTCTGATCATTGAAGGACAACAGTTTTTTTCTTATTATTATTTTTAGTTTTAGAGGATACCAGCAGTATCAATTAAGCAGGAAGCGAGACATCTTTTACAAGAGGTCTTCTAGGAGAAGAACAAAAAGTAATGGAGATGATGACTGGCTAACACAGAAACACAGGAAAACAGAATGAATGTGTAAGAAACTGTAAGTTATTTCATCTATATTCAGTTTTATTCAATGTAGAAGTAGAAAGGGACCAATTTAGTGACTGGCCTCTGTGATCTTTTGAGACAGCCCAAGGGTGTTTTCCAGAAGGGAAACATTTAACTTTCTTTAAAAACTTTATTAAAAAGCCAATCAGCAAGAATCAAAACATACCCGGTGGAAATGTCAGTTTTGCAGGGAATATTGTGATACAATAAAATATTGTATGACATTAGGCTATTATCTATTATTTATATTGTATGACATCACATCATATGACATTTACATTATAAGTTATATTATATTTTGTTAAAACACGTGTTGCTGGATGTCCAATTACCAGTCCAAAAAAGGGGCGGATCTCTGTCAGTTCTTGTGTTACACCCAACTGCTTTGTGAATATTTTGATTACTCTTGACGTTCTTAATCACCACTGGATGCCCCTTTTTTTCAGGCAGCTGAACTGATCCTCAAATTTTTATATGAAAAACAGGCTATTTTTTGCTTCAGTACTTCTGGTGTCTGAATGGTCCAGTCCTGCTATCAAGCTTTCAAGCAAATCAAGCTTTTGGCTTGGCTGGTCAGCACAGACTTCTCAGCCATTCAGCTGACCTACCTTTTTGTTCTAAGTTTTTTTGCAAACCAGAACATAAATGTCATAAATGAAAAATGTAAAGACCTAATAAAAAACATTAAGCAAGAATTAAAATAGTCTTTGTGAAAAATCAGACTTTTCAGGTGATTTTTATTGATTATTTTATTTTGTTATTTAATTTTATAATTTATTTTACTTTGCTGACTTCTTTTTCTACTGGCAAAATCAATACATCTGTTTTTCCTATACAGTGTGTCCAAACTAAAATATTTAATTTTATGGAGTTAATTTCGGAATTTTTTTCTTTGAATCAGAGCAAAATATTTTTTTTTCTATAAATTTGCTCTTAGAGAAATGGCATATATATCAGAGTTGCCTCCCATAGCCTGAGCAGTCGAAGGCACTGTTTACTTGGGGTTTGTGTGTTTTCCTTTCCATTTTGGATACATACAGCTTCTCAGTTTTGTGAGGTGAACAATTTACAGATTCTTCTGCAATTATCTTTATTATCCAGCACTACAGTGCTTTGCTCTTTGTGGTTCCTCTTCCTTGTCTACTTGTGGGTGGACAACATCTTGAATATACAATTTCATGCTGAACATATCTTTTCTGTTCACTATAAGGAGAGAACATCAAGATAAAAAAAATATAACTGAAAGTAATGAACTGGAAAGAAAACATGCACATCTACACTTGTTTATGAATGTGCAAAGTACTGACTTTAAACATATCATTAGCTCATAGAGACTACAGAAATATGCAACTGAAAAGGGGTATATTGGATACAAATTCCTTACAATCCTGTGTACATATAATTTCATTGCCTTTTGTGTAATACTGAAAATTTCCTATGCCTGTTTTAGATTTAAGTCATAAAGCTGTTATAGCTGTTCAATATTTTTTCTAAACAATTCCTCCCCACTGCTCCTGGATTTTGTAAAACAAAGCAAAACAAGGGCTTTTTCCAGCTGACGCTTTACATGGAAATTAAAGAAAATATATTTTTCAGGCATTCAATCTTTTCAACACACAATATATCTTACTGCTGCATTGCATTCAAAACTAGAAAGAACTGGAGACACACTGAGACAGAACAGTTTGAGGAAAGGCTTGCTTAAGTCTTGGTCCAGCAAAATTAGTTGACCTTATTGTCAAAAATGAGATATTGAATTTGACTTGATTAACTTTTATTTAGTATTATGAAATCTGATGAGTCCTATTGATCTTCAATTCTATGACTCTATCCCTTTAATTCCTCCTATTGTCATCATTAGGTACTGATTGATAACATTAAGAGGTTTCATAACTGTAGAAACTGATTCTTATCATTAAATTGATATGTCTGATGACAATCATAACATTTAATAATTTCAGTATCTCATTAATTGAGTGACTTCTACATTGATTTACCTGTGCTATGATGAATAACCTGACAAATGCAATGTATCAAATGGATTTTGACTTCCTTGCGTTAATATTTAGTTATTAAAAAAGCAAACACTTTTCAGTCTGTTTGGGGCAAGGGGTCCATTTGAATTCTCCCTTTTGACAAAAGTAAATCAAAGCACGAAGGTTAAACACTCTTAGGAGATGTTAGGACCTGATGAGGCGCATCCCAAGGTCCTGAGAGAACCAGCAGTCGTTGGTTCTTGGCAACCCAAGTCACTCTCTAATATATTTCAAAAGCGTGGCAGTTCAGGAGAAGACTCACTGACCCAAAAAAAGGGAAACATGATGCTCATCTTCAAAAATAGTCAAAAGGAAGACTTTGGGAACTACCAACCAGGCAGCCTTAATTCCATGTGTGGTAAGATCATGGAACAGATCCTCCTTGGAAGATATTTCGAAACATATGGAGGAGAGGAAAGTGATTGGAAACAGCCAATATGACTTCAGCAAGGGCAACAAATCCTGACTAATCTGGTGGCCTTCTATGTGAGTGACTGTATCAGTGGACAAGGGAAGAGTTATGGATGTAATCTTCCAGGAATTCTGTAAGGTCTTTGACATGCCCCCCCCAACATTCTTGCTTCTAAATTGGTGAGATATGGGTTTGATGGATAGATGGCTAAATGGACAAGGAATTGGCTGGATGGCTGAATCCAAAGGGTGTCAGTCAGAAGCTCAATGTCCATATCAAGAGCAGTAACAAGTGATGTCCCTCTGGGGTCCATACTGGGACAAAAAATATTTATCTTCATCAATGACACAGACACAGGATTGAGTGCGCCTTCAGCTCCTGTGCAGATTACACCAATGTGAGTGGTGTGGTTGATCTGCTGCAGGGAAGGAATGCCATGCAGAAGGACCTTGACAGGCTTGAAGAGTGTGCCCACGGGAACCTTATGAAGTTTAAAAAAGCCAAATGCCTGGTGCTGCACCTGGGTCGAGGCAATCCCCAGTGACAGTGCAGGTGAGGTGACGAATGGGTTGAGAGCAACCCTGGAAGGACTTGGGGATTTTGGTAGATAAAAAACTGGGCATGGACTGGCAGTGATTGTTTCCAGCTCAGAAAGACTATAGCATCCTGGGCTTCACCCAAAGAAATGTAATCAGCAGGTCAAAGTTATTTTCTCCTCCTTCTCCACTCATGAAACCTCCATTTGGAGTATTTAATGCAGCTTGAGAAAAATGAGGATCTGCTACAGTGGGTCCAGCAGTGTCCACAAAAATAGGGGGGGTTGGAACACCCCCCTTGTGAAACCAGGTTCAGAGAGCTGGAGTTGCTCAGCCTTTCAAAAGAGAGCTACATAACACATTTTGCATTTAATTAACAGCACTGCAAGTAAGATGTTTCTCTAGATTCAAATTGACAACAAAACTGTGATGTACCTGCTGGAGTTATGCCTTTATCTTTCTTGCAGGGGTGGGGGGAGATCAATTGAAAGCTAATTTTATTAGCTTTTTTCCTTGTCAGATAAAATGGCCTTCTGTTGGTCTTACATTTTACATATAGAATACACAAAGTAATTTTCAAGGGTGAGTGCTTATTTGATATCATTACTTCTGGACACTTTCAAGTGCCAAGAAGCAGAATACTGTCATAAATTTGGTAAAGCAAAAGTGATAGACTTATATTCCTTCTGTGAATGAGGAGAGGATAATTAGATACATCAAAATACAGAAAAAGTATTTCCAAATTGCCTAGGTCCTAATGCAACAGAGCTCAGAACTAGTGAAGCATGATCAGAAATACTCTGTAATCCAATTTTAGGGATGACCCTTAACTACTACATTTGAATGTTTGCTGTTAGAGTGGAAAAAAAAAATCCCTTATATTGTGATAATGGCTAGTGTGCAAATTTTATATGGTGTTTGGATAGTATCAGTTTTCCCAGTTATTAAAATTTACTTTAGGATTTCATCCCAGTCTTGATTTTCATGTGGGGCTTTTTGTTTGTTTGTTTTCGTAGGGGTTTTTTTGTGTTTTGTTGTTGTTGCTGATTGGTGTTTTTTTGTTGGTGCTGGTTTTCTTCCCTGACTCCAATTCTTCAGAAAAATTGAAGTAAATGCATACTGTTAATTGCACACTTTCCAACTCTACTTTGCAGTAGAAATCTCATCAGAATAACTGCCCCCCACGCCTCAGTTTTCTGACGCTTTCAAATCAGGGATTAAAAAGCTGCAGGCAAATTGTTATGACATACACATTGGAAAAGCTTGGTTTATGTCCCAGTTCATTGGCTGGCTCACTGGAGACTCACAGCTCTTTACTTCTACCTGTTTATGAAATTATTCCCCTGGGTCTATGATCTAATGCTCTAAGTTATTGGTGGAGGAGCAGAGCAGATGATTTTCCTGGTGTACAACTGATTTTTTCTTTCAAATTTTATGAAACGTGCTTTCCTTTCTGTGATAAAATTAAGACTCTTAGCATATTATATGGAAGAGTAAAGAGGGTTTTTTCTCTCCAGGAGAATTTCAGAGCCTTACTTTTAATATGGAGCACCCCTATATCTCTGAGTCAGGAACGGGTTTGAATAATGTCTCCAATTTTATATTAATGGCTTTACATATTGGCTATTGATTAAAAAAATACAAACATACATACAGTCATTCTCCCACATATGCATATTTCACATGATTATATCCTTGAGATATTTTACAGAAAATTTTTACTTCTAAAAAACTACCATTTTATGTTTATTTTTGCTTGAGTTTAGAAGTGCTGTGAAAATCTCTTTTTCTCTGTGTATCACTCTAACATGCTCAAGAATTTTTCTTTCTGATCAAGTACCAACTTTACTTATGTCATTTTGTTGAAAAAATTAAGACTCTAAACCTATGCTTAACCTGAATGATATTGGTTTGAAACACGAAGCAGATCTGAACTCAACAGTGTATTCTTTTCTTTTTCCTCCCTACAAAATATAGCAAAAAATTTGGAAAAATTGAAAAAAAAAAAAAAAAAAAAAAGAGGAGATTTTACCTTCCATACAAATTTTGCTTAACGGATTTGAATTTTATCAGTGGATTAAAACCCTGTTGGCTATCCTTTCTTGGATTTGTTAGAAATAGCCCTTCATTACTGGTCTTGCATAATATATGCAGATAAGTATAGGTTTTTAAAAAATAAGGCTTTTAGAAAAGGTTGTTTAAAATTATTTTTACAAGATATTTTCCCTTTTTCTTTTTTTTTTTTTTTTGTAAACAGTCTTTCCCAAAGGCTTCAGAATTAAGGTTTGTTTCAAATGAATGCTAAAAAGGCTCCCTGACTGCAGTATCAATGAATTTGGAGGTTTTTATTAGTCCAATATGTTTACCCATCCATGTTAAAAGATTTATTTTATTGGGTTAAAAACATAGCTTATCTGAGCTAGTTAACATTATGCTATTTTAATCATGAGGAGGATGAAAAAAAAAAGAGCAATACAACATCAGTCTTCTATCAAATGTGTCAAAGGGAATGCCAAAGTTACCCTAAAATACATTAGAGCTGTGAATGGAAACCTAATAAGCTTTGGGGATGTTTTGAAGATTTCTGTAGTTAAAATAAAACATAGAACCTTTTGGAAATAGTGATGGGAAAAAGGGGGAAATGGGAAGAATGGAAAACACTGGGAAAAATGAACCTCTAGTTTCTGCACAGTTTTCTTCTTATTAAAAAATATGCCCAAGATTTTTTTTTTTTTATTATTTTTTTTTTTTATTTGAGGTTTGCCACATAAACATTTCCGTGCTAAACTGAAAATTTAGTACATAAAAAGAGAAAGTCGTATGGATGTGCAGTGCTTCTTAGGCACTCCTGAATTAGAAACTACTGCAGGTGTACAATAAACCTTTCATGGTGTAGTGGTTGCTCATGGCAGATCACCTGGATAAATCTCCTGTAGCTTTAGTGCAGCATCACTGTGGTTGTTCTAGATTCAACCAAGTAAAATTATGTGTATATATCACCTTGCTCACATCATCTTTATCTCCTTCTTCTTTTGCTTCTCCTTCAATTTTATTTTCAATGAATCTGAACTCTTCTTCAGAATGAGTATTAAGGAAAAATCATGAAATCTTTCATTGGGAGAGGAAAATGAAACAGTGAAGTGGAGGCCTTAGTTTTATTTGCAAAGGAGAAACATGTTTTTAAATGTGTGACATATGAAATATATCCCCATTAAACTGGAATACTGAGAATGTCACCCTTCTTTTATTTATGAGGCTTCAACAATATCAAGTGTCAGAGAAGGCTGGTGCAAGAGACAGTGACTTTGACATCCTCATTTTCAGTCTGTTTCTTGTGCTTTGCTTAGAAATCTGGTGAGATTGTCTGCAGTGTTGAACGGTGAAAACAACTCTAAACTTAATACAGACATGGCCCATGGCTTCAGCTCCTATTTAGGATCATCTAAAACTTCTCAGGGATCTGATGAAGAACCCTTAAAATATTCATTTGTCAAAGCAGGTCTTAAAGTGAGTCTGTGTACTATTAACCTTTTGTAAACACAAAGTTAAATTAGTGCTAGAAAATACATTGCAGTTAGGGATATCACCTAGGATTTACAACCTAGCTCAGATACTCGTCTTGCTGGCCAGTCAGTCTGAAAGTTAATAAAGAAACCATAAAGTGTCATGAGCAGTTTCCCAGCTAAGTGTTTTAGTAGGCTATACTGCACTTAAACAATTAATATTACAAAGCAGAAAATCCAGCAGAGTAATCCTCCAAAACCTCTCAATGTTGAGGAAAGAAGAAGACCTCTATCTTCAGACAGGCAGTGACATTTGATCCTCTCTAGTGGGTTACAACACAAAAAAACAGCATTAAGTAGCGAATGAGGAAAATATGCTGCGGGGGGGATGACTATAAGTCCTTTAAGTGCACCCTTTAATGATTTCAGATGAGATTTCATAAACTCCAAATTTGTCCCATGGTGTAAAATGAAACAGGAACTCTTCTGGATTAAATGTTGGTGCCTCAGTGTTGGCTTCTATTAGTGGAGAACCTGACCATGGATCTCCCAAAGACTATGGATAACTCTTTTGTGAGGTCCTTGTAGCTGCTGATCACAGCATAACTTCCACACAGGGAATCTACAGCCAAGGGACAGGGTGACATTTCCCCTTTTTCTGCAGGGAGTGGAGCCATGACCTGCAGGATAATGCTCTACAGCTGACAGCATTTATGGCTCAGCACCGGCATGGACAGAGTTAATAGTTTTGTGTTACATGTGAACATAAACTTCACTCTTTGGTGACATTATAAATCCTTGTAGCCCAGTAGAATTTCTCTGAAAACGGCCAGCTGCAGATTCTAAGAAAAAAAGGAGCAGAATGATTTCGCAAAGAGATGCTTGAACAGCAGAGGATTTTATTTCTGTATGGTCATGACTGGCCTGGAGAAGATAAATAGGAAATGATGGTTGATTGTGTCTGCTATTGCAAAAAGATCATCTGTTAGAGTTGATGCTGCAGAAGCCAAAAGCTTTCATGTGACCAAAAAATAATTTAAAAAAATTAAGGAAGAGAAGAAAAGCTCATCAAAACTCTTAAAAAACAAAACCTCCATCTCTGGCTCAGGAAATCTCAAAGTCAAAATGCTCCCTCTTGTCCCACAGCAAATTAAATTCATCAAATGAGTTCATTACTGGCCCTTGTCAAATGCCTTTGGAAAATGAAGTGCTCAGCCAGTATTACCAAAAGACATTTGATAACGGCCATCACAAGGATATTTTCAAGTTTCTTTAGTAAACAGTAAAAGCCAGTATAAAACTGAACACTGCTTGGAAAAGATATTGTTGTATTGTTTGGTTTTGTGTTTTTCTTTCCCAGGACAAGCCACAAATCTGTAAGAAGCTGTCAGGTCTAGCTCCTATCCAAAACCCTCCCATGCTTTTCTAAGGAGCAGTGTTAGCAGATTTCACTGTCAGCCATTTAATTTGAGCTCACAAGCTTAACCAGCTTCTTGTCTTCTTCCAGACTTCACAAAGTCAGTCTGGCTGCCACCAGCCAGGGGGCATTCAGGGGCTCTCAGGCTTACAATTCAAGCAGAGATTGAAATGATTAAGGCATGGGGAGATGGCTGGAGTAGCACCTGAGGCTGATGAGTCTGTCTGCCAGAGCTGGGGCTTAGAAAATGCTAGTGAAGAGTGATTGTTTTCATATTTTAGAGGTCATCTGATGTAGGTGCTCGTAACAGAGGCGGTATAATCACAACAAAATCATGTACAAGATATCACTGAGTCCCTGCACTATTGCAAATACCTCCCAGGTAAAAATAACTGTTTTCATTGTGGGGAAAAAATTCCCATAAATTTCTAATTACGAAATGTATCTTTCTTCTCCTCTCAATACTTGTTTCTCTAATTTGCATTATAAATAGATGAAAACACTCACACCTTCATATAGGCCTTTATGAAACTCTCTAGTCATGCTGAAAATCCAGAAATTCACTCATAAATCACCCCAAACTCACTTATCTCAGCAAATTTTTTTCCTTCTCAATACATTTGGTTGTTATTCCATTACCTCTGAACAGTCACCCAGAAGCTGTTGGTCCAATAACATCCATTTCATGCTTAGCTGCTGTACAGATTAAAGTGTTGAAACCCCTTTGAGGAGTTCCTTTATCAAAGAATTTTAGCACGAAGGCAAGAGAGTCTATCTTATTTTTTTATAGAAGATTTCATCAGTTTCTCTCAGCTCTGCACAGAGCTTTGTGAAAGGACCCTGGATCAAGCCCTCAGTCAATGTAGTTGTCTTCGATTTCTTTTGAGCCATGACTCCACTAGAGGCAATCTGGTGGAGTTAGGCAGGATTACTGGTAAACTTTGGATTTCTTTTTTATGCTGCAGCCCTCTCCAGTTTTTCATCATCTGTGTTTGACTCAGGGCTCCTTCTCCTTTTTCTGTGGAATTATTCCTGGGTTTGGAAGGCTCCATGGCTTCCCCAAATCCCATCTGACTCTTCATGTGGAAAGATCAGGAGTAATTCCTGTGACCCCCTCATGTAACAGCCCTGCTGCCTCGGTCTTGGTTCATTGCCCCTGGAGACAGCTGATGCTTTTTTTGATAGCAGTGGAACAAATTTACACCAGCTGAGGATCTGCTGTGTCTTTACAGCTAAATAAATATCTCACCAGTGCAACCCCACACCTCAGACTCACTGATCTTCCAATTCGCAAAAAATACCTTCTGAGTTTTCTTTTGGAGTGAATCAACTCAACAAAACAAAATTTAGTTCCAGTTTTGGGCACAGTTCATTGCATGAATCCTCCCAAGTTCCAGGATGGGTGAAGTGATATCAGGTTTGTGTGCCCTGGGCCTGCACAACCCTGTGACACTCTCAAGCAATTCTCAAGCTCTATTTTCTTCCCTGCACTGAGGTTATTTCTGTCAAAAGAACAGACAGTATGGGAGAGGGCTTGCTTTCTGGCTCTGAAGGCAAGTGACATAACTGCTCACATTCATGCAGTTAATTCTCTCCCCCTTCAAAACAGTGTACCCTCATCCATACAGCCTATTGCAACAAATCCCAGAACATACCTGAGCTTTGCCTGGAGCAAAACCCATTCCAGCAACTGTGGTAGCAATTAATCTGTAGTGACAATCTCAGGACAGTGCTCAGAATTCTGCTCTATCTCTGATTTATCAGTTAAGACATAGCTGGGGAGTCTGCAGAGAATTTGAAGGAAAACTTGTTAGTATGTGCATTTAAACCCTTTACAGACCAAAATCACTTTTGCCAAATCCTGTATAAATCTCTATATCCTTGCCTGGAACTGTGTCTGCCCCAGCCATCAGCTTAGCGATGTTCTGGTGTGTTTTCCAACATGAGTAGGTGCAGCAGTGGGTACCTTTGCTAACAGAAATGTTCGTTACCTGGACAGCCAGGGCATGGAGCCGCTGTTGGATGCCCAGGAGCAAGATTTGTACTCTGCAAGCAAGGCACTTTTCTGTGAAATACCAACTTGGTGTTGATTCCAGTTACTTGGGTAAAAGAAGGAATATGGGAGGAGAGTGAATAGCATGGAGGTGATACATCTGAGAGAACAGGGACTGTGTCTTCTGTCACAGCACAGGGACGGTGATCGCTTTTGTAGAGAGCGCCCTGTGCTGTTTGAGACACTTGTGTCAGAATGCTGCCCATATATTGCAAGACTTTGTAGCATATTTATCCTCCACACTTCAGTGAATGACTAGCATGAGCTTTAATGGCGTAAGAATGGTCGAAGATACAGGCAGATAGCTTAGTCAATTTTAAATTGTCCTTCTTGACTGGCTTCTGCAGAAAGCCCTTATCTCCTTTAAATTTTAATCCTCTATCAGAAGATGTCAGCAGTTTTTCTGTAAACAGTGCAGCAGATAAAAGTGTTGCCTTCATCATGAAAAGGCAAGCTTGGACTCTCCATTTCGCTCCACAGAGAAGTTGAATTTTAATTCACCAAGCACTTTTTCCAGCTTTGTTTCCTAGTGGGAGTCAAGGTGTAATTCCCAGTGGGTTGTAGACTTTATAGCAGATATTGCAGCTGTTAAATATCTCAGATAAGAATGCACATTGAATTATAGAAGGGAAAGTCATGCTGTGACCATCTTGTGAAATATTTTGGATTTTTGTTATTGTTGATGTTGTTCACCGATTGGTGGTATAATAAAATCTTCCAAGTTTCTCATGAAAGGGGGTGAGAAAATGGGAGAATAACACCCATACCATAGTCACAGAGTTAGCACTTCTAGCATTCACCCACAGAGTGTGTAAATCCTGGGTTCAACAGGACATTTGCACCCCTAGTGAATTGTTCCACTGCCAAATTGATGAAAGTACTGCCAGAGTGTTCTTTTGTTAAATATTTATCTCTACAAATTCCAACTAGGTCAGAAATATTTCTACTTGGTGATGAAGGTGTTACGAGGAAGAAATTCTGATTTCAGTGATGCCTGGTGTCATAAAATGGGTTTTGCTGGGCAGTTTAAACTAAAATACGCTCAGCCCTCAAACTGAGAGGGAGCAGACAAAGTATGGGCAAAGTGTATGCCCTGATCTCATGGACCTTCTCTGGTGTTTTAAAAGCTGTTGATTGTCTTAATCACATCTTCTTATCTTAATGTATCTATTCTTTTATGCTCTTTGGAAATTCTGCTTTCTACATGATTAGGCTGAGCCTGAGACAGATGGAAACACAGTGGGTTCTGAGAAAACAGTCTCTGTTGAGAAACCAGCAGTGTGTAGAAGTTGGAGAAGTAATTCCTTCTACTGCTATTATTTTTAACAATTAAACTAATATACCTGAGAGACTTAGTGACTTAGTGGTACTTAGCAGCATAAAGAAGGCAAAATGGGCTAAGGCATAAAGTGACAGAAAGCTTACTTACTCGGTTGTTTGTAAGAATTTTGCAATTTCGTGTAACAGGAAAAAAGCAGTAAGCTAGAGAAAGAAATCTGTCTTCTTGATGTTACTGGAATGGTTTGATCACAAATGCTTGTAGGAAAAGGACTGGTCTGGCAAAAAAAATTGAGGGGACAAATGTTGACATGGATGAAAATTACATTTTCGAAGTAAACAATTTTGATCTTATTGGAGTTAAAATTGTTTTGATTTTGAAATCTATATTAATCTACAGACAAAGAATTGTAGTCATTAAAAAGAATAAAAATCAAATCAAACATCACAAAACTGTCCAAATGCATTCTTTCAGCACCTGAAAGATTTACAGATTTCAGTGTACATGTTTCAATATTTTCACATTAACATCAATTTTGAAATGGATCTTTTTAAAAATCGCAGATATATCCAGGTGATATAAAATGAAGAAAACTAAAAATATTTCTTCCAGCTTACCTTAGTGTTTCTTTAATTATATTTGGGTTGTATTTTCAGTTCCATGCTAACATTCGACATATATCATATACAAAATTCTGTTTCCCAGCTGATGTCAGGCAGTTTTATTTCATTGGCTTCAGTAAAGCAAATCCTTGTTTGCATCAGCTGAAGTTCTGGCCTAGGAATTGCTATATAAATAAACACATCATTGAAAAATTCACTTGTGACTGTATTAAACAGATGGGGACAAAGTAGAAGGATTCATTAAATTAAACACTGTTCTCAATAGTGCAGTCCATGAAACGAACAAGAAAATGCATTGCAAAAAAAAAAAAAAAAAGTCAGAGTAGGTGCAATATTCCATTATTGTAAAATATTATTTTGTGCCTTGATTGTTACGTGGATAATAAGAAGAAACCAAAGGATCTGTGTGGACACAGCTGTATTAAGAGGAGGTTGCTCCTGTAGAATTCCCACGGTAACCATGGGAATATGTAACTGTGAGGCCAAATGCCTCTACCCTTTTTCACCAATTTAGATCTAGAAAAACTAAATTCATTAAATGACTCGTTCCAGATTTCAATTGGTGAGCTGCACAGCATTTGGCATCTTGTGTAAGAAATATACTCCCATCTGTAATTGTTACCATCTGTTTGGTATTCAGGATGTAAAAATATAATGGAGATGAAGTCGTATTTCATATTTTTTCCTCCATTTGGAGGTAAGAATGAAGCTATAACAGCCTGTAAATGCATCTGCTGGTGATAAGATAGTACAGCTGGAAATGGGATGCTAGATTCTGCACGGTTCAGGAAGCCTGTGTGTAGAAGCTGTGATACTGTGGTGTGTGCTGGTATTCTGGGATCCCATGAGATGATTGATGTATCATATAAATAGGGTGACAGAAGACTATTTTTGCCGGTGTGATGGGAATAGGAAGTGCAAAATGTCAGTAATGTCCTGAAAATAACCATTCAAATTTATGCAAATTGCTTAATTAATTGACCTCATTTGTGCTTGCAGATTTTCTTTGCATTTCCTTTGTGGATTAGTTATTTTTCATTGTACACTGACACAATATTCCAAGGCTAATTAAATCCTTTAAAGCTATAGGTTAATATCCGATTCTTATGTAAACACATTTATAAACATTAATCAGATCTAAATTACCCATTTTATAAATAATGTTTTATTCAGTTGCAGCTAATGGATGTGCTGTCTGTATTTATTCTGCTTTGGGCTTGAGGAGTTCATGGTAATCTGTAAAAGTTATTATTTAAACGGTAGAATGTTGTTTACTTGTGCATGTGTTTCCAAGGGTCTCTGCTGCTTTATGATCTCAGGGAGATTATTGGGTAAGAGTCTGTTTGGAGTACAAAGATTGAACTCAGAGACCTTCTGAGCCTTGAATCCTGCTGATAGGTGTGGTGCATGCAAAGGTGGTCTAGGGAGGGAGATTGTGCTTGAAGCAAAGTTGGTTGATCCTCTGGTGGAGAGGTAAGGCAAGGTGAACATGTGACCATACGGTTAATATACCTCTTGAAATATCAGTGAATCACTTGCTCCTGGGAAACTGAGCTCTTACCCTGTGTGAAAGAACAATCTTTGATGCATGAAGTTTCATATCCTCTCCACAATTTCTTGTTAGCATTTGTCTGAACCTGGACAATGCAATTCTTTTTTTTTTTTTTTTCAAATATCCCATCCCCCTTGGAATTTGTTCCGTTTTTTGGCAAACAGTTGCAAACACATGGGAAACAGGGAAATGCATCTTTTTCTACTAGACAAGATCAACTTTCTGTTTCTTATTAGAATGAATAGTGAATAAATGCTGCTTCAGAAGGGAAACCGTGGATATTACTTCATGGAACATATGGTGTTATCTCCAATCATACCGTGATTCATTCTCTTGCTAGACCAGATGTAAGAAAATTTTGACTGTTTGTGTTGGTGCCATGCTTTTACATGGAATAGAGTTGACAGAGGCTGTGTTCTAGGTCTTGTCCTGGTGTGCTGGGTGAGGTACAAATCCTGAATAGGAATCTTTCCTATTATGAAGTATTTAGAGTTTGCATTCATGGAATGGCCAACGGCTGGAGGAAAAGGTGAGACTCAAAAATGCTGAGTCCTTGCCCACCATCACACCTGAACTCTGCAGCAGAGAGAAGATTAACATTCAGGTGTTATTGTTCCCAGTGTGGTGCCATGTTTGCTCATACCATGACAGCATATTGCCTTGTATTTTATAACATGGACATAGGTTAATTATTTGCTGTCAGCCTATATAGCTGCTGAGTATACCTTTCTACTAGAATTTTTACTCCACAGCAGCAACACTTGCCACAAATATCTTCTACATGCTGCTCACCTTGTTTCGTCAAGTCACTGCTGGGGAGGCTGGTGAGACTCAGCATGCTGCTGATTCCTGTGCTGCTTTAGATGCATCTCACAAACTTTCTGGTCCACTGTCATTATATTCTGTGGTCCCATAGCCTGTTTGTGCTCAAACTGTCACTCTTTAAGTTCAAAATTACTTTAAGGATTGTGCTGCCATAGCCAGTGTTTTAGTATAATCCAGGTATGTTTTCTATTCTGTTTTTTTTTTTTTAATTTCATTCACTTATTCTTGAGACTATCAAGTCTGACTGCTGTGATTTCTTACAAGCTCACAGAGCTTGTTACTCAGAGATACAATACCTTGTACATAGTTAAAGGTTTGATTTTGTTTCTCTGTTGTGATTTTTTTTTTTCCCCTGAAACTCATTCTGTTGTGTAGAAGGGCTGGAAATTAAACTTACAAAGCAGTAATTACCAAGGTCAAATGCTGGAAGATTGAAACCAAGTCTAAATTGCTGGAACTACTCCATAACATTTTCAAATAACTGTCAGTAGTTCTGTGCATTTATTGTCTAATTAGATAAAATCTCTGCATGCGTATCAACTGAGCAGCTGACAGTTTTATTAAAATTTGCAATTTTCTCTTAAATCTGGGGTGGTTTTTTTTCTTTTATTCTGGAGTACTGTGTCCAGTTCTAGGTTCCTCAGTTCAAGAGGGACATGGAGCTCCTGGAACAGGTCCTGCAGAGAGGTACAAAGGTGATTGAGGGACTGGAGCATGTCTCTTACAAGGACATCTGTCTTACTGAGGGAGGTGGGCCTGTTTAGCCCAGAAGAGAGATGGCTGAGAGGGAACAATGTAAACAAGTGTCTGAAGGAAGGTGTCAAGGGGATGGACCAGGCTCTGCTCAGTGGTGCTGAGGCAATGGGAAGAAACTGATGCACAAGAAGATCCACCTGAACACGAGAAAGAACTTCTTTGTGTTGTGGGTGACTGGGCAATGGAATAGATTGTCCAGAGAGGGTGTGGAGTCTCCCTTGCTGGAGAAATTCCAGAACCATCTGGACACAATCCTGTGCCATGTGCTCTGGGATGACTCTGCCTGAGCAGGGAGCTTGGACCCAGATGACCCCACCCATGTTCCAACCCTACCCACTCTGCAATTCTGTTATTCCAAGACCATAGCCTATTTTATTGTCAAAGACAAATGTGAGCCTTCATGAATGGACATGTTTTCCTCTCTTCTTCCCCCTTTCTCTCCATATTTATGCATACGGATAGAAATACATATTAAAGACACATACATGTATATATCTAGTACATTTTGGGGGAAGAAGGGCTGAAATTGCATTACAGCCTCTGGGCCATCTGAGGCTTGTTTACAGTCTTGCTTCTCAGACAGCTGTGTACAGATAGCTAAGTAAAGCACTTAATGAAAATCAAAGGGGACATGTCAGGCAAAGGGACCATTCTGTTACACTTGGAGTTTTCTCCTCCATTTCATTGCTAACTGCACTTGTCTCAGGGGATAGTCTTGAATTTGTGGGCCTAAACTTATCTGCTGTGAAAAGGCAAGCTGAAGAAAGAAGTTACATGCACCAGTCCTTTGAAAAATATAGACCTAATTAAACAGAAGCAAAGAAATTCCAGCTGAGGCTGTGTGAACCAGAGGATTTGTGCCAAAGGGTTTGAAGGACAGTATTTTAGTACTTTTGGTTTATATTCCGCAGTTTGGTACTCAAGCATCTTGGATATCAGCTCCATTCTGAAGGGGCTCAAAAATATACCTCCTCTGAAATGACTCAATTTCCATTTGCTAAGTCTTTGTAAGCAGGAAATCAACCAGCTGGTGTGACTTCCAGGTGACCTTGAAAAACCTGCATTCCTACATAAATTTAGGCCAAAATCTGTCATGGGAATGTGCTCAGACTATGGACTAATGTTGAATGAAAACCAGCCAGAATTTGGCCCAAGATTGCTGAAAGCTTTGCAAATTATTTCTGGTTTGTTAGTAAAATGTTGCCCAGCTGTAGTCATTACGGATGCATTGCAACAATTATTATACAAGTGAAAGAGTGTCCTGGGGGTGTGGAAAGACGGAAGTTACCTTTTCATCTTGTATACAACAGCAGAACAGGAATCAAAGTTTCACTTAGTAGGGTTCTAATTAGAGGGACTTACTGTTTTCTCACACAGTAGCCCAAAGAAACCCTTCTTGCTGGTTCAACAGCAGGTTCCCTCAGACATTTCCTCCAGATGGGTTCCATTTGTATCCAGCATGACACCATCAGTCATAGGGCAAATATTTTTTATGCAGTAAGAAGCCCTATGAAAAGATGGTTGTTTTCAAAAGGAATAATAGTACTTCTTCTGAGAATTGTAGCCTGAATCGCTGCATTTTTCTTTTTGCACCCTCCATTGCATAATGTTGTTTATTAAATTTTCATCGTACATCATTGCAAAATAGGATAAGGATATTGTTTTTTATTTGTGTGCCTCTGGTTCAAAAACTGAAGGCTTTCTTTCTTCATCAGATATGAAAGAAATCTGCATGTAATTTATGAAATCCTCCTTTTCTATCACATTTTCCATGGTATGTTAAAGTGGAATCCTAACAATGTTGGTTGTAAGGAACCTCTGGAGTCATCTGGTCCAGTTGCCTGCTTGGAACAGGACTACTGTCAACATCAGCGTATCTGGCTCAGGCCACCTGGGATTGACACATCCAGGAGTGAAAACCTCCATGGACAGAGGGTCCAGTCTGAATACCCCATGCCAGTCTGTTACCTCTTGCTACGTTCATGTCACTGTGGACGAGAGTTGGGCTCCATCACCTCTGTAGTTTTGCTTCAAGTAGCTGAAAGCAGAGCTTGGATTGTCCGTCAGCCACCTTTTCATGAGAGTGAGTAGTTCCTGAAGCTCATCCTGTAGGAAGCATGCCCTAGACTCCCAAGTATCCTGACAATCCTGGGCAGCCTCTCCGGCTTTTTAACATAATAATCGTGATATATCCAGTTCCTATTAGCAATCTTATTCCATGTTTTTGCTGAAACTCTACTATGCTGTACTCTGTCTCTGTGGTTTGGTTTATAGGCTTTTCTTTGGGTGAGTGGAGAAAAAATTTAAAATGTGAGAAAAATGTTGAGAAACCATGTGGGAATTTTCTTTAAACTCCCAAGCAGGCTGAAGTTTGAATACTCAAAAAAACATCACCAAAGCCACCAAAGCAACAAACAAAAACCCCCAAGCTTTCCCTATTACTTCTCATCTCTATCTTGCAGCCAAAATTCTACAGTGATCTAATATTTTGAAATGACTAAGATTTCTGAGCAGAACTTTTGCTTGTCTGTTTTAACAGTGATCTAAATAGCTACATTAAATTCTGCATACTGGAGCCGAGTGCAAAGAAAAGTTTCCCAGCAGTGAAAGAAATTTTAAAGGCACTTAAACTACACAAAAGTATGAATTGCTTTTCTGTTTCTGCACAGAGGAAAGCTGGATGGCTTGAAAGTTTGCTTCCAGGGTGGACTGCTTCAGGGAATATATGACATTTATCAACTGACACATACCAAGATGTTTTTTCTGTGATTGGTTCTCATCTTACAATGAGACCTCTCACATGTACAGGTATGTGAACAAATCTGTATTTTCATGTTTTCAGCTGTAAGAAAATCTGCTAAGGCAGATATTCCTTCAGCTGACCATGTTCTTAGAAGAGCTTGTGTGAAGGTACCCTCTGGTGACCTCATAACTAAAGGGCCACAATTAAGCACTTTTCCGGTTCACAGACATAAGACTTTCATTTTCTTCTGAACTTGATTCCACTCCAAGGAAGACAAAGAAAATACACAAAATTCTGTTTGCTTTTTTCCTGTCAGAGAGGAATTAGCTAAAAGGAAGAGTACTGAACCTCCTGGACTGGAATTTCCAGTGCTGTTTGCTGATGAGGCCAACTGAGTTACGTCCATGTGCCGGCTGTTTTCTTGAAACTCAGTGTGAAATCTCTATCAGAATCCTTTTGTTTGGATGATGGGATGGTGGATGCTGGGTCAAAACCTAGCAAAGTCAAGGAAAAAAACAATAAAAAATATTGATGCAGAAGAATGGAAGAAATGCCAAGACTGAGACAGAGAGTGACAGTGGAGGTCCTGCCACAATTTGGGATGTTAATTCCAGGAAGAAACATAGGGTCCATTACTTTGCTTTGAAATAACTTGGCACAAAATCTCTCCCTAGAATTTAAACAAAAGCCAGTGCAAAAGGATCCAATGAAAGACTAGAAAAGCACCAAGCTAAAAGTTCTGACTTTCTAAGAAAATTTGACATTTAAGCCTTTATTTTCATTCTAAGTTAGAGTGGAATGAAATATTCTTCTAAGTTTCATGAATAATACAATGGTCAAAATATAACTGAGGTTCTAAAACATCTTGACAGATTGATTTTTATTTTGCGGATTTCAATCACTTTCACATCTTTTCATGGTATGTGATTAGTTCTGTTTTATGTGTTAATGTAGGTGACTTCTGGAAGTGACTATATGGTCATTGAAATAATTATATTAATTATTTTCCAAATCATAAAGTTCAACTGCTATTAGTAAAGATTGAAATATCTTATTTCCTTTGATGAATCAGTGTCCTTATATATGGTTTTCTTCATCAAAATGTTCAACATTTTAGTACAAATTATTTAATTATACCACAAGAAGAAGATTCTTTAATCTAGATGCTCAAGCATTTCACTACAGGAAACAGGAAAGAAATTGATTACCAGATAGGCTGTTTCACTCACTGTTGACTAGCAGATGCCCTTAAATTTTTTTACCAAGATAAACTCAAAGACTGTAGAAGAAGATACTGAGGGGAGACCTCATATCTGTCCACAGCTTTCTGATAAAGGCAAGGGGAGGGGCAGGCACTGATCTCTTCTCTGGTTTCCAGTGACGGGACCCAAGGGAATGGCCTGAAGCTGTGTCAGGGTAGCTTTAGGTTGGATATCAGGAATAGGTTTTTCACCCAGAGGGTGGTTGGGCAGTGGAATAGGCTCCCCAGGGAAGTGGTCACAACACCAAGCCCGAGAAAGTTCAGTGGGAGTTTGGACAATGTTCAGGCACGTGGTGGAATTCTTGGGCTGTCCTGTGCAGCCCAAGAATTGAGGAGTTGGACTCGATGATCCTGATGGCCTGATGGATCCCTTCCAACTCAGGATATTCTGTGATTCTACCTTGTGTTGTAATATGTCAGCAATGATTGATGACATTATTTTGTGATACCATGAAATAAGGTTAAAAATAAAAATAAAACCATTGAATATGTAGATAAAAATCTGTTATTGTTATTTGGAAGGTTATGGTTGCTTTTTTTTTTTTTCCCCCCCAGACAACAACCCCCTAAATAAATACATGAATTATGCTTTCTTGAACCTTTCTCTTCCCCTAATCTTCCATTAGCTGTATTGGTGCAGTTTGCTCTGAAAGCAGTAGCAGTTGTGTGTGCATTTATATGTTGTCCTAAGGGCAGGAAAGGCAAATTTAACTAATTCCATTAGAAATTTCTTGAAGTTCATTAAAAAGCAGAGCCCAGAGACTGCTTAAAGTATTGGAGTCCTTCTGCAGAGTAAAATGCAGTGATACATGCAAATAGAGCTGACCTTGCTGAGGCTGAAGCTATTGAATGTGCAGTCTCCAATATCTTTGCCTCCTTTCACAGCTATGTAACTTATGCCTAAGGGAACATTTAAAGGGAATGTAAAAATCTGGCTCCCACAAGAGAGAAGAAAAGATGTTCAAAGTAAAATTAGGAGTGTAGAGCTTGCAGGCAGAAAATGGCATTGTTAAGGAAATCATGGCACATTTTAAATAGAAATCAATTCTCAAAAAGAGATTGAAAGATGTGTTAATTTTACTTCAATTTAATGCTACAAGCACAACATGAAATTGTCTTGCTGTATGTAACAGTTTCAGTTCCTGTGGGTAGGTCAGGATGATCTGGCCTTTTCAAAACAACCTGCTTGCAAGTTTTATGACAAATATTATCATTACTGAGATTATGAAGAGATCTTTTCCTATTCTTCTGCATTCCACCAGGTGAAAGATTTTATTCCCAAAGAATGACAAATGTAGAACAATTTCAGTTTCAAATCAATAAGTTCTTTCTTGCTCATCAGAACCCCAGGTAGGCATTTTTTATTTTCACTTCATCCTCACAGAGGATAAATGGTGAGGAATAAATGTAATACATTTCAACCTTTTTCTTTTTACTGCTTTTCACTTCTTTGTTCCTTTCCATTTCTCCATTCCTTCTTATATTTTACACAGTAGCAGAAACAAAGCTTCTGAAGATTAAGGCAGAATATAATTATTTGAGAACAGTTGATAGCACTACGCTTTTTAAAAGAATATATTTATTTTTATATCTCTGAAAATGAAGGAAGATCTTGTGATAGACTTCAGAACTCTTCCATTACCAGATTTTTAGACGATAAGACTGGAAGTCTGGCTCTAGGTTGTCTTGCTTGAGCAAAGAGTTTGGACCAGATGACGTGCAGTGGGGCCTTCCAATTTCAGCCATTCTGTGATTCTATGAATGGACCTCCATGAACTGCTTTATTATTGAAGAAAAAGGTATTTCAGTGAAGAATGAAGAATCCCTTTGTAACATGTCCCTACTAGCACAACTTTGGAGTGAGGTTCTGGGATGAAAATTATCTTAATACAAACCTACACTTCAAATCTCTGATTTCTTTCAGGTCTAACTAAAACCTCTAGCAGCAACTCAAAATTACTCTGTATTTTTAGGAGAAACTGATCTATGTAGCATTCAGTTTTGAAAGTATCTTGTTATTCCTAGTTTCTGTCCTTTTTTCTCCTTCTCCCCCAATCGTTTCTTCTCAGTAAAAAGCAACTACAATTAGTTAAGAGTAATATTTTTCATAGGCATCAACTAAAACCAGGATAGCATTAATTGTGCTTTGCATGCTTGACTGGTAGTTGCTACACCTCACAATTAAGGACAAATAGCATACCAGGGATTAATACTAAAAGAAGTATCACCTGTAAATTTTCTTGGTTTTGCGTCAGGCTTTTGGTTTGGTTTGGATAATTAAAGAAAAGCAAACGATTCCTTTTAGGAAGTAATTTCCCTTCTTCTTTCTCCATATACTCAGAAAATTAGGGAGACAATTTTTTCTAGAATCACAGAATGTTTTGACTTGGAAAGGACCTTAGAGATCACCTAGATCCCACTGCCCTGCTGTGGGCAGGGCTGTCACTCACTATAACAGCTTTCCCAGGGTCCCATCCAACCTGGCCTTGAGCACTTCCAGGCATGAGGCATCCACAGCTTCTCTGGACAGCCTGTGCCAGGGCCTCACCACTATCACAGTAAATGATTTCTTCCTAAGATCTAAGATAAATCTGTTTTTTAGTTTTAAACCCATTTCCCCTTGTCCTGTCACTATCTGCCTCTGTGAAAGGTCTCACTCACTCTTTTTTTGCCATGCAAACCCGATACAGGGGGCCACTGAATGCAAACAAGTGTTCAAGTAAATATGTTTTATGAAAACAAGGTTGGAAAAAGTAGGAAGCAATAATTTTTCTTAAAAGTCCTGGATGAACTTGAGACACCTCCTGTAGAAAATGCTGATTAGTGGTTTTGTTCTTTTGAGAAATAACTTTCTAAATACACTTTCACTTCAGCTGTAACTGTCAGCTCAATTGTGCATCTGAAAAAGAAATTGTCATCCTGCTTTACCCAGATAACTGTGGGATGAAAGAATCAAAAAACATGAGCGCATAATTTAATTTAATTTGCTAACATCATGTTTTTCACCTCTTAAGAAACTTGTGGCTCTGTTGTTAATAATCAAGTCATAGGTCTCAGCACATCAATTGAATTGAATTAGATAACAAATACTGTAAAACATGTTAAAAAAAATAAATCATGAAATCCAGGCCTTCACAGTTGTAAGAACTGCCTCCTTACCAAAGCCATTGCTGGACAGAGGCAAACCAAACAATTTACAATAACTAAATTATAAGAATTATTGTCCCCCAAAAGTCATTAAATTGATGGTAAAACGTTGCAGAAATAATGTGAGAGGAAACATAAATTAATCCTGATTCCAATCTTAGCTGTTAGTTTTAGTACACATTTAAGGTATTATAATCCTCAGGAAAAAGATATTTTAATAAAATGTAGGACAGAGTTGAAAACCAAGAATAATATTCCAATAAATTATAATGAACTGTGGATTTAATATGTTGTTTTTTTTTCTGGTGCTTATACAATTTTCAGGCAATAATTTGAAAAAAAATGCTATTAAAATTTGTTCAGTTTGAGGTTTATTTTAAAAAGCTAGAACAAAGAATCTTTCTCATCTCCCTTGTAATGCAAGTAATTTGGTCCAGATTCCCTTTTGCCTTACATAATCTTTTTTTCATATTCCTACCCTTCATCCCTGCAAAACAAGTGATGTTGGTGTAGTAATGTTTTATATTCCTGATACTAATTTCTTCTATCAAATGTATTTGACAAAGTTAAATACCAAATAAATTTTTATCAGAAATTCAGGCCTGCACAACATAACATAAATAAAAAAAATATTTTCATTTCTAAATATCACCTCAGGACAGGATTGAAAGTATATAATTAACTTAGTCATCTACTGTGATAGGCAGTCTTCTGCCTTCCACAGAATTTGTGCCTTTTTTCACTTCTGGTCTGTGGTGTGTCAGGAGAAATGGAATGAAGAGAAATAGGATGAATTTGAAACATAAATTCATTGAAGAGCATTTGTGAAAAGTTTTTTTGAGAGAAATATTTTGGTCCAGAGTAGTTGATCAGAATCAATCTAATATACAATAAAAAAATTAAAATATAATTTTAAGGATAAGATAAATGCCCCAGACAACAGCTATTCTTCTTCTGAATCTCTCTGCCTGAATGTCCAAACAGTTTTTGGAGAATTGATGTAGATCAAAGCCTAGCAGCACCAAAACAGAGGTAAATGGCACAATTAGGCAGAGATTGTATCCATCCTAGTAACAATCAACAACATCACTGGAGGAATCTTTCCCCACTGTTTAATGACCAAAATGGTATTTATGTAATTTACATTTTGCCTGTGCAAAGGGGTTTATAAGTATTTAAATTTTAAATTTTGTCATGCAACGCCAGACTTTTGAGAGCAATAGTGAATATTGATATAAGTGATTTGGGTGTGTGGATGCTGGGCAAGTCACCAGCTGTCCCCATCTGCCCTGAGCATCTCTGACACCCTCTTCTCTCTCTCAAAGAGGAGCATTCACAGTGTCAGGAGACCAAGAGTTCACAGTTTTATCACAAACCCCTTCTTGCTCTGAGTCATGCATCTACCTGGAAAACACTGGCTCACAGTCTCCATCTGGGCTCTTCATGAAAAAACCCCTAAAATAACCACTTGCACAGCAGCGTCTCAAATGCCATTATGCATTGTCACAGTCGCCTGCATATTAAAACAACATTTGCTAGCCCAGCAGGAGCCATGCTGACAAAACTGCTGAACAGGGCACTTTGGGTCAACCTTGTCCAATCCGACCCTGTTTCAGCTCCCATGGGAAAGTGCAGGCTGTGATATACAAACTCCTACATCATAAAGAGACCATGTAAACTCTGAACATGAGTCACACAACTGGGGTTATGCTGTATTTTCCCTCATGGTACATCCCAAAACAATCCTCTTACCTTTTCCTCTCACCTTTGCTGTTCCTGGGCTAATTATAAACTCAGTGTGTGACCACAGAATATTTTATATCAGGCTCACTCAGAAAGTTTTCCCTACAAAGCTAAAAGATATTCTTTTGAAGAGTGAAGATTCCCAATTAATGGTCTCCCCTTCCCTGCACTTGCTGCCCACCAGGCTGTCTCTTTACACTTTTTTAAAATGTTATTCCCTCACTCTTTCTTCTATTTACTCTTATAATTATCTTGTTGTTGAGCTCTGTTTATCTTCGTGGCAGCATCCCAGAAGAAATTTCCAAGTTTGCATTTGGTACAATTTATCTTATTTGTGTTTGGAGATATTGGAGACATTCTATCTAGCTCTTGTCTCTGCCAGACTCCGAAGGAACCTCATTTTCCTCGATTCCTCTGTTCTGCTGCAAGGTTAGCCCTCACATCAGCACTGGAAGACTTCTATGAGTGCTAACAAAACTCCCAGCACCATCCCAGGTCTGTCCCTATCTGTGGGGACACACTGGTACTTAATGACTCACCCTCAGCATCGTGTGGGGAGAGGGAAAAGAGCCAACAGTGCATGGCACAATGCTGTGCTGACTGCATTGTGGCATCTCAGGGTATTGCCCACACCCAGTCTATGTCCCTGTATCCAGCATATGCTCCCGTTTTCCTGTTAGGAAGATGGAGTTGACTTGACCCCAGCTAACACAGGACATAAGCAAACACTGGCAGTGACCACAGGGAGCCTGGGTTGGAGTGCAGGCTCAGTCTTGTGCATCACAACAGCGAAGGCAGCCTCTGGTATATAATTTAGATCTGTCAAAAGACAGATGAGTCTTTAATGGGAGTAGTGCCTGGGCCACCTGTGATGGATTATCACCTTCCTGGCTTGCTCTTATAGGCCAGGTCTCTGCTGGCAGAGCAGAGGCAGCAGGGGTTGTCTCTGTGACAGTGCTTATGGTGGGGATTGGCTCAGGTGAGTGGTGAGGAGGGCAAGGAAAGACATCAATCTGAATTGTGGAGTGTATTATGGTTTGAACAAACAAAATGACACTTTGGGCTCCAAGAACTGGTGGCTCTGGAGAAGAGCAGTTGGTGTGTGGGGCCAGCACACCTCTGGCAGTGGCTGGTGTTTGGATGACTTGTGGTGGCCTGAAAAGCAGCAGCTGCTAGATGCAGCTGTATTCCCATTTCTTTCAGTCTGCTGATTTGGGCTGCAGGGCTTCTGTTTACAGGATTCTTTTTTTCCTTTTTCCTAGGCACAGGAGAGCTTATCAGATAAAAGGACTTGGTGGAGTGACAAAGATTGATTAACACTGAGGTGGAATGGGATTTTTATTTCTGCCTCCATAAACACGTGAGTGACAGTCAGATGTGTGTGACTGTGGTCTTATCAATAACAGTTTATGTGAGATGGGTCTGAACTAAAACATTTTGTATTTAAACATCTAAATTTTGGGAGACTTGAATCTTAACAATATTACGTAAAGGAATCACGTTCTGTACTATTTCAGCATCAGGGAACTGCTGTAATAAACAGGCAATGTTTCAGAAAGATGGCAGAAGCTGTGCAATAAGTTTTGGGGGTATTTCAATAATTGCCCCAAAATTAAAGTCAATATGTGAAATTTTGTCTGAGATATTTAAGAAGATGGTAGAAGGCATATTTCAGATCCTTGGCCCAGTTCTCTTCAAAATCTCCATTAGCAATGAACACAGGACTCAAAGGAATATGAAGCAAGTTTGCTGACAGCACTAAATTGGGAGGAATTGTCAAGTCCCTCAAGGGCAGGGATGCCCTGGAGAGAGACCTTGACAAATCAGAGAAACACGCAATCACCAATTGTATGGAGTTTAACAAGGCAAGGTCTGGATTCTGCACCTGGGATGTGTGGATAGATGTGTGTCCTGGATGTGCGGATAGACTGGGGAATGAAAGTCTGGCAAGCAGCTGTGGGAAGGGATCTGGGGGTCCTGGTCAATGGAAAGTTGAATATGGGTCAGCAGTGCCCTGCAGCCAGGAGGGACAGCCCTGTGTTGGGACATCAGGCACAGCATCACCAGCCAGGCAAGGGAGGGGATTGTCCCGCTCTGCTTTGAGCTGGGGTGGTCTCACCTCGAGTTCTGGGGTCAGTTTTGGGTGCCACAGTATAAAAAAGATATAAAACTATTAGAGAGTGTCCAAAGGAGAGTAACAAGGATGGCGAAAGGCCTTGAGGGGAAGCCATATGAGGAGTGGCTGAGGCCACTTGGTCTGTTCAGACAGAGGGGAAAGCCGCATAGTAGTCTGCAACAGCCTCACGAGAGGAAGCAGAGGGGCAGACACTGATCTCTTCACTCTCGTGACCAGTGCCAGGACTTGAGAAAACAGCATGAAGTTGAGTCAGGAGAGGTTTAGGCTGGAAATCAGAAAAACATTTTTCACCCTGATGGAAGTTGGGCACTGGAACAGGCATCTCAGGGAAGGGGTCACAGCCCTAAGCCTGACAGAGCTCAAGGAGTGTTTGGACAATGCTCTCAGGTACATGGTGGGATTCTTGGGTTGCCTTGTGCAGGGCCAGGAGTTGGACTCAATGATCCTGAAGGGTCCCTTCCAACTCAGCACATTCTATGGTTCTATGATCTGACTGCTCCATTTCTGATGCATCACTTTGTAATGAAAGATTAAAAGGGATGTGTGATGAAATTACAGCTGCTTTTAAAAACTTGAGCAAGAAAATACCTCCCTGGGGTTTTAGGGAGATCTTTATACAATCAAGGCTGATTTTTTTGATTACAAGAGATTATCTGTTATTATCATTACAGAATGATAAACTAAGACCTCACTGGGATCCATATCCTGGATTTTCAGTCAAAGACTTGGATAACAAGCAGGCTGCAGGTTTGGCAATTTGAGTTCAGTAGGATCTTGAGCGAGTAAGTAACAGTGCCTATTTTCATTACTATGGGCCGTGTGGGGATGAAGGGAGCCACAAGAGAACATTTAGATGAGTGACTGGTGTTTAATCCATTTTCTGCAGGCCTTGGTAAGGCTTTCATCCAATATGGCATATTAAGGATGAAATTCTTTGGTGGAATTTTTCCTTCCCCTTCTGCCAGCAGAGCCTTTTGTTCATGATTCTCTTTGTTGCTCACAGACCTAATTGGGAAGCAAGGGCCCATTTACAATGAAATGCCATCTCAGACTGGGCTAAAGGAAAATTTCAAAACTCTGTACCAGCTTCTAGGAGTCAGTTCACATCTCCTCATTGCTGGATAAGAGAAGGATGAAATTTGCATGCACCCATGTGTGTGCTTGCATCAGGTAAAAAAACATTACCTCTCCTGAGATCTTCTCAATTTGAAACCAGAAGCTTGTCTTGACCCTTCTTTTCTATGCTATCAATAAACAAATAGATAAATACCACTTTTTTTGTCTCCTGAGCTCTGTGTTAAGGGCCATTTGACTCTTCGCAATAACAAAAAATCCCTTCTGTATTTTCTATTTGCTGGTTTATTATTATTATTATTATTATTATTATTATTATTATTATTATTATTATTTTATCATATCTTTCAGAGATAGGTTATCTCTGGAAGGCTATGATGGCCACATAGAAAGAGAAAAAGGCATTCAACATTATTTTTCCTTTCACATGTCTCAATTATTTTCCAGTGGACACATAACCAGCTCCTTCAGCAGGATTTATTTCTGACCACAAGGTTGCTCAGTGGGCCCTGACAGATATGATACTGCAATCCCCCTGTGCCATTTCAGGATGCTGCAGCATCACAGTTGAGATTGGCTCTTAACAGAAACTGTGCTGATGGTACTAGGAGCTGGAATAAGCACCAGTGTGAGAGCCTAGAAGTGTTTAAAGGCAAAATTTGACATGAATCTTTAAAAGAATGAGGGAGCTCTAATGG